>LR812525.1:44607076-44639576 GCA_903798195.1 Danio kyathit
AGAAGCTGCCAAACACCTGCTCCAACTGAAGCATCCATAGGCTGGAGATCTGCTCCTGTCGTTTATTTTTTTTTTACACTTCTTTCAAATGGGCTGCTGTCTTTACAAGCAAGGTGATAATCCCACTTTTTATAGCTGTTAAGATTGTGAACTGGCCTGCTTTTGGAGTGTTAAAACCCATGAGTGGGATCTGGAAGACAGGAGATTCCCAAGCAGCAGTCGCAACAGCCGCTCAGTGAGGCCTTTACTGTATGTCCCAGCCAAGCTGGATTAAGTTCTAACCTTCTCTTTACAGCTAGATTCAGCACAGGAAACATGGCTGTGGCGGAGCAGATCATTTCTTTTGTGTACAGCCTGCTAAAAGCGACTAGAAAGATCCCCATGATGTCCCCCTCCCAAAACGTCTGTAAGGAACAGGAGAGGAAGAAGAGCTGTGTGAGAGCGATTGAATGCCATTGTTTGTCCGCATGTTGTTTTTGTGTGAGGTCGTATATTGATGTAACCTCTTATCAGAGCCAGGCAGGTCAGTTTCATCTGAACAGCATTAAATGGGGCCTTTCATACGTGTACCTCAAATACAAACACTCTTCATTCAAGGCCGAATTGTTTTCCATGAAAAACTGATAAAAAATGTGTTCATCACTGTGCAAACATTGGCCATTATTTACATCTGTGAAGCAAAAAAAATCCATTTTGGGTGGAAGGAGCAAGGATTGATGACTTATAGCTGACAGGGCGTGGGAGGAGTGTTTCATGTGGTCGAGCTACTGGTTCCTAAATCTCTCTCTCTCTCTCTCTCTCTCTCTCTTTCTCTTTCTCTCTTTCGGTGTGCATGGAATAATATCAGAAGTTAAGTTTATTAACCTTGCTGGTAGATGATTTCAGACCTGCTCAAGGTCTATTAGACATACGGGAGAAACACAGATGGGAAAATTCCCAGAATTCCAGAAATGTTAGTAGTTATGACCTCGACGAAAAAGCTAGTAACACTTCCAAGTTTTACTGTAAACAGCACAATGCCAGAATCACATAATGCAGTGTGGTCATTCAGTCATCAAAAATAATGGTAGAGTAATATTGTTTTGCCAGATGTTCATGTTGTTTTCCACTCATATTTACAGCAAACTAAATAATTAGACCACTTTTTCCAGGAAATTGTGCATATTTGTCATAGGGGACCTGACTCATGCCACAGCTTTTATACAAGCGACATTATAATAAAGTGATTCACATAGTTTAAATGACTGCTTGTTTCTGGAGGATCCTGATTTTGTTAAGCTTAAGTGTATAGGTTTACGTTTCTGTGTTTAGATTTTATGTCTTTGTACTTTATGGTTATGTCATTCCGGTGAACTGTCTTTCCATTATAAAATCAACACGTTTAAGGTCTGATTTCTGTAAAATAAAATCTAAAATCTTCCCTGCCTGATAGATATACAATATGAAGTGGCTCTCAAACCGGACAAGAAGCACTGCATTCAATTCCATTTTCCCCCAGCATGTCTTTAAAATATGACAAGTTTATTTTACCCCAGTATTTTCAATAGTTTCTGCGCTAGCCTTCTGGCTCTAAAGGCACTAGCGCTTACACTGTCTCTCATCTCATTTCACACTTGAACAATTAAATGAATGCTTAAGTCTATTTGACTGAATGTACTTTAATTACATTACAACACTGATGCTGTAAAAGGAACCTTGAGAAATAGAAAATAGTCACATTAAGCTTTCACCAGAAGTTTATCATCGGCTGAAAAACGCTAGCTGTGCATAGAGCTCATTCAATTTTTATTTGTTTTTTATTTTAAAAAGTATGGTTGTGGCAACATGGGATGTCCATTCAAATAAAACTGAAATATTCAGTCTTTGTTCATACATTGTGATATTATGCTGATGTACTGTATGTTTACTAAGCTTGTTGTATGGTTGTGTACCTCAAGATTTTTCATGAACTTGTGGCGTTATTAAATCAAATATCATACACAATTCCCCCTACATACATCACTTTGGCCACTACTGTATTTTAAATTGCAATTAAGTATAATTTTTCACTTGGCAACATGGTGGCGCAGTGGCTAGCACAATCGCCTCACAGCAAGAAGTTCCCTGGTTCGAGCCCCGGCTGGGTCAGTTGGCATTTCTGTGTGGAGTTTGCATGTTCTCGCCGTGTTGGTGTGGGTTTCCTCCGGGTGCTCCGGTTTCCCCCACAGTCCAAAGACATGCGGTATAGGTGAATTGAATAAGCTAAATTGGCTGATTAATAAAGGGACTAAGCTGAAAAAAAAAATGATTGAATAATTATTCACTATTGAGGTAAAAAAAAAATGCAGCTTGAGTATTGCATTGTTTACAATAAGGTCTTATTTGCTTTATAAAATACATTATTAACATTACTATTCATAGAGTATATAATATTAAATGCTATAAAATATTGATCATTGGTTGTTCATGTTAACAGGACAGTCAATCACACTCTAAAATGAATAAACTCTTTTAAAAATCTGCTCCCAAAAAAAGTAAAAAAGAAGTTAGTTTAAAAATAATAGTTGCAGAAAATAGAAAATAGTTGCAGTATACAAAGCATAATTAACTGCTGTAATCCTAACAAGGAGCTTTTCCACAATCTGGGGAGGTGTTTACTAATGTAGGAAGTGCACACAAACACAAAACACATGGTAACATCATTATAATGATATCATGTAATAAACAATAAATTAACAACATCAGATGTAGCATAAAACTTTGATAATCAATAACTGATGAGAAAAAAAAAAAAACATGGCATGTGAAGTGTCAGCTTGGCAATGCCAGCTTTCTTTTGTTCATAGTATAAAATATATAGTTACATTCTTGTCCAGTACACAGAAAAAAATATATGACAAAAGTAATGACAACTAATATTTTTGTTACTTAACTTTAATACATTAATCAGTTTGATTGATGTAAGTTCAGATGACTTGAAAAGTTTATTTGAGTCAACTTAAATATTGAAGGCAGCAATATTTTTTTACAGTGTATGAACACTTTACTGCAAAATTACATTGAATGTAAAGTTGCCATTGCATTTTTACAATCCTTCATTTTTATGTTAGACTATTACCCAATGAAACATTATTGTAAAATACTGGAAGATGTTTAAAGTATTTTTATTCAATGTTTATTGTAACTGCCATCATCATCGCAGGACTGGAGGGCCAGATCTATAGTATGTTGTTCTTGTCAGTGTCAGACTAAGGCTGTGTGTTCATTCAGCCTGTTCTCAGCTGGAGCCACTGGCTGATCAGAGCAGACAGGTGTTCACAACACAAGCACAAAAGCACTGCCATTGATGACTACATGTGCCAGCCACACACAAATATCTATAAAATAGATCCCTCACTAGAGAAAACAGATAAGGTCAGGCGGTGCGGGAAAAAGAAAAGAAAGAAATCTATATGGCAACGATGCTTAGAAAAAACACTGTTAAGCAGATTTTTATGGTATGCAGCAAGAAGCTTTCTAATCAGAGCTGCAGTGTGGGTTTTGTGCACGTCGCAGCACAAACACAGAGGTATCATAGTTTTAAGGCAAAACACTGCAGATGAATAGGGTAAAACAAACAAATTTTATTATTAGGGTATTACAAATTTTTATATATATATATATATATATATATATATATATATATATATATTAAGCTTTTTTTATTATATATTAAATTATTTTAATACATTATTATAATTATTATTATTATTATTATTATTATTATTATTAGGCATACAGTCAAATGTTTTTTTTTTCCGTCACTTCGTAATTATGAAAATACTAAGGATATTTATGGCTTAGTGTGGCAGCAAAAAAAGCTCATTTTAAGAAATGGTGTTTATATGTTTTGTATATTAATATACACAAACCCACTTGGTTGTTGTAGCCCAATTAAAAGTGTCAATTTTTTTTATTTTATTTTTTAAACTCAACATTGGGTTTGTCCATATTTGACCAAAGGTTGCGGGTTACGACATCCCAGCACCAATTGATAAAGTGATATAAATAAATACATTTTAAAAAGGTGGCTCAGTGGTTAGTACAGTCGCCTCACAGCAAGAAGGTCGCTGGTTTGACTCCCGGTTGGGTCATTTGGCATTTCTGTATGGAGTTTGCATGTTTTCCCCATGTTGGTGTGGGTTTCCTCCATGTGTTCCAGTTTCCTCCACTGTCCAAAGATATGTGATATAGGTGAATTGAATAAACTAAATTGGTCGTAGTGTATGTTTGTGAATGAGTATTTATGGATGTTTCCCAGTACTGGGTTTCAACTGGAAGGGCATCCGCTATATAAAACTTATGCTTGAGAAGTTGCCGGTTGATTCCGCTGTGGCGACTCCTGATCAATAAAGAGACTAAGCTGAAGGGAAATGAATGAATGAATGAATGAATAAATAAATAAATAAATAAATAAATAGTAATGAGTAGGTATATATGAAAAAGGTGGGGAAAACACACTAAAATCTCCAAATTGACAGGTACATATAAAGCCTGTTTTTCACTGCTGTGTTCTTGAAAGTGTGTGTTTGCAGGCATAGCGTGTGAGGAAAAAGCCACAAAGCCAGATATCATAGTCCTGGAGAATTTGTCACCCCTGTAGAATAGCCACCCCACTATGTGCTGAATGAGTTGTGTGTTTTATGATGTTCAAAATGTTGGAAACTTCCTGTTGTAAACTAGTGGACACTAATAATGGATATACTAATAAGTTCACTCATTTCATTTCAATTGCATTTCATTATCCAAATACAAGAAACTTAAAAATCAATTTTTATTTAATGAAGAAATCAAAACCAGGCTGGATTTTGCTTTTGGCCTGTACTGTACATTTAACATTTATATGTACAGTATATGGGACAACTGTAATAGGAGTTAATACTTTAATACCAGATGAGACATGTTCTGAATAAATGGGGTGGGGGGGGGGGGGGGGGGTAATGCATGGGGTAATGCCATGGACAAGACGAAAAAAGGTTAAATGATCCAGGAACAAAATAGTAACTCTTGTAGTCTAAATGATAAAAACGTAAATTAATAAACAAATAAAAATACTGAACTGGAAAACAATGTGAAGTTATCTTTTTCTTTTCTTTTTTTGACATACACTACCATTCAAAAATTTGGGGTCAGTAGGATTTTTAAATCTTTTAAAATTAGCTGCTCCTGCTCACCAAGGCTGCATTTATTTCAAATGTTATTGCACTATAAAATAACTGTTCAAAAGTAGATTATAATTTAATTTAATCATTTATTCCACTGATTTTAATGATGAACTTCACATGATAAAATAGTCACATGATCCTTTAGAAATCACTCTATTATTATTATTATTATTATTATTATTATTATTATTATTATTATTAATGGTAACAGTAATGAAAGCAATAATGAATGGAGTTATAATTTCATTTGAAACTACATACAAGAAAGCAGTTATTTAAAATTGTAATAAAAATTTAACAATAGAAAAATACAATTAATACATGCCGCCTTGATGAACAGAATAATTTTATTTAAATTATTAATCTTTCCTTTTTTTTTATAAATTATGTTTTGGAATTTGACATTTTTAATTTTGTCTGTTATCCGTAAAAACACAATGAAACTTCAGTAAGTATTTACTTTTATATTTCCTTCTTGAGTAGTTATCTGGCAAATGTCTTTAAAAAAAAGAAGATGGAAAATAATCTTAATTCTAAAGCACTTATGGTCCTATGAGTCTATGCAGGCTTACATTTATATAAAATACTATACATTTCCCAAAAATACTAAATATTACATATGTCTAGGGCTTAATTTGTGCCGGAACAAGCTGGATCCGTTACCCCGATCTGTTCCGGGACCTCGCAATTTACAAATTAAGCACTGCATATTTCACATTTCATTGAGAAAAAACAACAACAACAGTGGCTTAAAAAACTAACTAATCCAGAAATGATCATTCTCACCCTCATATCATTCCAAACCTTCACAGCTTAATTTATAAGTGTAAAACAAAAATCTTAAATGCTCTACGTGCCCCAACACATTTAGCATCGACTCTTTTATGTTTCACAGAAGAAACATGAACAACACAAGCAAGCAAATTGTCTTCATTCCATATTATACGACTTTCACTTAAGCTCCTGAATTTTAATAAATTCAGAAAAAAAAGAAAGGGAAAGAGAAAGAGATGTAAATGATCGCTCTTTCCCAAACATTTCTAAGATTCATTATGTGCATAACTTACTTAATAGCATTCCATTCATGCTGGCTGGGCGCTATGTCTTCCCTACATGCACTGCAAAGCCTTTATATTCTCCTGCAATGAAGGAGAGGGGGATGAATGGAGGCTGAGAGGGAGGGAGAGAGGGTGCACAAAAAAAAAAAAAAACATTTTTAGACATTAAGAATTTAGCTCATATTGAAAATAAAACAAGATTTAAAAGCGGGAAAAGTGTGCGATTTTTTAGAATTTTGATGCACACGCAGGCTTGGAGATACATTTCAAGAAGCACATTACAAGAAGTGCACATTATGTTTTTTAGTAAATGAAGCTTGGGGTGAACAAAAAATGTCGTAATAAAGGGGAAACCACCGCAAACAGAGCTGATTAATCCCCCCTCCCTTCCTTTTTCTGTCTTTCGTTCGCTCTCTTTTTCACACACATACCTCTGAAATGGTTGAAAATGATTCAGTGTGAGCTGTGGAGCTTTTTTGGCTGTGTTTAGAGCAAATGTAATTATGGTCTTGGGTAAGCAGGCTTCTTTTCTCCGCGTCTCTCTGGCCCACTCTTCACTACCTGATGATGTCATTGGCCTTTGTGAGCTCGTAGCAACTTTTCAAATCAACTGCTCGCCGTGACCTTTTCTTTCTCTAAAGTGCTTATCTTCTTTACTTCCATCTCTTGCACCCTCTCTCTCTCTCTCTCTTTTCCCCTCAGCCATTTATCTCAACCGAAGTCTTTAAATAGTATATTAGGCGTCCGATATTGCCCTCGTCCCATTTGCTTGAGACATGTTTTAATGACCTGATCAGAACTGTTCAAGTACCGCATGGAGAGTTCACATTTAAAATGGAAAATCAAGCCCATTTTTATGAGCCAAAATGCATGATTGTATTTACTACACACAAGTAGTTGCACCCACTTACTGGGAAAGCGGGTATAAATATAGAGCATAAGTGCATTTTGTTGCAATTATGATTTTTCCAGTACGTCAAAGGAATGCAAAAATCTGGAAAACAAATGTTGTGACAATTGGTCTGTTAGTCTGGAGAGATTTAAAGAGCGTCTGCCTGTTCAGTCAGCGGTTAAAGCGTATCACACACATCTGCCCATTAAAGCAGCGGTTCAACCATATCACACACATGCTTGGAACGACTTTTTTTGTCTCCATAAAGAGTCTACAGTGTGTATTCAGAGCAAATACAGATCATTAAAGAAAATAAATATAATCAGATTAATTATATTGCGTGCAATATTATATTAACTCTAGGAAAATGACAAGATTGATCCTTTGCATCGCTTTGTGTTTTGCATAAATAACATTTGATATTATTAAAAGTAATATGCATTTCTAAACATAATAGTTTTAATAACTAATTTCTAATAACTGATTTATTTATCTTTGCCATGATGACAGTAAATAATATTTGACTAGATATTTTTCAAGACACTTCTATACAGCTTAAAGTGACATTTAAAGGCTTAACTAGGTTAATTAGGGTAACTAGGCAGGTTAGGGTAATTAGGCAAGTTATTATATAACGATGGTTTGTTCTGTAGCCTATCGTAAAACAATATAGCTTAAAGGGGCTAATAATTTTGACCTTAAATAGTTTTTTTTATATTAAAAACTGCTTTTATTCTAGCTGAAATAAAACAAATAAGACTTTCCCCAGAAGAAAAAATATTATCAGACATACTGTGAAAATGTCCTTGCTCTGTTAAACATCATTTGAGAAATATTTAAAAAAAGAAAAGAAAATTTAAAAGGGGTTTAATAATTCTGATTTCAACTGTAGCTTGTGATACTGTCTGGAGTAGTTGTGTTTGGTGACTCTGGCTCTTTAACATCCATCCATTCATTAATTTTTTCACTCATTCATTCATTTATTCATCAGTCCTCATCTCTTTCGCTCTCAGCCCCCACCTTAACAACTCTCCCTCCCCCTTTCTTTTTCTTGTTCATCTCTTCCCAGAAAGAGCGATAAAAGAGCTCCTATGTTACTAATTTGGCTGGCAGTTTATTAGTGATACTATTATCAGAGGGGCTCTATTCTTGCCTGTCGAAGCGTGTGTGAGCGGGAGACAGCATACAGCTTTCAGCGCTATCCATAACTTAGACAGGCCAGTTATATACCCTCTTTTGTGTTTCTCTTCCCTCGCTTATCCTCCTCTGCACAGACACCCCTTCTCCTTTTTTCTTTATTCTTTTCTTTTTTCTCTTCTTTTCTTCTTGTAAAGTGACATTTTGCACTGAAAATAAAGGTGTTTCTTCATAAAAGTTAATTAGGATTGTAACAAACTCTACACACCTGACATTTTGCAGCAGGGTTTTTTGTGAACATATGAAAAACAAAACACACAAACTGTACTTTACTTCACTTACATAGTAACTGGCCTACATGTTTGATTGCTTACTTTATTTATTTATTTCTCTGACTTTTTTTGGCTTAGACCCTGACTTATCAGGGGTCACCACAGAGGAATGAACCTTCAGTTACTCTGGCATACATTTTATGCGATGGATGCCCTTATTTATGCATGTACAGTATGTATGTACAGTTGAAGTCAGAATTATTAGCCCCCCTTTGATTTTTCTAACCTCTAATTAACCTAGTTAAGCCTTTAAATGTCACTTTAAGCTGTATAGAAGTATCTTGAAAAATATCTAGTAAAATATTATATACTGTCATCATGGCAAAGATAAAATAAATTAGTTATTAAAAATGAGTTATTAAAACTATTATGTTTGGAAATGTGTTGAAAAACGTCTCTTGTATACATGTATATGTATTTATGTATTTATATACTATATATATATATATATATATATATATATATATATATATATATATATATATATATATATATATATATGAGTTGGCGGTTTAATCCGCTGTGGCGACCCCAGATTAATAAAGGGACTAAGCCGAAAAAAAAAATGAATATATTTTTTTTGTCACCTTAGAAGTATAAGCTTCTATCTGACATCTTTGTCAAAATTGAGTTATTGACATATTCTTATTAATTGAAAACTTTTTTACATTATGGGATGTTTTTTTATAAGTTGTTTACATTTTAAGACTTTTTATTTAAAAAACAAATGTTACACACGTATTGTTTGCTGTGGAATGCAAAAAACTTTGAAGCTCAATATCTCAAAATCATTCAGAACGCAGATAGAACCTTATAATTCCAAGGTGACGGTTTATTTATATTTTATATTTAGTTGTATTTATCTGAAAACAATAACATCAATTTAAGAACATAACATTACCACAAAAACAACATTAATATTAGTCATGAGAAGAGGAAGAAAAATTATTTGTTATGTTTTTATTTATATTTATTTATATTTGTTTATCTTAAGGTAAAGTTGTTCACGCTAGTTCATGCATTAACTAGTTTTTGTGCTTTAGTAAATGTTGAAATTAGCATGAATTTAGTATAGATACATTTTTACTATTGGTTCATGTTAACTAATATAGTTAAATAATGTTAAACAGTGAAATATTATTGTAAATTGTAATACATTAAGCCTGATATTTCACTATTTTCTTAGCCTTATTTTCACTCTTTTTGTTTGAAAATTGGCTTGCTTTTTTTCTAATGAGATCTATTACTACTCCAACTACTAATGATAATACGAGTTTTTTAAATATAAATAATAATAATATTATCAATGAATTCGTATTAATATTATTTTTGTAATTGTTGTTATAATTATTATAATTATGAATGAGTAAAAGATTAATAAAAGCAACAACAATGAGCAAAGATAAGTTTATTTATGTAATGTTTATTTATGTAATAAGGCTTGTCATGACAGTTTGATTTATTTATGGCACTTTGCCATCTGGTTTATTATGGTGTTAAACTGTGTAAAAAAAATACAGTATTTTAATCTTCTCAGCAGGCCAAATGAGAGACTCTTGGGTATTTATCTGCTCCAGCACTATAAGATCAAAGACTTCCGCCAACTCTGGGTTTAGCAGTTTGATAGACGTGACTCCACCCCTTAATGAGCAGCCTGTTGTTTACTTCCTCCAAAGTGTCTGCTCTCAGACAGGTAGACAGGAAGTTCATCTCCGCCTTTAAGCACACTGACCTTTGAACCTTCTCACTCTGTCTAAAGCCACATCTCTCTTTAGATAAACGGACGGACGGACGGACGGACGGACGGACGGACGGACGGACGGACGGACAGACAGATAGATAGATAGATAGATAGACACACAGATAGATAGATAGATAGATAGACAGACAGACAGACAGACAGACAGACAGACAGACAGACAGACAGACAGACAGATAGACAGATAGATAGATAGATAGATAGATAGATAGATAGATAGATAGATAGATAGATAGATAGATAGATAGATAGATAGATAGATAGATAGATAGATAGATAGACACACAAACAGATAGACAGACAGACAGGCAGATAGAGCAATAAGTTCTCTCACAGTTCTCTTACTAGTCTGTCATTTGCTTTCTGCTCTTTTCTGACTGTGTAAGTTTGTGATCCTCTTAGTGACCACTGCATAAGAACATTGAACAATACCATTAAAATATTTTCCCACAGCCCAGTATAAAGGTCTCTCTAAAACCACCTACTTAATAATATGTGTGTGAGGTGGCTTGAATGACTCATAGATTTGTTCATTGTTTACCGCACATGTGCTACCAAATCATGCATTTCCCTTATTACACAAGATAATGCACATTATGCCCATGAAATATGAGAATAGCTCAACACATGCTGCACATGGTGGAAGTTTTGTGTTTCTGGTGTCAGAGTTTACTGTGTTTGTAGAGACTGAATATTGGACAGGGAGAAGAGTTTAGGCAGAACATTCAAACATGACAAATTTACCACATAATAGAGTTGGGGAAAACTCACCATCTTTGTGTGTGAGAGAGATTTTTTTTAATTACTTTATTTCATACCATATAAAAAAAAAATCAATATTACAAAAGTACATTTTACTCAAGCCATTTTGTAAATATTAGTTCTCCATCTTTAACAGAGCATAATCTTCTATCTTTATAAATCCACACATTTTCAAACTCTTCAATTTTCTTGACATTCTTATAAAAACAAAATCAAAATAAATTTTCACTTTAATTAAACTCTTAAAAACTTGCACCACATCTCGGCAAACTTCACCCTCTAGAGAGACAAAAACTTTATTACGTTGAATCCAACACAATACATCTATAAATAAATCAATTCAAGTTGTATAAAAGAAACACACACAGTGCATCCGGAAAGTTTTCATAGCACCTTACTTTTTGCACATTTTTTTTTTATGTTAAAACCTTATTCCAAAATGGATTAAACTCAATTATTTCCTCACAATTCTACACACAATACCCCATAATGACAATGTGAAAAAAGAGTTTTTGAAATTGTTGCAAATTATTAAAAATAAAAAAGCTGAAAAATCACCTGTTCATTAGTATTCAGGATTGTCTCACGGCACAATGCTGGGGAAGATTACAGAAAAATTTCTGCTGCTCTGAAAGTTCCAATGAGCACAGTGACCTGTGACCAGTGAGTGGAAGATGTTTGGAACCATTAGGACTCTTCCTAGAGCTGGCCGGCCATCTAAGCAGAGTGATCGGGAGAGAAGGTCCTTAGTCAGAGAGGTGATTAATAACCCGATGGTCACTCTGTCTGAGCTCCAGTGTTCTTCTATGGAGAGAGGAGAACCTTACAGAAGGACAACCATCTGTGCAGCAATCCACCAATCAGGCCTGTATGGTAGAGTGGCCAGACGGAAGCCACTCCTCGGCTGGAATTTGCCAAAAGGCATCTGAAGGACTCTCAGACCATAAGAAACAAAATTATCTGGTCTGATGAGACTAAACTTTAACTCTTTGGAGTGAATGTCAGGTGTTACGTTTGGAGAAAACCAGGCACCGCTCATCACCAGGCTAATACCATCCCTACAGTGAAGCATGGTGGTGGCAGCATCATGCTGTGGGGATGTTTTTCAGCAGCAGGAACTGGAAGACTAGTCAGGATAGAGGGAAAGATGAATGCAGCAATGTACAGAGGCATCCTGAATGAAAACCTGCTTCAGAGTGCTCTTGACCTCAGACTGGGGCGACAGTTCATCTTTCAGCAGGACAATGACCCAAAGCACACCACCAAAATATCAGTGGAGTGGCTTCACAACAACTCGGTGAATGTCCTTGAGTGGCCCAGCAAGATTCCTGACCTAAATCCTATTGAACATCTGTGAAGAGATCTGGAAATGGCTGTACACCGTCGCTTCCCATCCAGCCTGATTGAGCTTGAGAGGTACTGCAAAAAGGAATGGGCAAAATTCCCAAAGACAGGTGTGCCAAGCTTGTGGCATCACATTCAAAAAGACTTGAGGCTGTAATTGCTGCCAAAGATGCATCAACAAAGTATTGAGCAAAGGCTGTGAATACTGATGTACATGTGATTTTTCAGCTTTTTTATTTTTAATAAATTTGCAACAATTTCAAAAAAATATTTTTTCACATTGTCATTATGGGGTATTGTGGGTAGAAGTTTGAGGAAATAAATTAATTAAAAGTTTGGAATAAGTAATTAAAATGAGTTAAAACTATAGGTGGGCATAGATAATTTTTTTTAATCTAGATTACTCTAGATTAAAATGGCTCATTTGAATTCTGCTGAAGGCATTCAGAATGTGTGCTACCCAAATAATGACTAAAAAGTCATAACTGAACTAAACAAAAATGGAATTAAGACGTGGAGTATGCAGATATTAGTGGCATTTTTGAAGTAAACACCACAATCGAACTATTATCATCATGTAAGACTTTTCACCATAATTTTCATAATTAGTCGGAAAATAAGTCACCCAAAATTACAGGGAACTCTTACATGAAAGCACTTCACGTAAACACATTAATTATATTATTGTCTATTAAGGCAAATAACTAGATCACAGATGTCCATGTAAGCATAATCAGTAGTGTCCAGGGACGGATCTAAGAAAAAATTATTCATGGGGTGGCATTAAAATTATGAGGGGTGGCAACACTAAAGCAATCATCCTTGCATGGTTTTTGTGGATTCAAGGAACGCTATTATTATTCGGTGTATACACTAGGGTGCACATTTTTACATTGTCCTAAAAAAATTAAATAAAGGCTGATGTGTGATTGACTTGAACCTGGTATCTGGATTGGAAAGTCAAATAAATTAAAGGAGATGGTATGGTATGTTTAACTTCTCTTTGCTGAGTTCTATGCAAATCTGTAGCGAGTCTAAGTCTATGCCAAATTTGATTAACAAAGCATGACAAACAATGCAGACTGCATATGAATACAACTTCTCAGTGAATCAAGTTTCCTTAAGTCAAAAACAAATAAGACACAACATACACTACACTGAACAATTTCGATTAGCTAACAAGGTAAGGCTAACAATAAATATAATTCAAAAAGATTCAAAAAACTTGCTATTTAGTTGTCATATAATTAGCAAGCAACTATCTCAGACAACACATATATTTTTTTTTTACCTTAATTTGGCATTAATTGTTTAAGTATTAAAGTAATTCAGTACCTGGATTTGTTTCTCAACTTCAGCATATCGATGGACTGGACACGGCCAAATGCGTTGTTGTCACGTGATGCCAGTTATCAAAGGTTCGGACAATCTTGAATATTCAAGCTACTGAACAATATACTTTTGAAAATAGTTTACAGTTAGGCTGTTAGTCATTAATATACGCGAGGATATGGGTCAAAAAACAATTTTGGTTTGTTAAAAGAGCCTGATTGACGATTGAGTCATTTATTTGTGTGATGATCTCGCTGCACTAAATGTCTTTGATTCACTAAAACGAAGCAGTTCATAAGAGTTGTTTGTGCAGACCACTGACACCATTCATCAAAGGTTCGGACAATCTTGAAGATGCAAGTTACTGAACAACATACTTTTGAAAATAGTTTACAGTTAAGCTGTTTGTCATTAATATACACAAAGATATCAAAATAACTGCTTCAGTTTGTTAAAAGAGCCGGATTGAGTCATCTGTGTGTGATGATCTCGCTAGTTGCACTAATTGATTCACTAAAACAAAGCAGTTCATAAGAGTCGTTTATTTGGACTATGCTTTAATAAAAAGACGAGATTTAGTTCTATTATTTATGAGTATTAGCATGGAATAAAGAGCAACAACGGAAATACAGGTGAACAAACCTGGAGGGTGGTTTAATTGAACGAAGGTAAGATGTAGACAAACTGATAATTAAAGGTTCGCAAAGTTTCGGTGGTGCGTTGTGCTCACTCTCAGTGTGGATGTGCTCAAGTGCAGAGTTCACGAACTATAATCTGTAGGAGACAGTGGTTAGTGGCCTGCTGAAGGCGCTTGATCACCCAAAGGGATCGCTCGGTTTCTTACTCTTCCAGGTGTCCGTCCTTGCTTTTCGGGGCGACGCTGATAGATGATTGGGACCCTCGTCACACTATACTGTACGCTATTTTTATGTCATCAAAATAGAGAGTCGCTGCTGTAAATCAGTTGAGGAAATGCTTTTATTTTTAGAACACTAGGACACTAGTGCTGGGGTGGCCAATGGGGTATAGATCCGCCCCTGGTAGTGTCTTCGAAGAAAATGAAAGATCCAGAAGGGCATCCTACTGATTTGATTCAAAGGGCACTATTTTGTCAGACGGCTAACCGGTCAGGTATACATCCGCGCTAGTATATCAAGGTGAAAGTCATCATAGCTTGCGTAGAATAGACCCAGCTTCCAACCCAACTTTGAGAATAGATTAACGGCGATATTTTTTTTATCGCTCGATAAGGGTCTCGCGTTACAACGCCGATAACGGCCCAGCACTAGTTAAAACCCTTTCTTGTACCATGCTTGAAAATACAACTACTGCACTATGTTCTACAGTACATTATTCATTGTTCTACTGCTCATATACACAGCCATTTTTGCTTGTCCTATTACAAAATGTAATATTTGACAAGGAAATCTCTTACTCTTTACATATTTAAAACCAAGGATAAACATTTAAACAGAAAAAAGTCTCACAACACCGAAAATGTTTTCCAATAACATAAACAATGGACCCAACCTAACACATTTCACAAGGACATGAAAAATGGTTTCGATTTCAGTACAAAAAGGACATACCGGACTAATTTTTGGATTTACAGCAGTTTACAGCAATAGCCCCATGAAGGATTCTCCATTGCAAATCACCTACTTTTTTCATTAATGGTGGTTCGTACAATGCTCTCCACTGAGGTTTTCTTCACCATCAAGTTTTAAAAAAAAAAATCACCCTGGAGAGAGAGTGAGAGGGAGATTTCAACACACTTTATTTAATTATTACAAATTCAAAAGAACAACAAATCAAGTTATCCAAACCTTTAAAGGTAAAAAAAAAATATCAGCCCTTATTGTAACTTGGAATAGAGCAACATTGTTTCATTAAAATGCCATTTCTACAAAACTCTTGGTAAATCATTATTCGGTTTATAGAACAGAATATGCAACATGAACATTGGTTTGATTCTCTTAAAAACAAGTACCACATGTTGTTGTTCTCTGTCCTCTACTGTATGTTGTTGGTTGTTTGTGAACAACAAGTTTAGCTTGCCCAATTTAAAATGTAACTATTGACTTTTTGTATCCTCTGAGCCAAACTGTACATGGAGCCAAGAATGGCTAAACTCCATTTCAAGGGATAATTCACAGAAATATGAACATTCTGTCATCGTTTACTCACCGTCCACTTGTCACAAACCTGTTAGAGTTTTTTTCTTCTGTTGAACACAAAAGGATATTTTGAATAAATAAAAAAAACTGTAGCCATTAACTTTTATAGTAGGGAAAAAACAAAAACTATGGAAGTCGATGGTTATAAGTTTTCAGCATTTTTCAAAATATCTTTTTTTGTGTTCAACAGAAGAAACTCTAACAGGTTTGTGACAAGTGAAGGTGAGTAAAAGATGACAGAATGGACATATCCCTTTAAAAATGTAATATATCATTAAAAATAAAGAAATATACAGTGCCTATAGAAAATCATCACACCTTGTAAAAATCTTTACCTTTACTCACATTTCAGCCTGCTTTCAAAAGACCTTCGGGATAAAGATGTAGAAAGGCACAGGTTAGAGAAGGCTTCACAAACATTTCAAAGGCTGGAAAAGTTATTTAGAATGTGATTTGATTTCTGGCTGTATGACAAATAAAAGTAATTATTTCAAAGGGGTTTGATGATTTTCTATAGGCACTGTATATGTATATGTATTTATTTATTTAATTATTCATTTATTTGTTTTATTTTATTTATAGTTTTCTATTTATTTATTTATTTATTATTTTTTTAATTAAACTGAAGTTTTTCAGTGCACCTCAAAAATATGAACTGTAAAACAATCTTGACTTAACCAAAGGGAAAAAAGAGAGGCAAGGTTAAATTCTTCAATTTTCTCTTTTCTGGCAAAGTAAATAGCAGTCATATTCTTCCCAATAATGAAAATCAGTACATGACACTCTCTCTGATGTCTTTTGATGTATTTCATGCCAAGGATGAACATTTGTCAATTCAAATTGTCAATTATTTTCACCAAATAAACCAAATTGCTTTTTTTTATAGATCAAATAAAAAAAAATCTAAATCTATCAAATCTATCTGCATTCAGTACAAAAATAAAAGTTTTAACAGCAGTAATGCCATCTATAGTTCTCCACTGTAGGTGAGAGAGAGAGAGACCAATGTTTTCAACACACTTTATTTAATCATCACAAAGTCAACAGAAATAGTATTGTATCATACAGTTCACACCAACAGTTCTCTTATTGTAACTTTACAAATAATTTACTTTTAAACCCCATTTATACAAAAACTCTGTAAATGATTCATTATTTTTATAGAACTTTAAATCAGTTATAATCCTCGCTTTTTAAATAAATTACTGCATTGTGCTTCTCCCTCGTTTACTTTGTTTTTTCCTGGTTTGTAAACAGCAAGTTTAACTTGCCCAATTAAACGTTTTTACAAGTGGCTTTTTTATGCTTTACACCACACTATACTTGGGGCCAAGAATGAACATCTCAGAAGAAAAAATCTCCCCAAAATTCACAAAAAGACAGAAAGAGAGAGAAATCCTTTGAGAGCCACTGAAGCCAGGGAAAATTGTTTGTCGACTGCACAACAACAGTCGAATCTCAGCTGTCAACCTCCACCAGACAGCTCAGAATTCCTTTTGGCAAACAGATTAATAGTTTATTTTCATGCCAATTGCATTTAAAGAAAGATGCAAAGTAGTTTTACTCAGTGTAGCTTTTGTCACCCTCAGTTCACACTTATTTGTCCCCTCCACCTATTAATATAGCTCATAATGCTGGCTGGATCTTGACATATCCCATGCATGGGTTAACATATGCTAATACAGGGGAAGGGGGAGGAAAAATGTTTCTTTAGATGAACGCATTCTTTCAGTCTGTCCATCAGCGAGGAGGAGTTTTGTTACCCTCTATTTAAAAAAACGACATAATATATGGGAATGAACTCTGGGGGGAAATGGTGCGATGAAAAAAAAGAAATGTGGAAAAAAGAAAAAGAAGTAAAATGCTGGTCTAAATAGATTGTCATCAAACACTCAGACAAGACTTGAATAAATAAAAGTTTCTGTTTTATGCAATGTTTGCTCCATTTCTGTCAAGTGCTTTGTTGTGTTAGCTTCATTTTATGAATATGGATAGTTTGGTTCTCATCAATACAGTGCTCAGCATAATTAGGTACACCCCATTTTGAAAATGAATATTTTTATCAATTTCTCAGTGAATATAGGCAATATTTTGGTGCATTTAAACAAAACAGATTTATTAAACAGATATATTTATTAAAATAATATTTTAGTCACCAAACATATTTAGAAATTGAAAGATAATACAATTAAATTCAAACAAAATATTGCAAAGAAAAAAAAAATACATACGGCAAAACTTCAACATTTAAAAAACAATTTCCTTGTATGTATTTAATATTTTTTTATAACATATACATTTTTGTGTACTAGTTTTTGGAGCGTTATCATAAGTTATTTTGTTAGTTAAGCTCCAGATTTGGCTTCAGTACTGACTAATGTATATGCACAAATATATTATTGTATAGCTTCCTATTAAAAATATGAATTTAAAAGATATTTTGTGAGGGGTGTACTTATATATGCTGAGCACTGTATGTGGGACATTTACATACAATTCTATGGAGTAAAAAAACTCTAATATTGTAATTACTGTATTATGTTATAGCTATTTTAATAGCATGATGAAATATATGTATAGCATATTTCCTGAAACTGAAACTAAACATGAATTTATGAATAAATATGAATTTATACATTATAATACAGCTTATATAACACTGCCATTTAAAGATGATCAAATATATTTAAATTATATATAAAGTATGACACATAAATATGACATATAAATAAATATTGAAGATCTGTTGCTGCATATTTAGTTTGATTTAATTTAATTTGTGTTTTTGAGTGAGTGTTATAAATTTTCTAAAGTGTTATTAAAAATACAAAATGTTTATCAATTTACACTACATTTCTATTGTTATACAAAATTTTTTTGTTTATTTATTTACATTTATTAACTTGACTTTAACTTTATTAACTGACTTTTAAAATGTTTTTAATATTTATTTTAATATAATTTGTATTTATGTAAATTAATTTCATAGATATCAATTATTTTTTATATAATTTATTTAAATCTTGATTTTCTTTTCAAATAAATAAATATTTTAGAATTGTATTACTTTATTTCATAAAAATTTTAAAACATTTGTCTCTTTTATTTTATTAATATAATTATATATTATTTTTTGTAATGTTACTTTTTTATGCACACACACTCCATTGTGCCCCAGCATTAAAGTACAATTTTACAACATTCTGAATGTCAGAAAATTACAGTACTGTTGAGAGCTTGTCTCCTTTGTCTTCAGACTTCGTAAGTGCATGTTTCTCCTTGAATATTTTTTTGTGTCATTCTAACTTTTAAAGGTGTTAAAAAAGCCCTCAGTGGAGCTGATCGATAAGGCGTTTGGTCGTTTACTGTGCATTAGCAGCCACATTAGCCTGCAGTGGATTTATGAGGAAGCCCCTATAAATGAGGAGTGAAATCAGCATTGTGGACTGGGTATAAATATCTGTATAATGGCAACATTGTCCTATTGTTGCTGTTGTATAACGGTGCCATTATTGATTGTTTGTGTTTAGTGTGGGTTGGTTTATCAGTGTGCTCAGGAATCATAAATCTGTAAAAGCATAATCAGGGACATATGACATATAGTATGAGAATAATCACAATATCAGTCACAATTCTAGGCATAGTAAGGTTTTTTATGTTTTTAAAACAAGAAAATTTAGCTCAAAATGCCTGCATTTATTTTATTAAAAATACAGTTCATAATCTTCATTTGCAAAAAAGATTTTTGCAATTTGAAATAAATAGATTACAACATACTGATTCAGAAAATTATGCCAGCCTCCTTGGACATATGTTCCTTCAGAAATTATTATAAAGTGATTTGGTGTTCTATTATGATCAGTTATTGTTGGTGCTAATTACATTTGGTTTCATATTTTTTTTTACACAAAAATTTATTTTTTATTCTTTTATTTTAATAAATTACTTTTACAATTTAGAAAGACCCAAACCACTGCAGAATGTTGCATATATGTAATATGCAAATACATTTTAAGTTAAAACCATTCGTGTATATTTTAAATTTTATTTGAAATGTTTGAAATTTCCACTTGTAAATCATAAAAGTCGCTTAGTTTCCTCACGAACCACTGCTGTAGAGATGCCACAATATTCAATATTATATTGAACCGTTTGGTACGACCTCCATAGTTCAATTAGTTAAATTTTTTAATTTAATTTTGTGTTTTTCCCATTCCTTTAACTACTCTCTGAACTGGCTCTGTGCATGTTTGAATTTTTGGGAAAGTTTGGGATGTTTTCACATGAAAGACAAAGTGACGTGTGCCATATGTCATTCATGCCATCATTATTACCCTGGTTTTGAAAGCCCTCAAGTGCATGTGGGAAAAGAAGCCAACAATGTATGTCGCTATCTGTTTAAACTAAATTTGTTTGTTGTTAAAAAAAAATTTACCTCAAGGCTCAAAAAGAACTCTAGTTTGAAGATTTGAGAAGTGCTTCATCTTAAAGTATGAATGAGTGTTATGACAGGCAAATTAATTTTGCTTCTGAATGAACATACTCAGATTTGTCCAATAATTGTGCCTGACTGGATGATTATTCAGGTTATGGTTGGCGTACATGGAATCTGCGCACGCAGAAATCTGCAGAATTCATTCTACACAATTTAGTTGTGTGTAAATGTATATTTATTCAGTTTTTAAATTAATATCAGTAAACAGTTATTGACTAACATGAAAATGTTTATATGATTTATTTACAATACAGTTTGTAAAAGTAATGTTTTAATCTTTTAGTAGAGATATTATTAGAGACTTGCTTTGTTTACCAAAAAATGGATCTAATTATTTGATTGTAAACATACAATAAAAATTAAAAAGGTATTATTTTTTTTGTCATATATTAAGTTTTTAAATAAAATCTAAATAAAATCTTAATAAAATAAATCACATTCATATTTACAAAATTCTCAGCAGAAATAGCAAAAAATGTCCACAGATTGACACTTTGAACATTTGAGAGATGATGTGTTGTCTGTATGTTTCTCATTGTGTTTTTACGGTTATCAAGTGCCCTCAGGACTCACTAAAGGGCAATGTACACTTCACCAGAACTACAATCCCCATAATACTTTGTGGATGCACGCATATTGAGGTTGCAGAAAAAAACAAAACGGGAGCTCTAGCATTTACAGCGAAGGAATGACATCTGATGAACATTTATTTGGCAAAATTAACGTTAAAGTGAGCGGTGTTTGTCTGACAGGTCCATTTGCGATAACTCTCTCCCAATGGATATTAGATAAGATGAAACGGCCAAGCATCCAGCCTGAAATATACAACTATCTCATTGAAACTCCAAGTGATTTTACAGGAGAGAAGTTAAAGGCCTACAAGTCTTTAGATGCCAACAATTGTGTTCTGTGTGGTCATGTGCAAGAAATAATGTTCCATGAATACCAGATTCAAAACTATGTAGTGCTAAAAACCGAGGTTCTGCCTAGCCTAAGACATCTAAGCATTCAGTGTCTGCAGTTTAATTAACCATATTTAACTGTTTTTGCTGAAATTGCTGCAATCAAAACAAGTAATGTGTATGCTTTAGCATAGCATGAACTTAACTGATATAACATGAGAACAGCAGAGTTGAGTATTTTTAGTTAGGTCCTCACTCCATTCAGCCCTTATGATGGCTGTTAGCCAAAGACGTCTGCGGTTGGCGTTAAAAGCAGTGTGGTGTACGGTAAAATTTAAGTTTTCTATTTTTGGACTTTCGATTTTGGTGTCCTATCGCACAACACGACATGTTTGCTATTGCAACCGGGCTTTTTTTTTTTTTTTTGCAACCGGTATGTACGGTTGAACCTGTGTGATGTCATGTGTGACGTAGGTTGGTAATTCCCCTATATAAGGACCACATTCACACTCATTCAGGTTGTGTATATATGTATAGTGTGCAGTATCCTGTTCATGCCTTTGTCAAGTTTCTTGTATTTTGGACTCTTTCTTGGATTACTGTTTGCCGCCTGCCCTGACCTGAGCCTGTTTTTTGAATTAGGCGTTCTGTACCTTTACACCCCTACATGGCTGCATTCAAAATAACAATGTTTTGAGAGTACACTATTAAGAGAGCTCATCTGAAGATCATTAAAAACTGCACTAAACAAAAAAAAAATTTGAAAACAAATTACATAAAATTTAAACAACTTTATTTTCAGAGACATCCAGTAAATATAGTGTAGTGTTTGACAGGAATAGGGTGTAGGGTGGGCTAACTCAGAATAAAACACAGTCAGGACCTCTGCTTCTAACTACAGCTCTAGACGTGAAGTTGCAATCACACAAGCTTGCAACACTGTTTGTGAATATTCATTGGGACGATGGATTTGGGGAAACACCGAAACATGTTCGCAACGACAACTTGCGATCTTTGTTGGCTAACAAACTATTTAAAAAAATCATACCAATCTCAGCAGCAGCACCGTGGCGCAGTGGGTAGCACAATCGCCTCACAGCAAGAGTTCAATGAGTTTTTTTTTTTTTTTTACATAAAATAAAAGTGTGCAGAGCATGTGCATGAGTGTGTGTCTGACGTGAAGAGCACAGAGTTTGAACTGGTCGCCCCGTCACAGCATCTGCAGGATTTGCTCTCTGGCAGAAAGACAAATGCCCAAGTTGAGCTTTCTGTCATTCGCAGAATTTGTGTTCGCCGTAAGTGTTATCCTTCCAGTCTCCTGCTGAACGCTGCCTCTTATTTATTGAAGGCATGTGAAATCCTTTCTCTCACACAGACATTGGTTATATTACACAGAGCATCAGTCATGAAGATGGCTCAGGTCAGGGGGGTTTGTGTTGTGCCGGATGATGAAAAGGACATTTTTAAATCTATCACCATGAAAAAAGAGCATGCTTAAATCACAACATAAACTTAACAAAAGAAAGGCTTCAACAGAACTGTAGATTAGTGGTGAAAATCCTGTTTAAGCCAATTGTGTGTTAGTGTAATTCCTTGAAGGACATGCGGAAAGCAATCCTCTCTCTCTCTCTGTCTATCTCTCTTTGTAAAACCCTCTTTTGAGAATGAGGCGTTTCTGCGAGATAAACCTATGAGCCTGCTCAAGTTTGATTGAACTCATCCTCACTCTCACACACAACATATGGCTCAGGTTTTTATGTGGAATGGTCTTATTCCAGATTACAGTTGGATTTGCAGTAAAGTACTTGTGCTCATTGGTGTAGTTGAAGAGTCAAATATATGAATGTTCATTTCAGATCTACGGAAATAACCTGAGCTACATAAACTGTTTCTATTGATAAATATGCTTTTTTTTGTAATTTTTATAATATTTATAAATGTGTTAATTGACCAGAAGTTGAGTTTTTTTTTTTTTTAAAATTGTCTCACTGTCATTAATGCTATTCGAAAGGCTCAATAGTCAATAGCAATTAAAGAATGCTGATAGCCACCCCCCCCCCCCCCACAAAAAAAATAAAAACAAACAAACATTATAATTATTGTTGTTGTATGCACGTTTTATTAATAGTATGCACTGTACTGTAGGTGTTTAAATTGGTTATTTTTTTCATAGTATAGTCGGGTTTCCAAAGAAGTGACATCCTCATTAGTTTAATTTATAAATATTTATTTCACGTCTTCAAAATGTTTGCCTTTGTAATATTTAAATTATTTGCAATTAATAACCACCTGATGTGGAACTCTGAATCTGCATCTCACTTCAGAGTCTGCTACTGTCCACCGGAGGTCTCATTTTGGTCGCAGATGCTTTCTTTATGGACGCTAACCCGGAGCGCTGAAGTATAATTGGCTAAACTGGCATTGGGCGGGTTAAATGACCAAAACAAAGACAGATGTTCCGGCACGTAATGCACATTTTCAAAGCATAATATCTGACTTTAGCATTGTTTTTTAGATAAACAAGACTGTTTCTTAAATATCTGCAAACTGATTATAGTATTTTTATGCTTTGGAAGAGTCAAAAAAATTACATACAGCACCTTTAACAAAGCAAAAGAAACATTGAGCATTGAACAATATGCATTTCACAGTCCTCAAAATATTTGTAAATGTGTAAATTCAAAGTTGATGTTTTGAACCAACAATATAACAGTGTAATAACTTTGTATCAATGCTGTGTTTAGAAATGAACCATTTACTTAAGCAAGGAATTGAAAGCCAAACTTTGCAGTGACTATAGTAATGCTTAAAGGCTGTTGTTAAGCAAAAATATACTGAATGTAATAATAAATAATAAAATAAGTGATTATCACACAATAGAATTGCTTTGTGATGTATTATTATATTAATGCATTTATATGTTTAGATTATTTTATTTCTGATTACTCTTTGGATTTCTAAATAATAATTTATGTTAATTTGTTTAATTTTGCAAATGTATTATTTATGGTAATAAATTTATTTTCAATTTTTTTTTTTTTTTTTTTTTATAATTAACAATTATAATCAATTTATGATTCACTATTGATCATTTATAATTCCCAGAATAACAGCATTAAACCAAGCTCAACTTTGATTCATATTGAGCAATATGTATTTCATCATCCATGTAGCAATTATGAATGTGTGGATCATTACTTTGTCTAAATGTCGTGTACATATGTGGGGGATTATAGTGTGCATATGCAGTGGTGCGCGCGTGTGAGTGTGCGTGTGCGTGTGTGTGTGTTGCTGGTAACCTGTGGCCATGCTCAGAGCTGAATCTTTCCCTACAGACACTTAAAGAGTTTGACCCACTGAACTCCTCTGCAATGGGACTAATGCAGATTACAATAGGACAAGCACTGAAAGACTAGACCAGCTGTTTGTAGTCTTTCTCTTATTCATCCTATAGATGTGAGAAACTTGTTCCTTAAAATCTTAAATAAGAAATGTGCAGTAGTTTAAAGTATTGCAGAAATTATAGAGCTGGAGAGAAACTGCACCAGTGAGTAATTAATAGGCAGTGAGTGTGTGTGTGTTATGAGAGCGGGACAAGGAAGGGGGAAAGCAATAACTGGTTAGCATTTTCAAAGAACACTCATTTCAAATAAAATGCTTGCATTCCACTACAGCGTCATCTCCTGTAACTTGTTATTTTTTTTAATCAGCTTTAATGGAATTTGATAAAAAAAGGACATCTTATTTGGTTCCATAAATGCCTCATAAAACTAGTAGGTTAATGCTTACAACCTGTGAGGTTCACAGTAATGAGATTTTATAATTTCCCTCTAAAACTGGGTCCCTCTGTGCATGTGTGTGTGTGTGTGCGTGTTTGCGACTTTAAAGCTGTGTAATTCATTATGCTTTGTCAGTGGATCGCTCAATGTATTGAATGTATTCTCTCTAAACTAACTGACTAGTATGGCAGAGACAGGCTGAATTACGCCAATAGGCCTCAGGATAGGAAGTTGGACTTGATTTACTACTTTGAATGCTGAGCTGAATCAATGTCCCAGCCCCACAAAACCCAAGCATTCCTCCACTCAAATCATTGTTATAGCCCAGAAAAGGGAGATTATGCAGCCCTAATGGGTTTCACTCGCTCAGCGTGTTTGTGTCAGTCTGAAATCATATTTAAAGCCTGACTTCTTTCTCACACTGCCTGTTTCTTTCACCCTCCCTCTGTTGCTCTTTGTAATATGAAGGATCGAAATGAGTTCTGTTCTGACACTTTTCACTTAAAGGGTTAGTTCACCCAAAAATACAAATACCTGAATAATATAAAATCTTATTTTTCAAAAGTACTTAAAGTTATTGTACTTAAGTAAAAAAAAAAGTACTCTTATCTATTACCTAGTTCTTATTTATCTCTTATGATTTTTCCCCTTCAAAATAATTTTTA
The DNA here is from genome assembly GCA_903798195.1 of Danio kyathit. NCBI lineage: Eukaryota > Metazoa > Chordata > Actinopteri > Cypriniformes > Danionidae > Danio > Danio kyathit. Next base: position 44,632,894 of record LR812525.1, read on the forward strand.
CTCAGTCATATTTAGGAAGTGTAGCACAATAAAAAGTAAAATATTAGATTTTTTGAATGTAATAAAAGTAAAAAAATTCTTAAAATGAAAATACTGGCCCATGATGTACAGTTTTTAATGAAAAAATACTTAGTTGTTGTCCACCGACAATGAAAATTGTCAGTACATTTAATTGTAAAACTTATTTCAGGCAGAAAGGCTTGAAGCAATGTGAGGTTGAGAAAATGATGGCTGTTATTGACTTAAATGCAAAGTATACTTCAGTTAAATACAAAATGCAATTTACATCTGAATATTACACACCGTTTGTAGCACTTTAGAGTATGTGCATTTAATGTGTACTTGCAGTCTACCTAAGAATATACAGGGTTATTTGAGGGAACTAAACTGGTTAAATGTGCAGTAGGTGATCTGCCTAAATGCTAACCGGTTAGCATAATATCTTTCAAATACAATCCCTCCCCTGCTGTCCAAAGCCATGCCTCCTGAAATCATGAACGCGCACATTAAAGATGACAGAGACTAGATCATGTCATGATCACCATCATGTCATTCGCCAATTAGAAAACTTTATAGTACTTTATAATACTACAATTCTGAATGAAAATGTATTATATCTAGCAGGTTTTCAGTTGTGTAGCAAGGAAAACTTGTCATAATGTGCAGTATTTCTTCCATGCAAGGATCGCTGGTCTCACTCTCTCACACGCTTAGTCCTAAAGCCACTACTGTAGGCTTAGTGCTTGGCTGGTGGGTTCAGGAATTAAACTTATTACTAAGCCATACTGACATGCTATCTCAGACCGAAAATTCAAAGTAGCATGGTAAACAATATAGGGAGCGCATCACAGGTTGTCATTGTTCAAAAATAAACCAATGTGATGTGAATATATAACCAACTTCAGCTCAGTAAAGCAGGCTAGCGCTAGCGCTATTTACTTCTGTTTTGTTGTTAAATTAAATAAAAATCTACATTATCGATGTTGTAAAAGGTCTCTTATGAAACTAAAAATAGTCACATCAATTGTTCGCCGGAAGATTTCAGAGGCTGAACAACACTTCTGTTCATAAAACCCATTTGTAACAACACAATCTACATCAGCTTTGCGTGACTAAAAGAGTTTTAAAACATAGCATTATCTGAAATACTTCAGCCATGGTGTCATCCTTCCTCCAGCATGCAAAAGTAACTCCAATATCGATTCAGGATTATAAAAAGTTTTGATGAGCATTTGTTTTTACCACTGTCACTCGTGTCCATGTGACCGCGCAAACAGCAGATCAGCGTGAACAGAGGTGCCCAGTTGTACAAATCTACATTTGTTGACAGATAATTTGGGCTACTTGGGCTTTCAGAATTATGGGAATTATTGGCCTGACAATTTTTAATTGGATGAACATGTTTTAGTCTTATGCCCAGAATATAAAAATACATATAAATACATTTAGATCATTTACTTTAATCATTGCTTTTGGAATGTGAAGAGACTTTCAACCAGCACAACAAAAATGTTTCTGAAGACATTCACATAAGGTTAGGTTCAGGAATTGGTTTAGGCATAGTGCCTAAACTCAGTTGTTATTCAATACAGTTATTACTCTTTTTATAAACTGACAATGATAAGTACATATTAAGTAGATGTGAAACAGGACTGTAAAACAAAGTGTTAGCAGATTTATTTAACATTCCATATGTATAGTATGTACATGCAGCCAACAGATTTACTTACAATTTTTTGTTTGTTTTTAATTTTGTTACTTTGTTTCACAAAGTAACACACTTTTCATAATTCAATTCTTCGATTTTTAAGATATCCGCAGTTCTATAAAAAAATTGAAAAACAATTAAAAAGATAAATGTATGGATTAGCTGTTGAGAAGAGTATAAATTGTAAGACATTTGACCATACATATGCTAACATATATGCATAAATATGATATATACATTGGGTTTTAGGTGCTGTCTACACAACAGTATTTTCAACCAATTAATTGATGCTAACTTTTGAAAATGATTTTTAAAATATTAAGCTTAAAACAGTAATGGATATGCACAAGTATTTGACAATAATAAAATGACAGTGGTCGAATGCAAGTATGAAAGTGCTTAATTTTTTGTCACCAACTACTGGCGTGGCGTGCATAATACAGCTTTTTTTCAGAACAGTTTCCACAGCATAGTTTTTTGAATGTAAAACTTATATACTTTTAATTTCTAACAGAAAACTGCGAGTGATATTCTTACCTGTCCTGACCTTTAGCCCAATAAATGTTCATTTTTTTCCATTTATTCATGCATTCATTTGACAATTCACCGTAGTTGCCTGGGTATGCAGATGAGAAGTGTTGTGAATGTGTATTCTGTTAGGAGAGAGCGAGTCTGTTTCCCTTCCCATGAGTGGAGATGTCATTTATCCCTATCAACCAAGAAGGGAGCCACGATTATATTTCCACAACTACTACTGCATTCATTTGCAAATCGCCCTCGTCCTGTTTTCTGCCTTCCCTCTCTCTCTCTCTCTCTCTCTCTCTCTCTTATCCCTGAAATACTTCTAATTTGTAATGAGAGCTGAGAGAAGCAAACATTTGGCTTTTTTCCTGAGTAGCCGCTTCAATTTGCCTCGCTCACTTTCCTTCCTTCATTTTCCCTAGTTTGCTTGATTTTTATTTCTAATTCTTATTGAACCGTTATCTCATTTGTTTATGTGACCCGCAGAACCACTTATCTGCACGGGGCAAGAGTGCATCAGTCTGCACGAAAACGATCACATTTACTAGTATCGCTGACACACCGAGTTGGTTTTGCAGCAATATTCACACAATGCTAATCTGATCAGCTTTAACAGCCCGAGATGCAGGCCAGACTCCAGAGGATGCTGAACACTCAGAGCGGCGTTGTGTTTTCTGAAGCATCGATTCAGCACTCGATACGGCTGATGTGGGCACAGATGAATCACACACCAGCCGACTGGACTGCCCCAGTAGACAAAACCCAAACCCTGAAGCCAGAAAACCGCTGCAATGTCTTTTGACCACATATGCAGAATGAATTCAACTCTTCGTCAGAGATTCACCATGAGGTCAGAATATTTTACAGTACATTCAAAAGCCATTACAGGCCAATAGTGACCGCACACAAACTGTGTCGTCTCGGCGGAGCGACGCTTTTCGCAGCTCTAACCTTTAGTCTGGGCTATTAGAACTGATCCATGTGGTAATTTTCTCTTTAATGAGCACCAGGCTCATTTTATCCATTGATTATGCAGAGCTAATATGTAACAGTGCGAATCGATGGAAAGTTCATTCACAATTTACCCATCACCCAGCAAAACTAATTAGTCCTGGTATGCTATATTAATACACATTAGCTTAACAAGAGAAGGAAAAAAACTGGCATGAATGCATATGGACTATGAAAAAGCTTCTGATGTATGGGAATTGGAGCCGCGTGTTAGTACATTTGTTTGCAGTCTTCTGCAGGATTGTTAATTTTCAGGACAGAATCAGAGATTGAGAAAAAGCGACATAAAAAGAAACAGAAGAAAACATATGCTGGATATGTTTGTTCTTGACCTCTTTATCAGGATACAGAGTGGTTAAGCTTTCAGAATTACTTTGGATCAACCCTGCACCATATGGGATCTCTCACTCAGATATGTCCAGTGGTATGATCTCTGTTTCTGGCTCTGTCTGATTTAGGCCTTTACAACTCTTTGATTAATTCTCTCTTTGAGATGATATAAATAAATAAATAAATAGTAATAGTCATAGTAATGGTAATAGTAGTAGTTGTAGTAGTAGTATTCGTATCGGTTGTAGTAGTCGTCATGGTAGTGGCAGTAATAGCAGAGGTTGTTGTTTTGCTCTGGTAATAAACAAAATACAATAGATTAAAATAAACTCAAAGTAAAAAATATATATACTTCAAGTGTATAATCAGTTTAACAACAACTATACAGTATTTATTATTACTGATGTTGTTTATTATTATTATTATTAGTAGTAGTAGTAGTAAAGTAAATAATAGTAGTTGTTGTTTTTGTTATTATAAATTTTAGAATTATAAAATATTTGTCGTAGTCGTAGTAGTATTAGTAGTAGTAGTCGTAGTAATCGCCATTGTTGTGGTGGTGGCAGTAGTAGCAGAGGTTGTTGTTGTTGTTTTTGCTCTGGTAATAAACAAAATACTATAGATTAATATAAACTAAAAGGAAAAAATATATACTTCACGAGAATATTCAGTTTAACAACAACTATTTTTATTATTACTGATGCTGTTTATTATTATTATTATTATTAGTAGTAGTAGTAGTAGTAGTAGTAGTAATAGTAGTAGTAGTAGTACTAGCAGTAATAATAATAATAGTTGTTGTTTTTGTTATTATTATAAATTTTATAATTATAAAATAATAGTAATAGTATTAGCATAAACTTCTTTTGTAGGGTCATGAGATGTGAGAGTCTATTCCAGCATCCAAAATCCAGGCATTCCAGTCAGTCCAAAATAATAAGGACAAAGGACAGCAACAGTTAGTAAACTTTACTAACTTATCTCAGTTTTTTCATCACTATGATTAATTGAGACAAACTCACTTGACATATTTATCACTTTAATAATCAATTATTATTATTATTATTATTATTATTATTATTATTATTATTATTATTATTATGGGCTGATATGGTGGCTCAGTGGTTAGCGCTGTCACCTCACAGCAAGAAGGTCGCTGGTTTGAGTCCCGACTGGACTAGGAAGTATTTCTGTGTGGAGTTTGCATGTTCTCCTCTGTTTACATGGGTTTCCTCTGGGTGCTTCGGTTTCCTCCACAGTTCAAAGACATGTGGTATAGGTGAGTTGAATAAACTAAATTGTCCGTAGTGTAGGAGTGCGTGTGTGAATGAATGTGTATAGGTGTTTCCAAATACTGGGTTGCAGCTGGAAGGGCAAAGCATATGCTGGAATAGTTAGCTGTTTATTCTGCTCTGGCGACCTCTGAAATAATGACTAAGCTAATAAAAAATGAATGAATATTATTATAATTATAATATTAGTTAATTATATTATTTATTATACTATTAGTTAATAATCTCTCTTTAAATTTCTCATAATAATCATAGAATTATTGTTGTTGTTGTTGTTGTTGTTGTTATTTTAACATTTAATTTATTTATTCATGTGTATTTCAACAGTCAACTGCTTTTTATCAAACCCTGCTCTTGCACTAATTGGTATTGGTCATTAGGTATATTATACACTACAAAATAAATGGAAAACTGAACCAGAGTTAGAAAAAAGGGGAAGGATTAATAACAAAAAAGAGTGAGTAATGTACGAAATTAGGATATTGCTCTTTGTGTGCTGATACTTACTTTTTCCTTGAGCGATTTGAGTGGGGACTCAGCAAGTGTGTGTTGGGACGTCAAGCCTTTGCTCTAATTACAGAGCAGGAGCAATTACGAGAGACAGAACTAGAGGGGGAGAGAGAGAGAGAGAGAGAGAGAGAGAGAGAGAGAGAGAGAGAGAGAGAGAGAGAGCTAAATCTGTATATTATAAGCATGAGCTTCTCCTCCTGATGTTACCTGGCTTCCAGTGGTGAGAAGTGCAAATAATCCCATCAAAGAGAACAATGGCCCTCCACCTGCTGACATCCCTCCTCCTCCTCAAGCCAATTACACAAAACAAAACATCTCGCTCCTCTAAAACTCAAGCGGCGTCTCCTCCAGGCTCTCTCACACATCGCAAACCTTGTCATATTTGTTTGTCTCCTATTGAAATGCATATTTTTTGCATTAGTGCTGTGTGTGTTTGAGTGTGAACACAGAAGTAAACTTCTCTGAGTGTGTGATTTTCATATCGCTGTGATACTGTGGCTCATTATCATTTACGTGGGCTGTTGCAGTGGTAATGAGCTGACCTTCAGGAGCGGAGGTTAAGCTCTTTCGCAGTTGAGTTGTCAACACAGCAGGTCCATTGTGTCTGGGGTGGCAACCACTGAACGTCACTCTGTGTGTGTGTTTTTGTGTATGTGTGTGTTGTGTGTGTCCGAGCATCAGGGGCTTAATGTTTTGTTTGTTGTGATTCACAGGCCACGGTGTCACTCATCATCGTCAAGTGTTTCTTAAACACACTACATTTATCAATATGGTTTTCATATACTATGAAAGGTTATTTATTAGTATCGATGGTTCCATGAAGAACCTTTAACATCTAAAGTACCTTTTAATTCAAATTATAAGTATAGGCATGGGACAATAATTGGTTTCAAGGTTTACCGCGGTTTGGAAAAGTCAAGGTTTTAAAACCTCTTAAATTGTCTGTTATACCGTTCCTACAGTATATGTTAAGTTTTTTTTTGTTTTTTTATGTTTTGTAAAGAAATCAGTGTTTTTGAAACTAATGAAGATGGCAGAGGTCAATTATTTATTTAAATTAGCCTGACAAGTTTACTGTTTCAAAATGTTATAAATGTTTCCTAAAATAAAATATAGTGTTCAATAGAAAAAATTTACCCAGACATTTTAAAAAGAACTTATTTTAGAGCAGTAATCACAATACTATGGCTGCACAATATTGGAAAAATCTAGCATTGCTATATATATACATACATACATACATACATACATACATACATACATACATACATACATACATACATACATACATACATACATACATATATATA
>LR812525.1:45242076-45683890 GCA_903798195.1 Danio kyathit
ATACCTGATTCTGACACAATAAAACAAATGTCAAAAAATGTCATCTTTTTGTACCATGTTTGCATGGTAAAATTAACTTTAATTGTCTGATTGCATAGTGGTTGTCCCAAAAAAGCATTGATATATAATGATAAAATTCATTCATTCATTAATTTTTCTTAGGCTTAGTCCCTTTATTCATCAGGGGTCAGCACAGCGGAATGAACTGCCAACTTATCCAGCATATGATACACTACAGCCACTACGTCTTTGGACTTTTGAGGGAAACCAGAGCACCCGGAGGAAACCCAGGCGAACACGGGGAGAACATGCAAACTCCACACAGAAATGCCAACTGGCCCAGTTTGGACTCAAACCAGAGACCTTCTTGCTGTGAGGCGACAGTGCTAACCACTGAGCCACTGTGTAGCCTAATGATAAAATAATGTCTGTAGACAATATATTGTGATATATTATTACCATTTAAAGTATCTGTTTTTCAAAAATATGTTATTATATATATAAAATTATACTGTGGTTATTGCAATAGACTGATTATTTATACTTCACTGATTATTATCGCCCTTCTTACTCAAGGTAACCTCCCACACCCGTTTACTCTAGCAATCTGTTCACTATTTTCATAGCTGTGCAACTATTGACCTTCATCTTTTACTACCTACTAAAGTAATAATTTAATCAACTTAAAAAATAAAAATCTGCCAAGAACAACAATACAAATGTAGGTCAGACCACAAGTCAGTCACTCTGGTAAGCAAGTGATTAACAGGAAAATAATGTAATAATAATGCTATTGAGTGTCGTACAGGAAAAAAAAGAGAGGAAAAATAGTTATGCCTGTGTCACAGGTACTACTTCCCATTGAAGTGAACAAATCCATGCATATGTGGGATATTAGATTAGCTCTAATGAGAAAGACTAAGATGAGCTGGGGGTGGGGAAGGTGATTTAATTAGTTAGATGCTATCTGTGGCTGGTTTGGCTAATCACTGCTGCTGTTTGTACTGTACACAGGAAGTAGAGACTGTCAAAAACACATGCTCATGTAAATGAAGTCTGTCTCGCTCAGTCGTTGAAATTCCTCTCACTGTCCTTCTCTGGTATATATTGATACAGTTAGTAAGTATATTCATGCATTTGTTTATGAAATGTTTCATCTGAAAACAATACGCAACATAAAGCGAAATGCTGTGTGAAAATTGCACGATTCAAACTGTCAAAGCTGTGGTTATATGAACTGCTTCAACTACTTCATAATAAAGCACACAGTTCAAACTGACTCGTCACGCTATTAGATGAGTATGCCGGTAAATGCACTGCAATTTAAGAAAGCACATGCAATTACAAAAAACACCAGCAAATAAAGAAACGATGTTGCAAGAACACGTGTTGCAAATTGGTCACAACACTTGCAAATATCCACGTAACACAACGGAAATGTTTCTAGGGGACCCAAAAACATGACGGACCCTGTTGAGATATGGATTTCTCGCTACTGTTTCCTGCGCGTTTCTTCAGTTGTTTGTATTGTGACCAATTTGCAACACGTGTGCTGTCAAATTGATCAATCGTTTCTTTATTTGCTGGTGTTTTTTGCAATTGCATGTGCTTTCTTAAATTGCAGTGCGTTAAGCTCTCTTGGCCACCGTAGATAGTTCACTCAAAAAAATAATAATTTACTCACCACTTACTAGTTTTCAAGTGGTTCCAAAAACCTTCAAGAGATTCTTTTATTTCTGTTGCACACTAGAGAAGATATTTGTAAAAATGTTGGAAACCGGCAGCCATTGACATAGGAAATAATGTACTATGGAATCCAATAGCTACTAGTTTCATAGTTTGTTCGTATTTCTTATTTTAAACAAAAGAAATAAACACAAACCAGTTTGGAACAAGTAAATGGTGAGCAAATGATGACAGTTTGGTGTGAACTATCCCTTTTAAACTTGTTTTACTCACAGCATGACTAACATCTTAGACCTCATTTGCAGGTGTAAACAGGGAGCAAAACTTTTGAGCATGTCCACTTTTGACTACTTGCAGTAAATGCATTTGTTTAGCTTTTGCATGATGTTATCAGATGTGTTCAAACAGCCACAACAAAACATCTATTCTGCTTCTAAACTAACAAGTGATCACTATATGGGACTACAATCAAAAAAGCTTGTTGATACCAGAAGTAAATGATAGTGATTGGATCGCAGAAAATGCATGGGGAACCACCAGGTAAAAGCAAGACATATCTTTACACATAAATATTTAATACAGAATTGAAGAAAATCAAATCACTAGTCTGCCTACTGTATATGCTGAGATGTGATTTATTTATTTTTTTGCTCTACCACCTAGGATTACAAGTCAAACTACATTTAACAACAACGTACCCATCTAGCACAAGTATTGGGCCTGGGAATGCCATGGCAATGCAGCCCAAACCATCACTGATCCACCCCATGCTTCACTCTGGGCATGCCATAGTCTGAGTGGTATGCTTGTTTGGGGCTTCTCCACACCATAACTCTCCCAGATGTGGGAAAGACAGTGAAGGTGGACTCATCAGAGAATAATACATATTTCACATTGTCCACAAGCCAAGATTTTCACTCCTGGCACTATTGAAACTGGCATATGTTGTGTTGCTGACTCAAAAACTCACAAACCTGACAGCAAGAACAATAACAAAAAATCATGTTCATCGCAATCATTTGGGGACTTTACTTAAAAAAAAAACGTCATGTAAACAGTTTTGTGCAACTAAAATATCAATTAATTAATTAATTAATTCATTCATTCATTCATTTTCTTTTCGGCTTAGTCCCTTTATTATTCTGGGGTCGCCACAGCGGAATGAACCGCCAACTTATCCAGCACATGTTTTACGCAGAGCATGCCCTTCCAGCTGCAACCCATCACTGGGAAACAACTGAAATATAATGTGCTATAATACAGGAATTTTGCTATTCTGTTTATACTGCGACTTCTTCCTGACCTGCAAGTCTCATCTGTAGCTGAAGTTTGTCTGGTGTTGGTTATAAAACCAGAGGGTTAGCTAGTTGTCAAATCTAAGGGTTCATACACTTTTTTTTCCACCCTGTACTGTGAATATTTACACAGTGCGTTCAATAAAGACATGAAACCCTAACATTCTTTATGTGCTATTTGTTTCAACAGACTGTTTGTCTATAACATCACAAATGTCAAGCAATACTCAGCTTATGACACTCCTAACTCACATAAATGCACTGGGCTGACACATAAATATTATAAAAACATAAACTGGGTTTGAAATATGCAGAGTGTGTACTGGAAAGTAAAACCGTACAGCAGGTTCCTTTATTACTGTTTACACAATAACAAAGTGCGTCACATGAACCACACGAGGAGCAGTGGGGCCTACATCATTTTATGGTGACTTTACAGAATGTAGATTTCTATCAAAAGATTAACTCTGCCTCATTTCTCTTAGTGTTTCTCTGATGAATCACAGATGAGGTGTGGTTATGATGGCTCCCTGCAGAGAGGAAACATTTCCCAGCATCACTCTCATAAAAGAGGTATCTTTGTTTTTCTTTGGAAACTGAGACAATGGCAATCCTGCAATGGGACGGCAGTGTCAAGCTCCAAAGAAATTCTAGTAGTGTTCTATTGGGTGGAGGTGTGGTGTGTGTATGTCAGAGCAAGTTTTCAGAAGTCGCCACAATATTGGGAACTAAACTGTGAAACATTTAATTTCTATGTCTAGCTCCACTCCAAGTTAATGGGATAGTTTACTCAAGAATTTTTTTCAATTGCTTTTATTTTCTATACGGTGGGTTTAATGTTGTTTTAGACTTAACTGAGGGGCGTTCAAATATTTACCCCGGGTCACTCACTCTAAACCCCGATAAACTTAATCCTGGCTTTCCTTGCTTCATGTTTCAAATTGCTCCTAATTTACCCGGGGTTAATCATTAATCCTGGGTATTCATACACTGGCTTTCACATTAGACATTTGTAAACTATGGGGTGACATTCTTATTAGAAATTTGTGAAGTCTGTATCATTGATTAAAAGTGTGTCGGGTTTACATGAAGACTTTAGCATTGTACATCCTCTTATTACACATAGTCAAAAACTACTAAGATTTCTTTTCTTCAAAGGACTTTTTGGATAATAAAGACAGTTTTTTTTTGTAGCAATGGACACTTTTTACATTACTATCTGATGCTGACACCTGCTCATATCCAGTACATACAGTAAATACAACTTGCAGTGGTGTCCTGAAGAGCTGAATTACTGATTTGAATGATTATTGAATCGGCATATGTATAGTAAACAGCATATAAGGGTGCTTTCACACCCAGCTCATTTGGAAGATTTGTTTCAGAATATTCTGTAAATATTCTCCTAAACCAAACAGACAAAAAAAGCAGATTTTATCACTAATTTAGAAATGCAGCTTTTAGCACAAGTTCTACTAAGAAGACCTAGGGCCCTATCATACACCCAGTACAATAAGGCTCAAGACGTGTTTGGCGCTATTTGTTGCTATCTTCAGACCAGCGCAACCTAATTTTCATGTTTTGCGCCATGTTGTTTATAAGCAAATCCATTTGCGCTATTTTGTGGACTCATGGGTGTCGGTCTAAAAAGGAGATGTGTTAGTGCGCATTGTTGGCGCGTTGCTTTTTTGAGAAATTGAAATAGACCATGCCATTGACCAAGTAAAAGCTGCTAAAGTCCAGCGCAAAGCACGATAGTTATGCGCCTACGCAGGTTCAAACGCTTAATACACACAGGATGTAGAGCAATACACAAATATCTTTACATATAAAGAAAAAAAAAATAAGAATCAAAATGTTACAAAAATTATTATTTACTAGATATGAAAAACCACTACCTCCATGCCTTCTTCCTCTCAGGGAGGATTTTTTCAGTTTATTCATGACAATTTGCATTTGTATAATATTATTATTAGCAGTATTATTATATGCATATTTATATTTGTTTTAATAAAAACTAGTTTTGATTTGTCCACCTGTCGGGTTTTGAAGATGTATGCATCACCAAATGGGGCATAAGAATAGGACGTGTGTTTGCATATAACTCAGTTTTTTGACCACACTTCGATATTATTGTTCATTTATTTGTTTGCTGGAAATGTTTTCCACTTACAAAGTCATGTAAATAGCCATGTAAATAGCAAATGTGCCATGGTGTGATGCAGCTGACTCTTAAAAGGAATGTGAGATGAGACTCTGATTGGTTAAATGCACGTTATGCTCTAAACACACCCATAACTCTTTAAGAGAACAAGCACAACCCTGTTAGACCATGTACCGTGGCACTAACTGTATTTTTCAATCCTTAAAATAGCAAAAGTGGATTCAGACACGCCCTTAATGTTTGCACCATGCGTTTTAGACTTTGCGCCTAGATCGTTAAAATAGAGCCCCTAATGTCCCATCACGCATCACAATCAGTTCCAACCAATTGCCACGAGACACAAGGAGTATATATGCAGTTCATTCATTTCATTTAAGCTACGGACGGGGCCTCCGCCAAAGAAATCCTATGTTTTGTCAAATAATACTCATCAAATAAATGTAAATCAATAAATATCATATTTATTTCCCTGGTAGAAGTGTTTTGCTAGTTTGTTTGTTATCATGGAGCAAAATGAAATACCAACTTGAAATTTGGTTGTAAGAATATATTTCCGAGCAACTGTGCACTAATGGACAGTAAGGCAAGTTGGTCTCTGTTTGCTTTTAGTGCTAATTTGCACCTAATCCATGTTCTGTGTCAGAGGCTATAAAACCGAGCTGTTTCTCAGTCAAACAATTATTTTCAACAACTAACACACCTGATGCCATAGAAAGACAAGCACTGCATTTCCTGGTAGCACACAGATTTTTTTTATGTTGCAGTAGGTGGCACGTAGTCGATTTCAGCATATTGCCTTATCAGGATGGAGTGTTATAACTCTCACATTAAGTGTTGCCAATCTGTTCACAGCATCACATTTCATCCCACGAGTTAAATTAGTTTTGCAACAGACACAGTAGAGCAGCCATAAACACCATAACCATAGAAACATATGATACCGAACATAAAAGGGAAACAGGCTATAACCATTATAATGACCTCATGTGGCTCCACCTTTCAGCAAAGCAAATGTGTTCTGCTCCAAGACCCAGCACAAATCTGCTCTCCATAAGATGAATAGCGTGTCACTCAGCATGCGTCCTGCAATCAAAGCTTTATATAACCTGTATGTCACAAATATTTCATTCTTGCATTACACCCTGATTTTTAAATACTGGACGTTTAATTATGAATGATAATTTTTACAGTTTATGCATTTAATTTACAATCAAATCGACAGTTAGATTATTATCAATTATTAATTGCTCACTTAAAACTTTATCATACTATTCTTCTTTTTTATTAACAATAATAAAATGCATAATAATAAATTAACACCTGTCACAGGCTGCACGGCTGGCGCAGTGGGTAGCACGTTCGCCTCACAGCAAGAAGGTCGCTGGTTCGAGTCTCGGCTGGGTCAGTTGGCGTTTCTGTGTGGAGTTTGCATGTTCTCTCCATGTTGGCATGGGTATCCTCCACAAGTCCAAAGACGTGGTATAGGTGAACTGGGTAGGCTAAATTGTCCGTAGTGAATGAGTGTGTATGGGTGTTTCCCAGTGATGGGTTGCAGCTGGAAGGGCATCCGCTGGTTAAAACATATGCCGGATAAGTTCATTTAGCAGAGTTGCTCGGAAATATATTCTTGCAACCAAGTTCATTCCGCAGTGGCGACCCCAGATTAATAAAGGGACTAAGCCGAAAAGAAAATGAATGAATGAATAAATAACCCTGTCACAATTATGCTTAAAATCCAACACAGGCTCATTCTAAAAAAATGTAGCCCTATATATGTTTCTGGAGATCGTGAATTATGTAGCCAAAAGTATGTATGGCTGCATTTTTGCATCTTTAAAACAAACTCTATGGAGCGGTATGACGCAATTCCTTTTTTTACTGTGACATGTTTTTTTTTTTTTTTGCACCGTCTCTCCGTGCCACCCTCTTGACAGCTGACCGCTTACCTCCGTATGGACGGCTTTCCTGCTGTTACCAGTTTGTCCAGTATAGCTCGCCATGTATGTCGGCAGACTTGAGACACAGAGAGGAGCTGACCACAATGAGGTTCAAAAACAGAAGCCAAAAAAATTAAATAAACAAGTAAATAACAGGGTGAGAATGTGGTAAAATCTGAAAACGTGGTAAAAATCAGGCGAGGGCTTTACTTGAACCTAGGCTCATTCTAAAAACATACCGCTATACCGGGGTGGATCGGTTACTGTACTACTGAGCAGGCTGCAATCAAATACTATACCAAAGTCTGCCACCCGGGGGTGTTACAGACTGTACCAAAAAGGTTGAGGACTGCAGAGTTGGGGGGAGTGAAATTACAGGAGTTTTCTGGGAGAAATAACAAAACGGGAGGGTGGCGGGAGATGGTTCTGAAATATGGGAGACTCCCGGGAAAAACAGGAGTGTTGGCAGGTATGCTTGTGAGTGCCATTCGTGCCTGTTGTTCTCATGTAAATCCACCAGAGGCTGCTGTCGACTGACCCACCCTCCTCCTTCCCTAAACCCAACTAATAGTATTTTAACTATGATATATGGCAAGCTAAATGGACAAACTGGTAACAGTGGGAAAGCCATCCATACAGAGGTAAGCAGTCAGCTGGTAAGCGCGAAAAGGAACGGCGTCATACCACCCTGTAGGGTTCGTTTTAAAAATGAAATGCAGTCATACGTACTTCTGGCTACATAATTCACCATCTCCAGAAAAGTATATAGGGCTACGTTTTCAGAATGAGGCTATGATGCTTTTCTTTTTCTGGATTGCTTTTTAAAACTGTTGATTGGGTTTAGGAAAGTGGGTGGGTGGGTCAATCGGTGCTTTTGAAAACACTATTGGTTGGGTTTAGGGAAGGAGGATGATGGGTCAGTCAATCGGTCAGTCAGTCAGTCAGTCACTCGTCAGCGGCCTCTGGTTGATTTACGTAAGAACAGCAGGTGCGAACGGCACTCAAGAGAGATATTTGAGGTTTAAAAAGCAAACACAGCGGCCTCTGGTAGATTTGCGAATACAAAAACTGCAAAAATAACTTACCTCCTGGGACGTATTTGCCGCTCTCCATAAATGTATATAGCGGTGTTTTCAGAAGTGAGCCTTGACTTGTAGTATTAAAACCATATTTTCATGACATAAACTCTAGTTTTATTATTATTATTATTATTAATCTTATTATTATTAATATTTTCCTGAAATTGGCCATTTACTCTTAATTTTAGGTGACACACAAGTACTGACAATGGAAGAGACATGACATCTGAACACTGATCTATTATAGATAACATCATATGAATGCATCTATCAGAGAGCGTAACTCGTTCATGGTTTCTTATTTCTCATTCAGTCACGATATCATGTATAAAAATTAATTGGAATTAAATATTTTTGTTTAGACTACCTCTATTTTATTTTTCAGACTTGAATGCACAAAATGTCATAATATTGGACCCAGGTGCTCTTGAAACCAGCATTATGACAGACTGCTGAAAGTATCTGCACACCCCACCAGGACAGACTACTGAATTACAAATACACACTGACGCTCTCAGCAGAATATCATTAGCCGGGGTGAGGTGATGTTGAGTTCAGGTAAGTGTTGCACAGGAGGGCATTATTATCCTCCATCTGAGGTTAGAGTCAGGACACCCAACCATTCCACACCTCCAATATCTGATTACTGAGCGTGTAATTATGTGATGTAACTACCGGCGATCTGGTCTTTCTCTTTCATTAGGAGCCGCCATCAAGACTAAATGGCTGACTCATCTCACTGTCTGTCTTTCCGCATGTGTGTTGATTCTCATTTCTGCTTCCCAATCCCAAATACTCCCAGATAGCCTCTTATGGTCTAAGCTTAATGTTTGGCTACATTTGATTAGCTATGGATGTGCAAAACGTTTCTTCATTTTCACTTTTTTTAAAAAACAACTGTTGTTTTGTCTCAAATAGTTGCCTCAATGACTACTTAACTATGATAAATTAGCTGGTTAATTATCTCTTTAATGTCAAGCCTCATATAAAATAATATATTGTAAGGACATTTCCAAAGTTGCTTGAAAATATAATGAAATAATTTACCTTTAATATATTCCTAACTCAAATCTCCTCATATACAGTTGAAGTCAGAATTATTACCCCTTTGATTTTTTTCTTTTTTAAATATTTCCCAAATGATGTTTAACAGAGCAAGGACATTTTCACAGTATGTCTGATAATATTTTTTCTTCTGAAGAAAGTTTTATTTGTTTTATTTTGGCTAGAATAAAAGAAGTTTAAAATTTAAAAAAAAAAACATTTTAAGGTCAAAATTATTAGCCCCTTTAAGCTAATTTTTTTCGATATTCTACAGAATAAACCATCATTATCATTATTGCCTAATTACCCTAACCTGCCTAGTTAACCTAATTAACCTAGTTAAGCCTTTAAATGTCACTTTAAGCTGTATAGAAGTGTCTTGAAAAATATCTAGTAAAATATTATTTACTGTCATCATGACAAAGATAAAATAAATCAGTTATTAGAAATTAGTTATTAAAACTATTATAATTAGTAATGTGTTGAAAAAAATCTTCTCTCTGTTAAACAGAAATTGTGGAAAAATATAAACAGGGGGGCTAATAATTCTGACTTCATTTGTATATACATATGCAGTGGGGAAAATAAGTATTTAACAAGTCATGTTTTTTTCCTGGGAATAATATTTCTAAAGGAGCTGTTGACATGGAATTGAAAGAGATTTTGGTAAAAACCCAAACAATTCAAACATGAAAATAAAATAAAACAACTAAATCTGAAAAAATTGTTACGTGTAATAGCAATGGAATGACACAAGGAGAAAGTACTGAACTACTAAAACGTATTTAATACTTCATATAAAAGGCTTTTTTTGGTGGTAAGATGCCTCTCATATGGAGCAGTTTCCTTGGTTGTGTTTTGGAACATTGTCTTGCTGAAATGTCCACACTGTTCAGCATCCTGCTAATGTAGATGTTGGACTGAAACAAGTAATATTAATTTACAGTGATAAAGAGCAGAGGGTTGCTGAATAACTAGGAGAGACTTCAGCTGCTGTCTGGGCTTTCACAGCTTTTCTACACCTTCCTTTTTTCCTGTGTTCAATACATTTTTCCTTGTGTTATTTCATTTTATTATGCATAACTTAATTTGTAATTTACATTTGTTAGATTTGTTTTCTCTGCTTATATGAATTTCTTTGGTTGTTACCAAAATCCGGTGAAAATTTCAAGTTAACGGCACCTTTAGAAATATGTTTTCTGAGAAAAATGGTGATGTGTTGAATACTTATTTTCCCCGTTGTGTGTGTGTGTGTGTGTGTGTGTGTGTGTGTGTGTGTGTGTATATATATATATATATATATATATATATATATATATATATATATATATATATATATATATAATTGTTTTAACATTACATTTTTACATTATATTAACATTTAAAACACAACACTGGGGCACAAACAGTGTCAGACAAATGCAATGACCAGAGATATTCATGTCCATGTGGCTGTAGTGACAACAATTAAAATGATAAAGTTACAATCAATTATGACATGATTATTACAATCCAGTGTCAAAATGACAAACATTGTGAAAACAAAACAAATTTATCATTACAATGTATCATTACTTTTGCTTTATACTATATAAAGCAAAGCTTTATAGTATATCAATGCTTTATACATTTTTAATACGTGCTTATAAGATTAGTAAAACTCTGTAGATTGAAGAATACACTGAAAAAATAATTCAAAGATGACTGCTTGGATTTACAATTTTTTTTAGGTTAAGTGGTTGTTAACTATTTATTTAGGCTGAATTTAAACAAACAAATTAAGTTGAAAATTACTAAATTTAATTAGTTTGTTTAAATTCAGGGCAGCCCGGTGGCGCAGTGGGTAGCACAATCGCCTCACAGCAAGAAGGTCGCTGGTTTGAGCCCCGGCTGGGTCAGTTGGCGTTTCTGTACAGAGATTGCATGTTCTCCCCGTGTTTGCGTGGATTTCCTCCGGGTGCTCCGGTTTCCCCCACAAGTCCAAAGACGTGGTATAGATGAATTGGGTATAGCTAAATCGTTCGTTGTGTATCTGTGTGAATGAGTAAGTATGGATGTTTCCCAGTGATGGGTTGCAGGTGGAAGGACATCCGCTGCGTAAAACATATGCTGGATAAGTTGGCGGTTCATTCTGTTGTGGCGACCCCAGATTAATAAAGGGACTAAGCCGAAAATAGAATGAATGAATGAATGTTTAAATTTAACCCATATGTATTGTTTGCAACATTTTTTGCAAAAATGATTATTTTCAGTGTAATAGCTAGGAACAAATCAATCCACTATACTGTATATGTTTTAATATATTACACCCAATGTTATTTTAGTGGGTGTCTTCTGTGTTGTTACTAATTTATTTTCAGGATTCATTAATTAACAGAAAGCGAAAACAGTATTATGTTCTATCACCTTTGATTAATGAAAAGAATCCTTGTAAAAATATTACTTCAAACGTTTGACTGTTGGTGTAGGTAGAAAAACATTGAGATAAATCAATAAACATCTAATCAGCTGGTCAGCTGTTGAATGTTAGTGTTGAACATTAGGAGGTCAGGGACAAAGCTGAAGGAAAGTGAGTGACTGAGTGAGTTTACAATTTTGACCTGGCCCTAATTAAAACTGACTTTTGAGTAGAAAATAAATATTCTGACATGATTCTGTTTCAGTATGAACTCACTCTGTATCAATCGTTCTCATTCTCTCCTTTCTCTCTTCCAGTCAATGAAAGCAGCCGTTGTGTCAGAGACTGGTGCCCCAGTGTTGCATTACGCCGTTTCAACAAAGTGTGTGTGCGCAAACTGCCGAGTGTTTTTGCAGGTGTGTGGAGCCATGCAGGAACATTCAAGCAGAGAGTATGTCTGTGTGCAGTGCCCTGCAAGATATCCTGATTCACTCCCTTTTCTCATGGCGGATGGATACTGAAGCACACACAAACATCAGATTATAACTACAGTAGGAGTACTGCTGGTTATAGTGCTGCTCTGCTATCCATCTACATGTTACACACATTCTGGACTTCTCCAGTCACTTTTTTCAATATACTAACATAATTTGGTTTGAATAAAATACCAGATGTCTGTATGTCAGTGTGTGTGTGTGTGGTCCTGGTTTTCATTACGTTGTGGGGACCAAATGTCTCCAAAAGTATAGTTTTGATTTAAGTTTTGACTATGTGGGGACTTTTTTTATTGTTGTTTACATGAGTGAAACATAAAATAACACAAAATAATACAAAGTATTTTGTGTCAGCTTTCTGTTAGGGTTTGGTTTAGGAGCAGGGTTGGGAAAATAGGACAGAATATATAGTCTGTACAGTATAAAAATCATTATGTCCATGCAAAGTCCACATAAATAATGTTGAAAATACAGTATGTGTGTTTGTGTGTGTAAGTTGATTATTAGCCGAGTGGTAATTCTGCACATTAATCACCTCCTTTAACATTGTTTTTCTCGTCACTTTCTCTCTCTCTCTCTCTCTCTCTCTCTCTCTCTCTCTCATTCCCACAGGCACTGATAAAAGGGTCAAATACAAAATGATTTCTGTTGTCTGTTAAGAGTAGAGGAAAATAATGATACAGCATAGTACCGTGCATGGGTTCTGTGGAAATACTACATCAATACACTGACTCTCATATTGATATTTTGACAATATTTTATTATAATATTAGGCTGAATATTAAAATAAATTTCTTTATAGTTCACTAGATGAAGTTGTTGAACAAGAGTATTTTTTCTGGCGACCTGGGTCACCTTCAGCATACAGTAAGATAGTAAAATAAGCATGTGGGCATTGCAGAAAGGTGCATGCTGTACAACATTCACGGCAATTAATGATACCATTACTATTAATAAAATTATTAAGATTTTCAATCAAGTGTTGGTCAGTTTGCCTGCTTGACAAATCCATTTTGCCAAATGCACAAAAATGAGAAATGTTTTTGTTTAGTTAAATAACTGGCTGCTAATGTTTCTTTTGGTGACATAATTTATAGTTGGAAAAGATTATAAATGGCAATTTGATGCAGAATGTATTTAAAATTTCAATAATATTGTATTGTGACATAAGTATTGTGATAATATTGTGGGAACTCACACCCCACCCTGTGTCATTTGTGTATACATTTTCAACTAAACTAACAATCTGCTTTAGACAGATTCAGTCACAGCAAAGTAAGATTTTACAAATCACAAGATGACATTAAGAGATGACTGTGAAGACTATGGTGGAGGATTAGGTGCACAAGAAATCCTGAGGCAAATAATATTACTGTCTAGTCAAATGTCTCATGTTGTAAAATGGGCAGTCAGTAACACTGCTCCCTATATAGAGGATGCAGGATCAACAATTTGAAAGTGAAAGTGACTGATTCGGTACTCAGGAGAGCACTTTTTTAAAGTCCATGCAGACCAGCAAGAGGACTGGAGTTCACAAAGATACAGAAAGTTGTTTAGTTCAGCTCATTTTTGTTTTGTTTAAATTCTAATTGCCACTGTATTTCGTAATGTTGTAGCACTCATGTTCAAGAGAGAGAAAAAAACATCTGTTTTGTGTGGTGTTGAACATGTAAACTGATGTGTTGTCTGTTCATCTGTCTCATCTCTGTAATTGTCTCATCATTAAAATATAAAACAAACTAATAAATAAAATGACGGGTAACAAATTATGTCAAAATTTTCACAAACAGACAGACAGTAAGAAAGTAACTCTTTCTTGCAACCTCTGCCTGTACTTATTAAAACTATGTTTAATGATTTAAACTTTGCTGAAAAGGGATAAAAGCCAATGGTTTGAAGGTTACAACCAGGTTCATTCTGAAAATGTACCGCTATAGACCATTTTGAGGAATGTAAACAATAACAATGGTCCTAACGTATTTCCTGTTTTACATTTTTAATTTCCATAGCTTCCAAAAATCTAAAAAGGTCCACATAATGATAAATACTGTTATGATAGCTGTTTTAAACGTGAAAATATGATTGAATTGCCTCTTGTTAAAGTTATGATATAGTATGATAACAAGCAGGAAATGTTCAAGGGCCAATGACATAACCATATTAAAATGGTCTATATACACTTCTGGACAGCGCCAAATACGTTCCAGGAAGTACGTTTTTTTGCAGTTTTTGTTTTTCCGCAAATCGACCAGAGGCCACTGTGTATACTTTTTACGATCTCAAATTTCTCTTGCGAGTGCCATTCGCACCTGTTCTTCTCACGTATATCCACCAGAGGCCGCTGTTGACTGACTGACTGACCGAGCGACTGACCCACCCTCCTCCTTCCCTAAACCCAACCAATGGTGTTTTCAAAGCACAGATTGACCTGCCCACCACTTCCCTAAACTCAGCCAACAGTTTTCAAAAGCAATCTAGAAAAAGAAAAGCTCTAGCCTGATTTTTACCACGTTTACAGATTTTACCACATTCCCACCCTGTTATTAACTTGTTTATTTTATTTTTTGGCTTTTGTTTTCATCTTGCCTGCTTTCTGGAACCACTCTCCGACAGACTCGAACCCCGTCGCCGTGGTCAGCTCCTCTCTGTGTCTCAAGTTCGCGGACAAATATGGCGAGCTAACTGGACAAACAGGTATCAGTGAGAAGGTCGTCCATGCGGAGGTAAGCGGTCAGCGTGAAAAGGAACGGCGCCATACCGCACTGTAGCGTTCCTTTTACACATGAAATGCAGCCATACGTACTTCTGGCTACATAATTCACAATCTCCAGAAATGTATATAGGGCTACGCTTTCAGAATGAGCCTGTGTTGGAAGGTTAATGGGTAAGAATCAAAAAAGGATATGAAAACTAATTTGTTTGTATTTTAATGTATGATGCTTATTTTTATTAACAGGTTTGACAGAATTTTCTGATATATTGCACTGAATGATATTTTTAGTGGGTGTCTTCTGCAAATTATCATAATAATTTTAATTAGTCATTGTTTTTTGCTTATTTAAAAATGAATTAAATTAAATTAAACACATTCTGATACACTGATGAAAATTAAAGTGGTAATTTATTAAGACTAATATTGCTTTGATGCTTGAAATCCTCTTTCCATCTTGCTCCCTTTCAAACACACCAATACACAGGATCTAAGCTTAAGATCATAAACTAAAACATTCTTTTTTTCATTTTAAAACAAAAACAAACAAGTATAACGCAGTTCCTTTGAAACTGCAGAGAAACAGCATCATCTCCAAGTTCACCTCATTAAAAAACTCACTTGACGAGTCCAGATCGTACAGCATTTTAATCTTAAGTTACACAAGTGCATGTGTAGACATGTTATATGATGATGTGAATGACAGAGCATTAAAGTGGAGCTGATTCTGTATTGATGTGGTGGAAAAGGCAGTCACATTGAGTGGGCACTAGAATAATAAGCTGAAGACACACACAGAGAGTGAGAGAGAGAGAGAGAGAGAGAGAGAGAGAGAGAGAGAGAGAGAGAGAGAGAGAGAGAGAGAGAGAGAGAGAGAGAGAGAGAGAGAGAGAGAGAGAGAGAGAGAAAAGAAGACACAATCCACCATTTTCTGAAACTCTCATCAAGGACAACCTTAGATGTCTACTCAATCTAACCACACACCAACCCATTTCCTTAGCAACCGTGACTCACTTCCCTAACTACAGGGCTGAAGGCAGTGCAGTACAGACGGCAGAGCGCTGAGGTACATCGCTTCAAGCAACAATGAACCTTTTCTGCGAGATCTCAATGGAGGAGGACAGTCGATTTCTCGAGCACCGCAATTCACTTGTCACAGTACAAAGATGTGTTTGTCTCAGACGCGCCATGTGACCAAAGACCGGAGCACCTGGACAAACACAAAGATTATATCGCTCCTTCTGGCCTTCAGGTGCATTCAAACCTAAAACCTGAATGTTCCTGAATGCTCAAGACTCATTGATCTCCGATTCTCTTCTTTATCTATAATCTGGATGTCTTCACATTTTGGCAGATTTAGTTTGATTAAATGAACTCTGGTGATTGCTCTGTTCACTTGAATAAGTGTAAACAGTCATTCAAACATCACACACCAAACTAGTGGACCAAGACCAATGAGGACAAGGATTGTACTCTACTTTCAAGCAAACTCTGTTGCGGTTCAATTGAAATATGAATGCAAAAGACATCTAAATGCACCTAAAACATGACATAACATCACAAGATGTAACCATGAGTTGAAATGTTGCCCATTATAGTTACAGGTCTGAAAATCATCTTCTAATACACTGTTTAAAAATATGATCAATTTGTGTTGGGGCAACATGAAGGAACTTACTAGTTTTTACAAATTTAAATGTATTAAACAAATGTGATAAAACAATTAAGCCCAAGAATTGTGTTGTTTCAGCTCAATCAAGTAGTTTGAACAAATAAGAAATGTCATTTTATGAGCATATATCTGTCACCATCACCAGCAATGCAATCTAGCCTGTGCAGATTGCAGGAAAACAATCACTCACTACACATCTGCCACCGAACTGGACTACATATCCCATCATGCACTTCACACACACCAGTTCCAAATCACCACTCAATGCAAACACACAGCTGAAGCTCTGATTACTAGGACTATTAAGACTGATTACCAGGACTATAAATACACCTCACTTACACAAACACACTTTGCTGAGTCTTGTATCCTGTAAGAGAGCATTTCAAAGTGTTTTCCTGTCTAGCCTTACTGGGTTTTTGATCCTTGTTTTGTTTATTGTTTATGTTTTCCCACTTGTCCTGACCATTTGCCTGTTTATAACTAATGGTGGGCAAAGCGAGGCTTCATGAAATACTGAAACAGTCAAAGCAAATGTGTCGAGGCTTCGAAATGTTTCAAAACCCGTCTCTACAGTGACACCTAGTGGTCTTTTTTTTATGTTTTGCTCCGAAACCGCTTCAGCAAAGAAACAGTTAAGCAAATTGAGGTATTAAACCCTACGTTGTAGAGTTGAGATTTCAAGTGATTTAGTGAAGTAGTGCAATTTTATGACTAGCATGCAGAGATAAAGGGGTTGAATCCAGATTTTTGTAACGTGTTTTGTTTTAACATTGGTCTGGCATTCGAATGAACACTTTGTGAATAAATATGTCTTGTTTTGGTCATAAAACAGTGACATTATTAAAATACATCAAGTCATAATTTCAGAGTATTTGTACAAATTGCGATACGAACTCATGCCATTTGCAGCATAGTTGCTCTGTGCAAACACACATTCCACTAGGCTACATGAGAAACACTTTAGTCACGTGAGTGTTTCGAATCATGCTTAGGTACAATTAGGGCTGGACAATAATTCGATATCAATATATATCGCGATAGAATTTTTTTCAATAACGATGATATGATTTTTGAACCCATTTCCGATATTTCAATATAAATTTGCATATATATAAATATATATATTATTATTTATATAAGATCTTATACATGTATCACTTATCACTGAATGACGTTCAGTGCTCAGCCGTCAGAAAGAGCGTGATCTATGTCACTTACGTGATGACGAACAACACAGACACGCTGCCAGCGCTCAGCACAGCAGGTGGTTAAGCTGCGCCGCAAAAAGTTTTAGCTACAAAATGAGTGCTCTAAATACATATGCGAATGAACAAGCTTCCACAAGTAAGAATGCAGACGAAATAGTTGATAAGAAAGGAAAGACTAATGCAGTGGTGTAGAAGTCGTTCAGTTCAGTAAAGTTAGCAACAGATTCGCAGATTCGTATTTTCCGGATCAATAACTCATGACCGAAACATTGTTCCTACACAAATAGCACATTTTTTCAACTGTCGCAATGTATACAACCACCTACAACCTTATTTTCCTAAAAATGAGCTTTCCTACGCGCTGGACGCAATATATTGATCTCTATGCGCAGGCGGCAAAGAGACCGATCCTTAGGGACCGTCTACAAAGAGCAAAACGCAAAAACCAATACTACAAAAGCGGTCAATAACTTCCCTCTAACTCATTGTACTGCCATCAAACTCAGTTCACACATCACTGCTGTCCTGCTGGTTAGACTACAACACTTATTTTTCTAAAAAACTATTTTGCATATTTTTAATGAATTTTTGAGCTTTATTTATTTGATAGTTTATTTCACATTTCTTGTTTGTAAAGGCTAAATACAAATAAAAAGTGAACAAATTTTTTTGTACTGTTTTTATTAAAAAAAAAAAAGTTAGAAGAGTCTGGAGGTATTATCGACTTTGCAAATTCACTTTGCAGACATTTGTAGGTACAGACATCCATTGTGTGCGTTCTTGGGAGTTTTTCCTTTCTTTTTAATATTGTCCATATCGATATCGGAATTATATCGTATCGACCGAAATAAAAAAATATATCGTGATATAAATTTTTGCCATATCGTCCAGCCCTAGGTACAATGTTTCGAAACACTTGTGCTTCAGGATCTCGACACTGAGTCGAAAACAGTTTTACGTCAGCCATCCCTATTTATAACGATTACTCTCTGGATTACCCACATGCTACTGTATGTTCCTGTTTTTGACCTTGCCTGTATGACCATTCCACAATAAAGCTGCATTTGCAACCTCACCTTTGTTGTCAATCCCACTCATTACAATATCCTCCTTTGTGTTTGTGTTTAAAAAATGCTGGTGCTACTTTGGCTTTACACATTTATAAGCTTTTCACAGTGAAAATGACAGTGTAAATGCAACATGAGCTATGACCAAATCAATCACTTTCTGTTATAGGCCAAACCAAAAGAACCAAATTATTATTGTGAACACATCCTTAATGCCCCAATTGCTTGTAATGGTGGGAAAATATCAGCTGAGTAAGCATACCAATTAAATATTGCTAATGATTTAGCTCAGCAAAAACTTTAATCTTTTCATCATTTGCTCATGCTGTTGTTTTGTGGAGCACAAAAAAGAAACACATTTTTGACCATACAAGGGAAGACAATGAGGTCCAAAACAGCAACTGAGTAAATTATGATTTCTGTTCAGACTATCTCTTTAGCAAAAACAGCAATTGGTTATCCTAAAAAAGGTAGAATTCACTCAAAAAATTTAAAATAGATATCAAGCAGGACCAACACTTTATTGCAAGTGGATGATTTATTTATTTATTTATTTATTTATTTATTTATTTATTTGTTTGTTTGTTTATTTATTTATTTATTTTGGAAAATATGTTTCATCCGCTGAACATTTGATCAGTTAAGTTAAAGTACGATCCACTGAACACACTGCACACTTAGAATTTCCCTCACGCCTCATTTTCATTCTTGTCAAACATTAAATGTGACACTACCCTGACTAAGGTCTAAAGTCATCATTTACTTAATCTCGTGTTTTTCTCTCTTCCATGTGGCACAAAAGAAGATATTAACAAGGTTTAAATAAAACAGATTATAAAATGATGAGGGAATTAAAATTTCTCAGTGGATTAGCTCTCAAACCAATAGAAAATTAAAATGTGCATTGTGGACAGCAGGGTAGGATTTTCATTCTCTCGTAATAACAAACCATTCAGGAGAACCATCTCAAAACATGCACACACCAATTCTTTTGCACTACATAAATACGTCCACATGTACAGTACCAAGCCCGATACTACAAATACATAAGAGCAAACACAAAAGAACACAAAATCATGCAAAAATCACTGATATAAAAAAACCGATATAAAAAACACAGCGTCAACACCCTCTATACAACAAGCACCTGAAATACCTTTTAGCAACAACTGATCTTCATAAAGAGCTTCAAGGGTCACGTCCACTTTTAGGACAAAGAGACAAGAGTGTCAAAAGGTTCAAGAGTGGGAGAACTTCCACACAGTCCACAGGGATAACGTCCACACCTCTGCCTTTCAGGATGAGAGCGCGTGTGAAGGAGAGACGATGAAAAAGACAAGGCTAGACAAAACATTACATCAGTGCTACAAGCAAACACACACTGCGAAAGAATGTTCAGAATGCACACGACACACGAACACCGTTCCTTCGCCATATATCATAATCATAATATTTTTGACATTATCAACTACTGTTTGTTTAAAAGCATGGCTTTGTGCCTGTGGGAGAAAGAGAGTTTTTTTGGGGGGAGGCGGGGTGGGATTGAAGGAGGGGATGAGCAGAGGATATGCAACAATTAAACAGACCGGTGCGGTCCAACAGATGAGGGTAGAGAGGGAGGGAGGAAAAACAAAACGAAGGAATAAGAGAGGGATTACAGGAAAGACACAATAACAAAGACAACAGATATGATTTTTTTATTCAGCTCAAGTGTGCTTTATATGAGAGGATCAGACGGTAAGACGTGGCAAATTAAATCACCTTTTCATCTCTCGCAGGCCAAAAAAAAATCTGACATGACCTTGTGTGATCTTAAAACCGGATGAAGTCTTTGAAGTACTCGGCTTCATATTAAAGTCTCTTGCATAGTGTATCAGGACCGCAGACATGGATTTTCAAGAGGACAAAATTACATAAATGTCATAGTCCTTTTACATGGTAAACTGTTACTGAGAGATTCAGGCTTGAGTAAAACTGCACTAGCATTTTAAAATTAGATTATTAAATACATTTATACGTAAACTATTTAGGAGAAGGTTTACCAA
This sequence comes from Danio kyathit, assembly GCA_903798195.1. Classification (NCBI taxonomy): domain Eukaryota; kingdom Metazoa; phylum Chordata; class Actinopteri; order Cypriniformes; family Danionidae; genus Danio; species Danio kyathit. The sequence goes on from LR812525.1 coordinate 45,262,879, forward strand.
AACATGTGGTCAATGATAAGTGAAGTTTATTTATAAACTAATTTCGAGAGGATCACGTGCTTATGATTGCTTGCAGCCGGCCCTGCATTATTCATTTTGTGATTCACCAATCAGACGATTCCTAAGCCACTATAAATACCCTAAGTTTCATACAACAGCCATTTTCGTTTTGAAGAATCCCCCCTTCCACCCCTACTCCTCCGTTCCGAGATGGGTGGCACGGTGGCCCAGTGGTTAGCACTGTTGCCTCACTGCAAGAACGTCAGTCCTTACCAAGCCAGCCAACGTTTCTGTGCTGAGTTCTCCCGTGCTCACATGGGTTTCCTCCGGGTTCCCCGGCTTCTTCCCACCGTCCAAAAACATGCAACTTAAGTTAATTGACTAATCCAAATCGGCACCATAGAGATGCTCCTAGTAAGTAGTTATCTCTTAAGAGCAATCACTATCTGGTTATTAGCTACTACAGCAAGGGAGTTCTCGAGATCTACCTGAGCTCAATCTCTCCTCTTACCTTACAAACAGAAGGGAGCCCTGGGCTTGAGGATCTTATGAGCTCAGGGCTCTCTCCCGGGAGTGCATGCCAAATAAGCTTTATAATCAATCATCAGCTAAGTGTGAACTCTTGAAACGTAGGTTTTGATAAATCTAAAACAAAACACTAGTCAATCAGTAAATGATCTTAATGCGGATTTCCTATCTGCTCTTATTGGAATACAGTTCTTTTGGAACATCATTCTGAATCCAAACAAACTCTGCCCAGCAGGCACAGGACGTCAGATTGACAATACACCCCAACTTAGTCGTATGTTGCATTTTGGGTGGAAATGAAAATCGGGTTGACGTCAGTGTCCAACGTCGGACAGACATTGGATTGTGGTCACTTTCCAATGCAACCTAAAAACAACCAAACATCAGTCTCCAATGATGTTACAGCTTGACCTTGTGTGGACCACTGTGACGTCTATCAGACGTTGGGTTTTGTTTGAATAAATGTCAGTATTAGACATCAATATGACGTTGGTTTAGGACAGGGGTGTCCAGGGGTGTCCAAACTTGGTCTTGGTGGGCATTGACTAGGTCCTGGTGGGCCAGTGTCCTGCATATTTTAGCTCCAACCCCAATTAAACACACCTGAACCAGCTATTCAAGCTATTTCTAGGTGTACTAGAAACTTCCAGAGGTGTGTTAAAGGAAGTTTGAGCTAAACTATGCAGGACACCGGCTCTCCAGGACCGAGTCCGGACATCCCTGGTTTAAGATGTTGGCTCGACGTTGGATTTTGGTCACTTTCCAACACAAAATTGAATTTTGGTCACCCGACATCACGGCCTAAATCTAACCTAATATTAACATCTTATGACGTTATGTGCCTGCTGGGTGATGTGGTTGTTTCAAATGGAATATGAACACAGCACAGACCTAAACACCATAATCAAACCAAAAACAGGACAAGATGTCACAATGTATACACAATGCTCTAGCATACCTGCTTTTATGATCACTACAGTTCAAAAAATGTATCAGAAATGCATCTCCTTAAAGCAGATCTGTTTTTATCTGTAAAATAAAGGAATTACTAGCGCTTTTTGACTCCTTTACACATTTGATAAGATCTTCATAAATTCTCTGATGATAATACCATGTATGCACAGGCAATTAGCATGTGAACCTAGACCAAAGGTATTAACATCACAAATTGAACCAAACTACAGTTCAAGAGTGAATACGCCCAAAGATTTTTTTTTATTATAATATTGTTACTTTTATTCCACAAGGATGCTTTAAATAAAACATAAGTGACCGTAAAGTCATTTAAATTACTACAAATAAAAATCTATTTGAACAAAATGGGCTGTTTGATTCGTGGGGAGGGGGCGGGGGGGGGGGGGGGGGGGGGGGTAAAATAATTACTTTAAATAATTACATTATTATTTTTTCAATATCGTAATCACGATTATTTAAAACAATTATAAGGACCAAATGACCAAATCTTTTTTGATTTATTTAAAGTTAGTCTCTGAGATTTTAAGCACACAGATCAAGCACATCCCATGCTGCAAAAGTCACACTACATGATTTTACTGATTTGCACTTAAAAAATTGCACTTTGTGGAGGAACGGAAGTGGACTCCTGAAAAGGGGGTGGGATCATGTGACACTATAGACAAGTAATGAAGACTGCAAAATATATATTAAAATAGAAAACATTTCTTTTAAATTTTAATAATATTTCATACAGTGCCGGCCCGTTCTACAGGCAATATAGGCGGTCACCTAGGGCCCCACGTAAGCACGAGGAGGAGCGCATTTAAACCTCAAGCATTGCGCAATGCATAAACCCTATTAAACGCGATACAATTCACGACGGTGAGAAAAAAATAACTTCCACATTTCATTAAAAGATTAGCTCTGTATAATTCATACATGACAAATAGCTTAAAACGATAATAAATACACAACAACAATATGAATAAAATCAGAGAATATTAGAAACATAACCAGCAGCACCACACTCTATTTTGCATAACCCAGCCCGCGATCAGCTATTGGGTGAATGATGTAATGTATTCCTACACAGATTCCACATATTCTCCAAATTGCTCACGTTGGATATAAAGCCGAAGAAGTGTCTTAAAGTCTTAACTAATATAACATCACAAGTGTTGTTGCTATTTTTAATCGATCTTAATCAAATTTTAATTTGAAATGAAATGGCATCCAAAAAAGGAAGAAAAGAAAAGCAGAGAAAGAAAAGCAAGCTCAAAGTAAAGGTGTGTTCTGCTATGCATAATACATTATTTAGTAGTGTGGCATTAGGACTTGTTTTAATGAATGCAACAATGCCCATGATCACAGAAATACTTGTGTAGTATGTGAGACAAAAAGAGGCCACATTCAGCATGTTTCATTAAACAATCAATTAATTATCTATCCCACTAATTCACCCTGCTGAAAAAACTGGTTTTCCCCACATTTTGTCAAAATCGAATTTTCCCTCCAACATCTAATGCAAAGTTTTGTTTGTGTAAATCTCAATTTGTGTAAAAACAAGCTAAAATGTCTCCAGCATTTCTAGTTAAGCATATATTTGTATGTTATTAATTTACAAAAAATGCATTTGATTCATGTTTTATTTGTATATGTCATACTTATATACATGGTGACGCAGTGGCGCAGTAGGTAGTTCTGCCGCCTCACAGCAAGAAGGTCGGTGGTTCGAGCCTCAGCTGGATCAGTTGGCATTTCTGTGTGGAGTTTGCATGTTCTCCCTGCTCTGGTTTCCCCCACAGTCCAAAGACATGCGGTACAGGTGAATTGGGTAAGCTAAATTGCCCCTAGTGTATGAGTGGGAATGGGTGTGTATGGATGTTTCCCAGAGATGGGTTGCAGCTGGAAGGGCATCCGCTGCGTGAAATGTGTGCTGGATAAGTTAGCGGTTCATTCCGCTGTGGTGACCCCAGATTAATAAAGGGGCTAAGCTGAAAGAAAAATGAATGAATGAATATTTTTTTAAATGAGTGTTTTCTGGCTTGCAAGCTTATTTGTTTAAATCTTAGTAAATAATTTTAACATATGTACTATAGGTTAAATATGTTACAGTTAATACAAATTTATACACTTAAATATTAAAATTGTATTTTTTTTGTGCTTTCTCCTCACTGTTTTTACACCAGTGGGTACAATTTTTTTTTTCATCTCTACGGGCCAGCACTGATTTCATGATTTCAATGCTTTTGATAAAATAAATGCATCTTTTGTGAGCAAAAGAGACATTTAAACCAATGTAAGAAAATTATACTAATCACAAACTTGCAACAACAATGTGCACAAGTACGAAATATCAATAAAAAAACTGTAGCACACCATAAATTTATACTGTAAACACTGACAATTACACAATTTCTAAAAGGAAACCTTAAAATATTCTATGGATAATATAGTACTTTGGATAATATATGAAGAGTTTAGATACAAAAACCTCTAAATGTCATCTGAAATTTCCATCGAAATTGAACATTTTTATCAGCCTCCTTTGTTTATGTTGAGTTAATTCACTTAAAGACAATAAAAATAACTTATTCTTTGCCATAAAAGTGATATCACTGAATCTACACACAGGAGCTTGATACACAAATTTCATTTTAAAAGAACATTTCAGACGGCATTTAGAGGTTTTTTGCATACATATCTTTATCTTTGGGTATGTCTCCTCAAGAAGGTTAACCAAACTGAACAAAACTTCTGAGGACAATTTTAGAAACACACAGACACACACACAGGAAAGACTGAATGTCTTTTCAAGAGATGCTAACTTTACAACTCCTCCACACAGCTTGAGCACAGAAGTGTTCAAGTGAGATCTTGTTTTAACAGAGAGCTGTTAAACAACTCAAACAGACCGAATCCAAAATAGATCATCCAACACATGCTTCGCTGCCCACAAAGCCAGAACAGCAAAAGACTGCACTGAGGGGGAGCAGGTTTGACCTTTGAGTGACAGTCAGTAACCTTCTGTGGTAGCTGTGATCACACTGCATGAACTGTTAGCTTAAGATTTAATACAACAGATGTCTGTGATGCTGTTAGTGTACATCTCTCTCTCTCTCTCTCTCTCTCTCTCTCTCTCTCTCTCTCTCTCTCTCTCTCTCTCTCTCTCTCTCTCTCTCTCTCTCTCACTCTCTCTCTCTCTCTCTGTCATATGTGTGATATGGTCAAATTGCTGCAGATGGACTGTCAATTACACAGCATGACAGGCCACTGAACCCAAAACTGAAGAACAATAATGATCTGAATATATATCAAATATCTCACTAAAGCCTTTAAAGAGCAGCATGGCACCACTATGGCTGTCATTGGATAGGCAATTACATTACTGGATAAATTGATTTTGTGTAACTGCCTATAAAAACATGCATGAGATGAAGAGATTCAGTGGTCATCACCCCATACCAGAGGTGGTTCTGTCCATGACTAAACACCACAGAAAATGTTAGAACTTAAAAATGTTACTTTAAAAATGTTTTCTTTACTAAAATAATGTTAGGCAGTTTAGTTAAACTGGGTTGAATTCTCTTTACCCATTATTTTATTCACTGAGCATGGCATTCATGACATTCCCTAAAAACAATATAAACATTGAGTATGTCAGGCTTTATCAAAACATTGAGAGTGGTTCTCTCAAATCTGTTAATTACTTTCCAGCTCAGCCAATGAACAGAGTTTGGGGTGTGGCTACAGTTTACTACCTGACACATTACACTGGAAAAGATACATATACAGGGCAAACCAAATTTTAAACCTGCCAAATAGGGATGCAACGATTAACCGATTTCATTATTTTTTTATTTTTTTATAATTTTTTTATTTTTTCTTTGGAAAAAAAGAGAAGAAGGTAGTCAACAGCTACAATAATAACATTAAAATTCTAGCAGTTGCATGCAAGCGTTTTTTTTTTTTTTTTTCGATTTCATTATTAACTGCACTTTAATTTGTCACTGTTAATTAATCGTAAAGGCTTCTCAACACTGCGTTTCTGCACAGAACAGACTGCTGCAACTAAACAAAGCTATGCTAACTGTGCACTAGTTTAAAGTTCCGGGCTTGTACACCGAGGCTAATACCCACGCACACTGGATTAACTATGGCTAAGGCTATTAACTAAGGGCAGTTCACGTCACGTCTTTTGTGCGCTCAAGCTCGTTATTTATTTTTATATTGGGAGTGACGTGCATGCGGTTTGCACGCAGCACGATACGCTCACGCTTTTCAGGCGCACCTAGTTAGAAATATGGCGCGAGCGCACTGCTAGTCACATGACAAGAACTGACTGGTCAACTTCATACTTTGTATTGAACACACACGTTTCTACTCCAAAAAAAAATACAAAATGAAAATACCAAAGTTCATGGTATAGTTAATTAAAAGTGCTTTTCAGACAGAGGTTCAGCAGCCTTTGACGACATTTGTATGTGACGACATACTTCGCTAATATGTTCCTTAAATTTACATTAGACAAACACAATTGTTTTAATTTATTCTTATTTAATTAATTAATTTATTTATTCATTCATTCATTGTTCTGTCATTTATTTTTAGTGTAAAATTATTACTTATGTTTAAATCCCAAAAACTTTTTTTTCACTTATTTTTAAACCCAAAGACAAATGGACTATTGTTTGTTTTTATTATTATTTTGTGCTGTACTATTTAGTTACTGAGCAGCAATAAATAACACTTTAAAATATAAGGAGTTTTCATGTGATTTAAAATGTGTATTAAAATGAATGAATGCATAATAATTGTGATAACCATGAAACTGTGATAAAATTTTTTCCAGGTCAATTTTTTTATTACATTCCCTGCCATGTGTGCAGTCATGTGACCCTGCTCTGTTAAGGCTGATTTATACTTCTGTGTTGAACACACAGGTATGATCCGGGGCAGCCTTCATGCAGTCACATACCCGTGCACCTCTTAAAAAATGTAACTACACAACTCGCACATTTGCACTACATTGAAGATGATTGGAAGCTGCACCAGAGATGCCTTGAGGCTCCATATTTTCTATTACAATAAAATTATTATTTACATTAAAATGTTTGTTTACAGAAGAATTAAGAAATGCACTGTTTAAAATATTATTTACAGGATATTCAAGAGTTATTTAAAAGAGAAACTGCTTATTTTCTACTTTTAATATGAAAAACACTGAAAATTATTTATTTAAATTTTTTATTAGAAAAAAAGGCAGTTGGTTGTAGGTAATGTGGGTTTTAATTTCAGTTGATGTTCAATAAATAATCATAGATAGTAGATAGCGTGTGTTTCCTTCAATTATTTTAAAATCAAGTAATTCACTGTTTATTCACGTCAGTAAACTATGACGGCAAAAAAATTAAAATAAAATAATCGTTCATTAATGGTAATTGATTTAAAATGTTCAATTAATCGAGATTTTGATTTTGATCCAAATCGCCCAGCCCTAATCCCTACTGCCAAAGTACACAGACACAGAAGACAGGATAAAACACTTGTGGTGCTTTTACAAGGTGGAGTTTGATGTGATTAAGGCCCCATTTACACTAGTACGTTTTAGTTTTAAAACAACGTTTTAGAATGAAAACGATCCGCGTCCACACTAGCGTTTTACCCAGTGTTTCTGAACAACTCTCCGTGTACATTAAAACAGTGAAAATGCACATCACGTGACCACAAACACACTCTTTGGCATGCACTGCAGCGTGCTTTGAGCACACACCCACACGAGAGCTGTGCACGTCGGACTGTTCATCACGGAGCTACCGCTGGATCTAATCTCACTATATTTGTTAAACATGATATATAATTCATCTTGTTGTCTATATCTAACTACATAATCCCGACTTTGGTCTTGGGTGGTATACGTGCTTTGGCTGAGCGCAAAGATAAGTTAGGTTGAAATCTTAATTAATGTAATCGCGGACACTGATTCTGCACATCTGACTGATTGTTTGCCTTTATTTTCTCTATTGTATAAACTTATTGTGCGTTATACTTTTATAATGGCCATTATTGATTATTAAGACTGATATTCAATGAAAGAGAGGGTATGTTTCGTATTTTCAATAAAAATGAAAGGAGGCAGTAATGTTATAGGCTCCGTTTTGTTATAAATATGCATGAAGATGACGGTCATATTATGCAGCTACAAGACGCCTCAACATTTTTGATGTCTGTTAAGTTGCTAATATCAAAATGAAAATAGGCAGTACCTCACATCATGGTTTCATTTTATTTTCAAGATAGTGAAACAGCATAGCCAGGGTGATGTGAATGACTTTATAAAGTACACACTCTGGAGTTTGTTTTCCATATCAAACTTGCGAGGTCTGAACTTACACGGAGAGGATGCAGGACTGAACTTTGTGAAGGCGACTTAATATTTAGGAAAAGAGGCGAGGCAATCAGAGAGGCGAACGTCTGCAGCCCCACCTCCGTTTTCAGATGTCTCTGTTTTTCCCCCATCTACACTGTGTCGGAGCAGCAGCGTTTTAAAATGAAAACGGCCTCTCCAGCTTTTCCAAAACGCTCCGTTTTCGGGGCTCGAAAAACTCCGCCGTAGTGTGGACGGATGGTGTAACCGTAGCAAAACGTATGCATTTTAAAACTAAAACATATTAGTGTAAACGGGGCCTAAGAATGTTGGGTTGCAATGGAGAGTTTGTGGAGATTTTTGTGACAGGTAATCTAAACTCAAGTTAGCAACACATGTTAGTATGTTACGGTCACACCTCATTTTAAATAGCAAATTACTGTAATGTTAAGAATTACCCCAAACTATGTTCTAATGGAAAGGCATTGAACGGGCATTAATATGCATTTGGAAAGGCTGTATTGAAACATGTGTGTATGTGTTTAAAAGACAAGAAGCAAAAGTAATATCAGGAAGTCACTCCCTGAAACTGTACCGCATTCCATGAAGTGGAAGAGACATAACCAGTGTGGATATGTGGATGTCAACTCCAGAAAACCTCCACAAGAGGAAGGGAGGGTTCAACACACAGGGCAGGGGAGGGAAAAGCTCAGGGAACATCAGAAAAGAGACGCACGCACACACACACACACACACACACACACACACACACACACACACACACACCACACACACACACCACACACACACACACACACACACACACACACACACACACACACACACACACACACACACACACCATTTAACCTCTGTACCATAAATAGATCACTAGCATTACCGAGAGAAAAGGGTGGAGAACATGTCAAGGGGTCAGTGAAGGTCCATGTGCATCTCAAATTAAGGATAAGTGATCTAGCAGCACTCCATTGTCTTGCGAAGTGACTCCGTGAGTCTTTTTAAAGTCGTCTTGGCTGTCAGCATTCTCACAATATGCAGAGGAACATTTATGCGTTTACCACAAGTTAAAGTTGGATGTAAAGTAGATACCTGTATATGTATAGGATAATCAATAGGTTACCATGTGTTAATGAACTTTAAATGCACAATGAGGGGGACCCAAAAAACCCTTATCAACTCCCTGGTGCACACACGTCCTTGTTCTCGAGATTTCAGAGGAATGAGAATCCAGCAACTGTCACTGAGTTACTATGGTTACTTCTACTAATGTTTGAGGGTGGAAGATTAGAACACCTGACTGTTACTTCAGTACCTGTGCATTAAAAAAAACTTTTATTGCACACCTTCCAGCCAATCAGCAACAGACCATAGAATAAGTAAGTGATCTAATAAGGAAGTGAATCTAATGCTAGGTGTGCATTGGTGAGAAGACCCAACTGATATGCAGCAGGATTGGAGATCTCCTTCAATTGGTTTACATTTATACAAGCTAAAAAAAATGATATAAACTACTATAGAAATATAAAGCATAACATTGTCTCTCATAGTGTCTGTAAAATTTCCAGTATCTTCATAACCCTCATTTCTACTAAGAACCTACTATTGGCAGATGGCTTGTTCTTTTGTGATTGCCTTACTCCTTCGTACAGTGTGTGTGTTTGTCTAAAATGAAATGAATATTACTGTATATCAACACCAGAGGCTTCTTTATTATTTAGCAATGTTAGTGAGTTTTACTGGATCAATTTGAGACCTCGTCCTTTGAAAGTGTATACAAAAGGGTTTTACTTCTGAAAACAATGTCTTCTCAACATAGTGACATAAAGCAAATCCTTCAAGCCTCAGCTACAATAACAACAGCGTTTGAAGGTGAAAGCATAGTTATTGTGCAGCCAATAAATGCCACGAGGCTGGCATTAGGAACATTTGTTACATACTGCATGAAAGGCAATGAGAATTAAATAATTGGACATTTTAATTAAGAATTGATGACTGAATGAACGGATTTAGAAGATTCTAGTAGAAATTAATGCATTCAATGTGCACATAAAACAGTTAAAACTATTTACTATAGATCAAAGGTAAACTACAAATATGATCCTGACAGGACCAACACATATTCAATAAGCATTCTGTAATCTCTGAGTGGCAATATGAAGATGCAGAGCTTTAGCTATGGGACACACAAGCAGACACATTCTTCCACACACACCGTAACTCAAACATTATCAGGAGTGCGACCAGAAAGCTTCAGCATGTTTGATGTGAGGTTATAATTAGCCTCGTGTCTGTAAGGAAGGTTGTCTGCCTCTCTTGCTTTCCACTGGTAGACAGTGTGACACTTCTCTCAGTGAACTCAATCAATTTTATATTCAACACTGCACACATGCCCAGCACAAACAACTCTAACAGAAAACAGGCCATCAATGCACCCTTACCTTTATTTGCTGCATCAGTCCATTTGCATTGAGAATGTGCTGCACATTAGAGTATGTTTCTGGTAACCGACTACAGCTTTTGAACGTGCCCTTTCATGTCTCATACTGAAACCCTTACATCTCTCAACATGACTGCCATCAAGCAAGACAATGAATTCTCCATTCGCCATTGAAAATAAGGTCAAATCTAATGTAGCACTTTCTATTATCACTTCCCATATTTCTAGCAAAATTAAGAGTCAGCTTTCAAGAAGTTAAGGCTGCACAATATGTCACAAAATTATCATTATTGCAATAATAGTATATGCAGTATATGCACCACAGACATCTGTGATAAATTACATTTATTTTATTCATTAGTTGTTTAACTAAATTTGACCGATCAGTTGAGACTTTATCCCCACCTCCACATGTAGTTGCTGTTCTGCTATTGGCTGGAGTGGCCCAAAGGTGAACCCAGAGCTGAAAATAAACACTTATGACGGGAGTTGAGACGAAAGAGAAAAATGTCAACAGCCAATCAGAGTCAGAATATCTGCTCAAAATATTGTTTGTTTCATATAATTTGATATTGATAATTATTATTAATAATTATAATTATAATATAATTAAATTACTATTAATATTTTTAACAATACATTTAAGAATATTAGGATTTTTAACCACTTTATTTTAATTTACAAACATTACTAAGGCAAATAGATTTAATAATCAAAAAAAAACAATTAAACAAAATATCTGATCTCTTTATAATAAAATAAACATAAGTGTTAAAGAGACTCTTAAACTTAATAAATAAAATGTTACAAAGTATGTGCAATGGTAAAGCTGAACAATCAAAGCAAACGTTAAGGTGTGTATAATAATGATACAGTTAATCTCAAACTCCAGTGTTTCCCCTACCATTATATAAGGGGGGCGCCCCGCCGTCCCAATGGCTGCACCCGCCCCCTTTGAAGTCACATTAATTGTATTATCTATATAGCGCCAGATCATCACTTTTTTTAATAAACAAGCTAAATAGCCATATGTAATATCTTATTTATACAACAGCATGTCATTTCTGTTCTGTGGTCGCGTCACAGCAGCTAAAATATACACAGATGCAGACATCCCAAGTCTTTCAAAAGTTCCGGGTGTCTCCCGCAAATGCATAGAGACTCCCGGATGCCCGCAAACGAATGATACTCTCCCGGAAATTGCGCGTCTCCTCAAATACGTCCCGCATCCCTCCCCGCTCTTCAGATTTGTCGCACACATCCAATGCTGTGATGCGAGTGGAGCTATCTCCTCTGTCTAGTGTCTAGTTATGACCTCTCCTGGAGGCTCTGCGTGTCTTCCGCAAATTCATGCCGGCTCCGTGATCCCCAAAAATGAATTAAAATGCCCAGAAATCATGGCGACGAGAGTGAATGAGCAAGTGAACAGATCACGAGAGGCACAGTGATGGTCTAAACATTACATTTGATAGGTTAAATGAATAAAGCAGTAAAGATATCGCGAGTGATATCCCCCCCCTCTCTCTCTCTCTCATTGAGAGATCTGCTGTCAATAGTTGGAGATTAGCAAAATATTGGAATGGCCCTGCATGTATTTAGGCCTTTTTACATATAACAACTGAAAGTTCTGTGTTGACAATATTGCAAGACAAGTCCACTAAAAGCTGGCTGGAATTATTAGATCAAACTTTTTTAACATAAATACTTAATAATATAACTTCTTGTAATACACTTATTGCTATAAGAAGTAGTTTATAGGCCTATTTCCTTTTAGTAAAGAAGTATTAGATTTATAGATGTGCATTTGAACTAATTTTCATCTTTCATCATTTGCAATGTTTCCAGATTGCATTGTTTGTAATTTTTCTGATTTTTCTTCTAAATCTTAGTTCAGGGCTCGAAATTGCACCCGTTTTGGTCGCATATGCACCTGAAATTTTATCTATGCGACCTCAAAATATATTTGGGAGCATTTGTGCGAGTGCATAAAATTGTTGATGTGCAACCGGTTTTCACTGCAAAACGTGCACCATATACGCAGGTTTAGGAGACATTCATGCAGAATGCATCTTTGCACCTAAAAACCTGAAATGCAGTGCTCGGGAATAGTTTTAAACAGTCCTCGTGTGAACTTTCTACAGTAAACAAATCTCACAATGCTTGCCCCACCTTCCTGCTCTTCTAATTGGTCCACTGCTCTAGAACTGAACGCGAATGGATTGGTCAATATCAGCTGTCAATCATTCAGTCAATGCCTTATGCCTTCAGGTGACGGGGAGCTACAGCGCGAAAATGAAAAATCGCTGAAGATGAGAGAATGAAAAGCACACTGACAGATTTTGTTTTAGAAACTACCTAAAGTTACAAATAATGGCACATCTTATTAGTGATACACTTTTCGAAGAATGGTGAGGACTCTGTGTAAAGTCAGTGGGACGAAGTTTTAAGGTAACAGTGTTTGCCACTGAATCTACACATTTTAAGCACGAGATTTTCTATTTAATTCTTTATTTAATCGTCAGGATGATTTCAAAAGCAATAAATCTGTTAATATAAAACTTGTAGTAACGGTGCACATAATTCTTGGTGGGTGTGACTAAATCTTGGCTGGTGCGACCACATTTTTAAAGTTAGGAGCATTAGTGCTACTAAGCAAAAAGGTTCATTTCGAGCCCTGTTAGTTAACAATATTTCCAGCGCTAACTAATAGAGCTTTTGATGATAATAATGTATTAGTATTTTTTAACAGTAAACAACTATGTTTATTAGATGATCTTGACAAAGATGAATATATACTGGATTAAATCTATTGCTCACTGATGATTAAATTCAGCTAATAGATCTTAAACTTCAGTGAGCACTGAGCAGTGTTACCAAAACAACTGTGAGTCAGACCAATTCATTCAGTTTGAGTTAGGGTTAGGTTTTATTAAAAACACTTTGGTCCCACTTTATATTACGTGGCCTTAATTATTATGCGCTTACATCAGAATATAAGTGCAATGTAAATATTGTGTTCATTCTGCACACCCCTTCTAGTGCTCATGATGTGGGATAGGGGTAAGGTTAGGAACAGGTCTGGGGGTTTGGGTAGGCTTAAGAATGGGTTAAGGTAAGGGATGGGTCAACAGTGTAATTACATATGTAATAACATGAATTAATTACAGATGTAATTACAAGCAGATCATTTTTCAAATATTAGTACAATGTAAAAACATGTACATAATAAGTGCATCAAATGATTCATTTAAACCTAAGTACATAGTAATTAAGGCCACCTAATATAAAGTGTTCCCAATACTTTTATATGACCAATGAGAATTAACAAGCAAAATGAACACGCAAACATCATTTTCTAACATTGGCAACTGGTTAATAACTTTATTGCTTTGTTTAACCAAAGAGGAAATTTTCTTTTCATAGCGAATCATACAGTGATCCCTGAGGCTGTGCCAGATTCTCTACCACAATGACTCTGCTGTGGTAAGATGTGGGGCTGTGCGATTAATCGAAGGCGATATTGCTTTTTTACAGTAAAACCAGCTCTGTTTAATCAGATGCAGCAGCGTTTGCTACACAGAGCCATAGTTCACTGACAAGCTAACCAAAAGATCACAGAACATTTAATCGGCACAAATCTGAAACCTTGGAGAATCATTCTTCAGCGATTTTACAGTTGTCGCTTCTGAGTGCTTTATGGCTTTGTGTTGATGCTGATTTGAAAGCATGTGAAAATACCACATTTAATAACATGTTATAAATTTATAAATATTTGGGCATATGGCTTGATGAGGCGATGCAGTGGCGCAGTAGGTAGTGCTGTTGCCTTACAGCAAGAAGGTCGCTGGTTTGAGCCTCAGCTGGGTCAGTTGGCGTTTCTGTGTGGAGTTTGCAGGAGTGTGTGTGTGTGTGTGTGTGTGTGTGTGTGTGTGTGTGTGTGTGTGTGTGTGTGTGTGTGTGTGTGGATGTTTACTAGAGATGGTTTGCGGCTGGAAGGGCATCCGCTGCGTAAAAATGTGCTGGATAAGTTGGCGGTTCATTCCGCTGTGGCGACCCCATTTTAATAAAGGTACTAAGCCGAAAAGAAAATGAATGAATGGCTTGACGAGCGGTTGGATTTTAATATAAAGAAAGGAAGCTCAGGCTTAAAATGTTATTTTTATTTCGTATTAAGAAGTGTCTTCCTCTCGAAACAAGAAAAAGAATTATCCATAGCTGTTTCCTTTCAGTGATAGATTATGGAGATGTAGTTTATATGTATGCAACCTTGTTATTATTTTAAAAATCTGGACAGTAAATATCATGCTGCACCAAAGAAGAAAAATGCATATGCTTCTATTCACCACTAGGGCATAATTGGGGAAATCTCCATCTTATATTTGTAACCTTTTATCATATTATACTTGTTGTTATAGTACACAAAATTCTTATAAATTACATTTAACTGTTCCTAGAGTGGCGGCACGGTGGCGCAGAGGGTAACGCTGTCGCCTCACAGCAAGAAGGTCGCTGGTTCGAGCTTCGACTGGCTCAGTTGGCATTTCTGTGTGGAGTTTGCATTTTCTCGCCGTGTTGGCGTGGGTTTCCTCCGGCTGCCCTGGTTTCCCCCACAAGTCCAAAGACAGGTAGGTGATTTGGGTAAGTTAAATCGTCCGTAGTGTATGTGTGTGAATGAGTGTGTATGGCTTTTTCCCAGTGATGGTTTGCAGGTGGAAGGGCATCCGCTGCATAAAACATGTGCTGGATAAGTTGGCGGTTCATTCCGCTGTGGCGACCCTTGATTAATAAAGGGATTTAGCCGAAAAGAAAATGAATGAATGAATGAATGTTCCTAGAGTATGTACAGAGTTTAGTAAAGTAGTGTTTTCCCCCTTTGACCCTACATTACGGAACGAAAGGCAGAGTTTTATCATGTTAGAAACAATTCCATCTCCAAATATTTTTAAAAATCGTTTTACCTGGAAGAATCATGTGAATGTTTTGTGCATATTATTTTGTGATATTTTATGTTTGTGTATTTTTGTATCTGAATTTTTTTGTGCTGCCATTTTGGCCAGGGCCCCCTGGTAGAAGAGATGCATATCTCAATGGGAAATTCCTGCTAAAATAAAGGATAAATCAAAAAATACAAAATGTATTTACTCCAAGCTAATTTCAGTCGTGTGGTTAAAATAAATAAATCTGTGAGATGATGCCATAGTTTTGTGTTTATTAGTCACGCTGAATCAATAAAAGCAGTTAAATCCTGTTGCCTGTACGCCTGTTGCACAAAGCTTGTTTTGGGGTTTTACCCATGTAGGCTCAAGTTTACTATGAGAAAGAAGGTGGGTTTGTAGGATTTGTCACTATGCTAACTTACTTTACACAGCTAACCCAAAGTGCAAACCCAAACTGGACCCATCAGCTTTGAGTAAAGTGACATACGGTATATATTTGATGCAACAAAGCCACTGCAAGTCCAAAACCACTCCAAGTAGAGTCTTAAAATGTTTTTCACTAAAAGCATTTTTGAGTTAAAATTGTCTTTTGTTGCTAATAATGTATTAACATTTTATGGATTATAATTATTTATAGGTGTATAAAAATCACCCATGGCCATTTTAACAGCAGAAAAATACTAAATTATGGGTAACACTTTACAGTATTTTGATGGTCCATTTGAGTGTTAGTAGACTGTCTGCTTAATATCTGTTGATACTGCTCCTTCAACAGACATTTAACTGACTATAAGAAACTTTGCAAGTACATGTCAACTTACACAAACCCCAACCTAACAGTCTACTTATAATCTAATGAGAATTAGTTGGCATGTAATGTAACTTAAATTCAACAAACGGACCATCAAAATAAAGTGTGACCAAATTATGTTTTATATCTTAAACTTTGATGACCTTTTCTCTGCATAAAAGACTTTATATTCTTATGTGTTGAACTATTACCATAAAATCCAACCGAATCAACCTTTCTCTGCATTTAGTTTTCTTATCAGACAACATTTACTGAGTTATTTGAAAAATATATGTTTTGATTCTTCACATTAATTTCTGTTTCTAATTGTTGCAGCTGTTACTAAAGAAAAAAAGTCACTTACTCCAGTCAATCTCCAGTCACTGCTTTTTAAGGGCTCCTGTTCTTTACGACCAGTGCTTTTCAATGACGTTTACAGTTTTTGAGAAATGTTTGGAATCGCCAAAAAGTATTGGATAAAGCACATGACCTATGTTAACAGAAATATATAGAATTTTCCCAGGTCAAGTGAATTCAACTCCAAAATATTAAAAATCCACGAGTTCAGTCAATTGCCTTTTAAGTCTATCCTCCCTCTCTATTCACTTGCAGATGGAAAGCCCAGTGGCTTTGTTTGCTCAGTCTCTACAGCGCATACGATAAGCCTCCAGTGCACTTAGATTCGGTCACACTAACATATTCATTTCCTGTACAGAGACCATTTGTGTCAAGAAGCAAACCAGTAACTTCCACTATCTAGCAGACATTGCCCAAGGGTTGCTGCTTCAGCAGTATTTATTGTATTAACTTTCATAAGGTTAATGTGCACCATGTTATCCGTGTTCAGGAAGATTTGGGAGCTCAACACCAGACCCGACTGGCACCGTGTCTTTTGGTTTACAGGACAGATGTTTGCGCTTTAATAAACCAAACGAAGCGAGGCTTTAGATGTGCGCAAACTAGTTCAGCATTTGAACTCTTTCTATAAGGCTGGAGAACATTCCTTGTCGACATTATCGATAATACAGGAACTGTGCAGATTTTCAGTCAGGAGTGTATTTGCTTTCTCTCCGAGCACAACTGATGCCCTGCAGACACGAAATCAGACCGGTAGAGATGAACAGACTCTAGAAGCACTCGTGTAACCAAAAAAACTAAATAAACCACCATAAACCATCGAATATTAATGTTTTACACGAAAAACAATGAGCATCTCTGTTCGCTCAGCTTCCCTCGGGGGTTCAGGTAACTGAACTCTACAGGTATCGAATCCGCCAAAGTCAGAAACTTCACTCACCTGGACGCTCTCTTCCGCTGCTAAACTCGGTTGTTTGATGCTGAAGCATACGACGAAATAAATATGAGTTTGTCCTTCAGCTCGGTGTTTGGCTGTAATATCTTGTCTAACTGTCCCTCTCGCAGAGACTCGCGCTCAAGAGTCTCGATGATCACAAAACTGTGCACGCGCTGCGGAAACCACCGCTCGGGTCATGTCTGTTTAGCGCGCGCCTCCCCGCGTGCAGGAAAAAAATCTGTAGTGTCACTCTCTGAACTACACTGTTGGTATTCATTAATGAAATATATCGTAAGAATGAAAATTATACATGCTAAATATTATTCTAGAAATCGTTTTATTATTCAGATTGCTTCATTTGCGGTGTTCAGAATACGGCAAAATGTTTGTTAAAATAGAAATAGATTAAGCTTTTAAGCTTAGTTTCTATTCCAACAAACATTTTCACGACAATCTGTCCTAAAAGCCTACGTTGAACCACACAGACGACGAAAACTAGTTTCTTGTGAAGAATTTCTTGATTTTAGGCTTAGTTTTAGCCTAGTTCATGTTTTATGATTCGTTAAAATCAAAGTCGTAACTTCTTTATATAACTAAGCTAATAAAATACAGTTGTATTTAAACTAGCATTAATATAACATATAGGCTACAACACAATGTAGCTAATTCTTACATTAATTTACTTACGTAAAGTGCGACTTTGTGCAGCCTCACTATATGTTATTTCATAATAGCCTACGTTTCATTATAATTTTTGAAACTAAAATATATGCCTTCTTTCAACATTTTTGTACATTAAAGCAATACACAAACATGTTTTGCTATTATACGTTTGAGATCACACTTTGTAGCATCCTATATAAAAGCTCAGGCAGTTAATTAAGATTTCGTTTATTTTCACTCCAAGTGTTCATCTAATGTGACTGAACATCATGCACTCATAATAATGGTGTTGTTTATAATTGCATTAAAAGCATAGGAAAGCATATATAACACAGCTCTCTCTCTCTCTTTTTAAAGTGCCTTTTTATTGTAGATACAGAGATTCCTTCTGATTGAGTTCAAAATTGAGCTTTATTCCCTTTCCATTTTCACAAAAACATACAAAACATGTTGTCTTGATAGTAGCCTATTATAATATGAGTGACAGTCTCAAACAATGACTCAAGACAATTTCTTTCCAAAATAAAGATTAACCATGAAATAGTATAGAAAAATAATAAAATATATAATCGTTTATGCATATTCAATATTCATTCATTTTTGGGATTTCCAGATTTAACATAGATGTGACTAATGAGAAGCTAATAAAAATGTAAAACTGTGTGAAATGTGAAAGCTGAAATTGTGTGCTTTGTGCATATAAGTGAACCAGCTGGAAGAAAAAAAGCTTAGACTTCAGACAGGCACTACAAGTAGGAAATGTACAAAAAAAAGTATAATTAAACAGTATATTTGCCTTCTTCTTTGGATTATTTGGTTATTCTGCTTTTGTAAAGTGTGAAATGACTGCTCACAACTGATTCCAAACCACTGCAACATTATCTCTATATCTATATATACAGATCACATAAATAGCAGAGTATGAATATATTGGCATGCCAGAAACAATAAAGGCGGGAATAAACTATATCTCAAAGTCTGTAGAGCATAGGTCTCAAACTCAATTCCTGGAGGGCTGCAGCTCTGCACAGTTTTGCTGCAACCCTAATCAAGCACAGCTAATCAAGGTGTTCAAGACTACTAGAGACTATTAAGCAGGTGTGAATTGGAGCTCAACTATGCAGAACTGTGGCCTTCCAGGAATTGAGTTTGACACCATTGCTATAGAGCAGGGGTGTCCAAACTCTGTCCTGGAGGGCCGGTGTTCTGCATAGTTTAGCTCCCACTTCCTTCAACACACCTGCCTGGAAGTTTCTAGTATATCTAGAAAGAGCTTGATTAGCTTGTTGTTTAATTGGGGTTGGAACTAAAATATGCAGGACACCGGCCCTGCAGGACCGAGATTGAACACCCCTGCTGTAGAGCAACCTGGACAAATGCTCAGTTGTTCAGCAATGGGTGATGCACCTCCAACATTCAAAAAGCAGTTACAGGTGGAATTTTAACCGATGTGTATTGTAAGTCAGTTCTCAATTGTAAGTCACTTTGGACAACAGCGTCTGCCAAATTAATAAATGTGAATGATTTGGGCTCACTCAATCCTAAACCTGATGCACTTGCATTTCAGTAGCATGCAAAATAAGGTCAACTTAACATGAGATAGCAAATGTTTTCTATTGGAAAATGGCATTTTTAAAATGAAATTTAAACTGCCCTTAGTCAAATCAATGAAGATGAGTAAAATCTGAATACAAGATGTAAACTGCGAGACATGGTCTCTCACAAACTGACTAAAAATGTGCATTAAGTTGAATTCTGAAGTACAAGTTGACTATAGAGTACCATACATTATCTCAGCTCTGTACCAGCTTTCAGTCATGCCCAAATCAAGCAGAATATCTTTAAAAATAGTAGTAGTAGAAATTTTTAGTACAGTTTATCAAAAGCAAACAGAAAGTTTGAGCAGAAATTGCACAGAATAGTATGTTGGATAGTTGTGCTGTAATTTTTATTGCATGGATGATCATGGATACATGAAGTAAACCTGTGTGAAGCACTGGCTGTGGCACTAATGATCCTTCAATTGCATTTCTCTCACTATATTTCAGTGGCATCCATATCTGGCTTTAAGACAAACCGCTGGCTTTGATACTCCATAATAGCATCATAAACACACAATACAGATGGAGCAACTAATATCATCTCATCAAAAACCATCGTCTCTCTTAAACTTACACCAGAGATCTGTGAGCAAATCTAATTAAACAAATCTTTCTTAAAAAACTAAACAAAAGTCAAGTCACAGGGGAATTACAGTGTATGAGATAACCTTGGGTTACACCACCACCTGCTGTTTATCTGAGGAATTGCAACGCCAATTTGAGAGAACAGGCATTCTTGCTCAATACATCGAGATCCAGTGGAATGAAGGGAAATAAAATAAAATTAAATAAACAAAATAAAACAAAAATAAAAAATAAATCACACAAAAATAAGAATAACAATTCACCTCATCTCCCTTTACGTAGGCCAGCCACAAATTAAAATATTTAAACCACCTTTTCTATATCTTAAAATAGTACTCTCAGAAATAAACTTGGTCACTCAGTTGTAATCAGAAAATGGGTTGTTGACATTTGAGGAAAAAAAAAAAAATCTATATATATATATAGCATACTACATGACAAGCAACAATCATGTTTTGCCACTCAGCCCATAAGACAGAACACAAAAACATCTCTGACCACAAGAGTCAGCATATAGAAATCCACTGTCATTGATAAAAATAAATACATTAACAAACACAACTTCTTTTATGATGGGCAGATCATTGAGAGAAACAGTCTGAAAGCCACAGCTGTAGTGTTCATCAAATTTCCACATGGATACTCCTCTTTTACAAATCTGTGCGTGTTCCCAGATGTGCAGACACTCTTCCGCTGCCCGACCACAACATTACACTAACAACACAACAGCAGGAGAGGCTGATGATGGGAAAAGTTGGCAATAGAACCCAAACCCGTACATATAAGCTGTAGGAGCCGTGTATTTAGAGCATGGCAAAATTTGAACAGTACTATAAAAAGTATTACGAAACCATTTGATCATATTTTTGGGGGATTTTTCTTTGTAAATTTTTTTTAGTATCCTTTTGTTTTTTTTCTTGTACAAATATTTTTAGAATCTGCATACATGACATGAAAAAAGAACCACTCTTCAAAAAAGAAAAAAAACATGCATAATTCCTCTTGTACTAATTACATGTTCATGTTTTTTTAGACATTTAAAAATCTTTTCGATAGAACTTTTTTATAATTTGAGTCTTGTTTTTTTTTATTTCAGTTTTCCTCTGCGAGGCTAAAGTCCAGGGCTCTTCAGGTATTGCTGGAGTTGGATAGTTTCTCTGGTCTACATTCTCTGGTCCTCCAGTGGAGCAGTGCAGCTCCTCTATAGGCAGTGAGCAGAAGCTGTGCAGAAAGCCAGTGAAGTTCAGGCCTAAACTCTCCTGCATGATTTCCAATCCAATGGCCGTGCCGCCCCACTTCAATTACTCTTATTATTATTTTTTTGTTCTTTTCCTTTTCCAGCTACAAAGTCAGACGCATCCCGTGAACAGCGGGACAGGAGAGATGAACGCTAAGAGGAGCAGCAGCAGAGCTTCAGAGCTGCTCCTATCTGCACAGGTCCTCATGTGCTGAGTCCCGCTGAGGCTTCCTCTTCTTTACATTGGACTTCACAGACTTGCTGCTCTGCTGGATCTTGTTGGGGTTGTTGTGCGGCCCTTGACTACTTTTGTTAGCAAGCTGCCGGCTCTGGATAAAACACAAGATGACATTTTTTAAGTTTTTGAAACTCAATTGTCAATTTGAGTCAATTTATATATATAAAAAATAAAAAAGATATAAAACACATAAAACTTCAAAATGGATGAAATTGAAAATGAGGACTCAAATGAAAGATGTCCATTTTGGAGTCTGCACCAAACTAAAATGTATATATACACAAACATAACTTATGGAAATTATATTTCAACATTTGATGGAAAAAGGTTTATTATCACTTATTTAAAACGTTTGACATACATGTGTGATATTGAATTTTATTCTATTTTAAATAATTAAAAACTTACTGACAAATGTGCAAAATTGAGAGGATAGTGGTAATCAGGGCTTGACATTAATACCCGGCAACCCACCAAATGCTGGTAGATTTCAGCTGTGGCTGGTTAGACAGACACTAGCCACTTTGGCTGGTTGATTTTTAAATTTCCATTGCTGCTTTGTCACTAAAGATTAGAATTTTAGTTTGAGACAGTTTGTCAATATGCGTGCAAATGTGTTCTTAGAATTGAGAAGCAGCACGACTGATAAGTGTTAGTTTGAGCAAAAAAAAGCAGGTGAACATCAAATGAGAGGATGATCAGGCGCGCGGTGAGACACAGTTGATCCTTGCTCACTGACGACAGTGTCGCATGCATAGCTGATGTGATGCGAGTGCTTAAAGCTCCTGTGTCCCGTTTCCTTGTGTGAAGCAACCGTGCCTGGAAACGTAACTGGTGCAATCGCTTCCCTTTAAAATAGACTGGAAAAAAGGGGTGCTCATGTGTGCAGTCCTGCTACTTTCAAAATCTCAAGATTTTTTAGTAAGCAACTGCAGTTGCCGCTTTCACATTAATCATTCTTTAAACAGATTAATATTGAGCCTAATGTTAACCGTGGACACGCGATTATCCTTTCATTAACGCACACAGAATGTTTTTCACCAGCTTTCTTTTGCTTGCAGTTATTTTTGTTAATGTGGTTTAATTATCATGCTTTACAATAGCATTACTTTAATAGGAGATTAACTCTCCATTTATCTGTAACTAACTGGTGATCTGGGACCTTTAGCCTGGACAGACTGCTGTGTATAGTTTTAGATACATGAGAATAATGTTTAGGAAATGTCAATTGTTTTTTTAAGAACATTTTTGTTGAATAAAAGGTGTATGTTTATTGCTATATTTTGCTCGTTTTGACCCATTATTTAAAATTTGTGGCAAGGAAATAATTAGTTTTGGTGTGGTCAGAGAAAGGTAAATCCTTAGTGTTGAGCCCTGAAAAGTCAAATAAAGCTTATTGCAATGTGACACTATGAAATCACAACCCATTTGCTCATGCTCATTGAGCAAGGTCACAACACACAAAAAACTTAATTGAACAAGGAGGCACGTGAACATAACACAACATTTAAATCAAGTAATTTTAGCATGCCAATGTCATATTTATGCATATAATGTGGCTAGTGAAAATGGTAAGTATAAGTGGCTGGTGATCAAAAAAGTTAATGTCAAGGTGATAATTATGAAGATTAAATAAAAAATGATAATTAGTATTTTGGGTCTGCACTAGAATGCTTTAAACAAATGTCATCATCAATTTATTCTTGCTCTAAATAGACTTGGCAGGTCTTTTTTTGTTGTAAATAAGACTATATTTGATTTTTTTGTTGCAGAGTGAAAAGAACTTAAATATGTGTTTGTGAAAACAGAAAAATATGCTGCAACACTGCAGTTTTGCCACTGTGCTGCTTCTTGTCAGATCTGACTTGTTTTTCTTTACTAAAGTTACCAACCAATTGTCTTGAAATGTTCTTTTCAGGGGTTACCAATTAACATAGTAGCTGACATACTGAACCTATAATCTTAAATACGCTTCAGTCGTTCATTCCACCAGGCTCTTACCTTATTGCCCTTATGAGTGGGGGTGGAAATGGATGCTGAATGATTTTGTGATCTGTGATTGGAGATCCTTTCTGTATTCTCACTGTAGGAAACAGTACTCCTCCCACCCAAAGCTTTGGCTGTCTTATAGGGAGTCCCATCAGAGTCCTACAGAAAGAAAACAACAATTCGAGACATACTTAATATTTCTCCAATACATACAGAGTGGGCCTATATAATTATAGGCCCAGTTATAGCATAGTAATAATTACATTTATTTAGTTTTATGCAACATCTAAATTTAATTTAAGGTAAAAACATGGCAACATCACATTAAAAATGGATTCAAGTAAACAAATAATTTCATATGAAAACAATCATGATAATTTGCAGAAATAATTTTATTTACTTGTGTGCAAATAAAAAATTATCTTACCGCATCGCTTGAGCTAGAGGCCGTTGAAGACGGGGAAGAGGAGGATGACAATGGGGATGAAGGAGAAGAAGGGGATGGAGACGATGAGTTGGAGGACACTTTGCTGCGGGGGACAGATGTACACACCACACTGTCCTCTGAAAGGTTATTATTACACTCATCAAGCTCCTCCCGCTCAACCAGCAGTGCGAGATCATTGGCTGTGCACAAACAGAAAAAGGTTTGTCAGTTTTCTAGAGTGAGAGACAGATTTAAAGAGCTCATAGAAGATTTTCTACCATTACAGTTGAGGACGGGCTCCTTGCTGCTCTTCTGACCCCACTGCGCACTGATCCAGTCACGATACTCCACTACCTCCTGTGTGACGCGGATTATTCGACCCAGAATACTGTGGGAGGAGAGGTTAAGACCAGCCATCAACCCTATCCCGAGCAAATCCTGAGTTTAACACATTTCTGTCACAGAATTTGATTCCACCTTTAAAAATCTTACTTTGGGCATGTTTGTGTGTACAGATTGGTGCTCATACTGCACATACAGTGACTCACTTAATATAAAGCTAAATAATAAAAACAATGAAAGTATTATTAAAAGATGGTGGACTATAACTTAATATTTGGATTTTAACTTAATTCTTCCTTTTTTATTATTTCTTATACTATTTTTGCATCATTTGAAACCTATAAGAAAAAGAATTCAACCAAAAATATCAAGTACAGTGGCCCCTCGCTACAACGTGGTTAACTTTTCGCGGCCTTGTAGTTTCGCAGATTTGACATACTTTTTTTCCACAGCGCATTGTGTAGGCTGTAGGCTATTGTCAATCAATCTCCTTCGTGCCTTGTCTCCTGTACAGTACAGAATGCGTTCAGCTTGCCAAATTTACATAAATCTTTGCTCGCTAGCAGAGTGACTCTGTAGTGCTGTATTGTATGTTTTTAAGTTTTCTCCCCACAATGTCGACGAAACGTTCTCCACCATCAAAGGCACCTGTGATAGCACCCACAAGGCAGAGAAAGATGCTAACCATGGCACAAAAAGTTGGACTTCTGGACATGCTAAAGGAAGGTAGAAGTTACGTGGCTGTAGGGCGCCATTACAGAACAAATAAGTGAAGATCAAATAGTTTTGATCTTTGGTTTCATTCCATAATACTGGACTTATTTTTCTATGAAGGTTTGAAATTTGAGAGTGTTTAAACAAGAGAGAAAAGTGTGAAAATGCTAATGCCTGTCTGAGGAAAGTGTATAAAGTGTGTAGTGAGGGGTTTCACAGCCTTAAAACATTTATAATAATTCTAAAAAATAAATCTGATTACTTTGCTGATTTCGCCTACTGCGGGTTCTTTTTAGAACGTAACTCCCGCGAATAATGAAGGACCACTGTACTTCCTAAATGTTTATTAAACATGTATGAAGTTTCAGTACACTGACCTTCATTAGGCGAGTATATGAACTGTAACACTAACAGCAAATATACTTACTTTCTGGCAATATGTTAAAATTATAAGCTTGTCTATTTTAGGTTTGAATATAAATATATAATATATAGAATTTATGTCAAAATTATAAGCTTGTCCATCTTCGGTTTGAATATATATGTAGAATACAATATATAAAATAATTGTCAAAACTTCAATTAGTCCATTTAAGCTCTGAATATATATTCAGATCTAAAATGGATAAGCTTAAATTTTGCCATACTGCCAAAAAAGTAGGTATATTCACGGTCACTTTTACAGCACAGTGCATCCAAGAACAGTTTCACATTTTTTCCTAAAACTACAAACGCACAGAGCAGATTAATGCTTTCAGTAGAGATGGGCCTCTTTTTTAGTATTACAGTCAATATTGATGACTGTGCATTAACACCTGCCAACTATTTAGGTTCACCAAAGAGTGGTGTGAACTAATTTACCCAGTGCATTTTTTTGTTTTGCTCAAACATATGCATTAGTAATATCCGTCTCTCTGCCTGCATAAAGTCTCTTTTGTCTCACCTTTCTGACTTGTTGTTGGGGTAGTACTTGGCAATTGGGGATACGGCATGACTTAAGATGACATAAGCGTAATCAAAAGCCTCTTTCACCTGCATTGCCCCATATGAACTTCGCCCGACGTCATTTCCTATAATGCAGTCACACAGAAACCACACCAATCAGATCATCTTCCACAAAAATTTTGATGTCCTTTTCATATCAGTTCAAATGTAAAGCAGGTGACTGTTTGAAGTGTTTCAGTGTGTGTTTACCTGGCTGCAAAGGATCTTCGATGTAAAGCATAGAGGGTCTGTATCCATCCAGCATGCCTTTCTGCACTTCATCCTTGGCCACATATGAGCCTCCGTCTTTGATTCTGATCCCTGTCTTCAGGTAGTTAAAATGCCGTCCATAGAGCTCAAAAAACTCAATCAGCAGTACACCCAGGTTTGGGTTTGAGCTGCTCACGTCCTCTCTACAGTGCAGCTGGTGAATAAAACAGCAACAGTAATTTGATTAGATTGTTGGCATATGGGCATAAAAACAATCATCATTGAATGGGTAATTTTTTCAGCTATAAAACAAATCTGCAGAGGCGTATGCCAAATGTAAGAATTTGCAATCTGATATTCACAAAACATCACATCCTTTTTCAGAGTGTGAGAAGTATGAATTTAAGGCTGTATTCAAAGCTTTTCTGCTCACCAAGGCTTTACAAAGGGATGTGTTAGATAATTTGCATACATAATTTGCCTGTTTATATACAACATTTTATTCTACAAACAGATGTGAGAATTGATTTTTTTCTTTGGGCTTTTGCAAAAAAACTAAACTGTAAAAAACCTAGACTATAAAATGTTGAAAGGTGACAAGAATTTTAAACCTGACCTCATCCAAATGTAAATCAGCATGTATTTAATAAAACAATACCTCACTGGCAAATTAAAATATAACACAATAAACATAGCATAACATTAAAAATGTTTGTAATTCTTAATCAGTCAACTAAGAATGGTTATTATTATTATTTTTTCACCCTATTCACAGTCTTATTATTTTTAATAAATGAATTACATTTCTATTTTAATGTAACTTGAAATCGATGTACGCTTTTGACAAATCTGAATAATCTGCAGCCAATTCTCCAGTGTCATATTATTATTCAGAAATTATTTTCATATGCAAATTTTATACCATGTCTAATGATCACAAGATTCTTTGAAAAAATGCAAAGCTTAAAAACATTTATTTAAGAAGCATTTATTTCAAGTGGAACTCCTTTGTAACAATGTCAAACTCAACTGCCTGGGTGCAGTGCATTATGCATGTATCAAAGTAGGATTTCTTTAACTTATTTAAGGACTAGTGAGTGTGTGTGATTGTAAGTAGGTGTGTTCATGTCTTACCTGTAGGAAGCTGACAGCCATGAGAAACAAACTGTATGATCCGATTCCTCCTGTGAAAACCTCATTCAGCTCTCTCTGCAGTAAAAACTGCTTTAAAACCAGCACCAGGTACGGTAACACAGGATATTGCTAAAAAAAGAAGAAGCCAAGAACACACAAGTCAGAAGAAACTACAAACTGTCTCGCATTAACACTATAACTGCAACATACAGCAACTGTTCTACATGCCCAAAGTGAGAGTTCATTTATGATTATTTTTACACCAAGTTGCACAGAACTGAAAAACTAAATATTTTGGGTGAGATGTTTTTAGACTGAACTGCTTTTTTAGGTTCAGAGTGCTCTTTTATTTTGATATTTCTATGTACCAAACAAAAATGCAATGTTGTTTTAACAACTGCGCCTGAAGGAGTTAATCTAAAACTTTCGTTTGATGCATCTTTACTTTAACATCTGTAGAACTGACTCTTATGTCCCTGGATTGATCCCATTTGAAGATCTCTTCTTCATTATACATAGCATTTCCTTTGCAATAATCACATGAAGCTTCATCTCATTAATAATAATAATTAATTCATTTTGTTAATAAAAACAAAAATTCTGTCCATTTTCACCAGGAAATCCCATGTTTTTAGTGTTTCAATTGTAGAAAGAAATCAATAAAACCGCTTGTAAACAATGTCACACACCATTACATGTACTGGTGTTTTTCATTGCATTTCTCTAAATATTTGGACTACATTAGTCCATGTATTGATTATAGTTTACTTAACCTGTTAGTGGTTTCAAATAAAACTGTCATGACGGTCATATTAAAAAAAGCAGTTTTATAATAAGTAGAACCGCCTTGTGCGCAAGTAATAGGGTTCCATATGTTGTTTAAAGCATTCGTCAAGGATAGATTTATTCAGAACAAATTTGTCATTTCAATTTATATGTATTTAAAGAAAGAGTCACAATTCTTTTAGTAAATCACTGTTTAATTGTCTGTACCAAAAACAACAAATCATGTCATTTTTGTGCACTATTATACCATTACGTGTTCAAACTTGGTAACTATTTAGCATGACTTCAAAGGCATAGTGTAGTTGTGATGTGTTATTGTAGCATCTGGTAAAGATCAAGTGTAGTTTGTTCAGACTCTAAAATCTTAACATCTCCATTTTAAATTCTAATTACATTTTAGTCTGCATTTACACTGCATGGTTCAAGTGACTCAATTCTGATTTTTTTCTCCCATGTGGCACAGATCGGATATGGCCCATGTACGTGTAAGCAGAAAAGAATCACATGAATTCCAATTTACTCAAATCAGATTCAAGCCTTGTTCATATGTAGAAATGTATCCGATATGAATCGGATCCGTGTCCTCATGTCTACAGTGTAAGCAGGTAGATCGGATTTTCGCCTGTCAATGCGAGTAGTGCGTCATTAAAAACCATAGCGAATGACGTAAACTTGAATGCTTTAATTTCAGAACAGACTTCAGCAGTGTCGCAAACCTTAAATCTCATACACAAGGACTAAAAAAGCTTTTATATTGTCATGTTGCACAAGTATTTAAGCATGTTTCATGAGAGAGAGAGAGAGTGCAACATCCGCCACGTAACCAATATAAACTATTCTAAAACTGTTGCATACATCAAGTGCATAAATAACGCCATGGACATTACATTAAGATGCCTACTGGTTAAAAAAGGCCTGAATTAAAAGAAGATGGCAAAATTAGAGTTTTTTTGCCAAAAACTATAATAAAACAACTAGTCAAAAGATAAATAAATAAACCCTGCGAACAGATTAAATACAGAAATGGAGAAAAGAGCACTCTTTTACTATCAGCTGTCAGTCAGCGCCCTCTCTTTTTTTTCTCCTCATTGCACCTTTGCAGTGTGCAGTGTAAATGTAGACAATCGTATACGAGTTACTTTTGAAATATGATGCAAGCAGGTCATCAAAAAAATAAATACATTCGGATGCAGTCACAAAATCAGAATCGACCACCAAGATCTGCAGTGTAAATACAGCCTATATTCCCTTCTAAAAATATTCAGTTTCCCTCTTGACTGTCAGAGAAAAAGACATTAAAAACAACTCCACACTCACCTGCTTGTAGTCCTTGATGAGGTTTGCAGCTTTTACACCACTCTGTACATTAAAGCTAATGTCCACTTTTACCTCAGTGTGTGAGTCCATCAACTTAATAATGGGAACCTACAAACACAAAGAGCATTAAATACATGCAGACAGACAACAAATACACTCAAGACACATCTATGACACACAGCAGTGCTTACCGTTGCTTTGTCCAGGACTTTGATGGAGTTTTCATCTGCAACTTTTCTCTTGCGTAGCGCCTCTTCCAGAGTCCAGAGAGGTAAAGTCTCCCAGTTACCAAACACCACCAAGTCTATATCACTGATGTAAAGACAGAGAAGAAAGTGTCAAAGTGAAGCAAAAAGAAAACATTCTCTTCATAAATAAAATCCTTTAGGGAGCACCAATGTGTAATTTTATAGACAAATCTATGATTTGGAACGTTTGGAACATTTTTTGTTTTAATAAATGATGACTTAATAAAACAATAACTTTGAGCACCCATTTATGTTACAGATCAATTTTCTAACGGTACAACTAGGTACTAAGGCCAAAATGCTTCAGCAACTAGCACACGTCTTGGCACATGCAGATTTATTCCACTAAGCCAGGGTTCAGTAATCCAGGTGACGTATAAATGCAGTGTGAGCGGTGTTGAGTGATGTGAGATTGGCTCTCGCAAAGAGAAAAATGCACACACTCAAGATCACAGGAGGCAAAGCTAAAAATCACAAATTTGAATTTCCTCAATGCAAGCACACTTAGGAGAACAAAAACACACATCTGCATATTATAATACTTGCATATTATTTAAAAAGATTTATAACAGACTTTCTTTTAACTGATAAAACATAGATACAGAAGGTCATTTAAAAGGACAGTTATGTCATTAATCAATAAAAGAAATAGAATTAAGCAGGTTGAACAAAATTAGAAAGCTGTAACCATTGACCTCCATAGTATTTGTTTTTCCCTACTATGGAAGTCAGTGGTTACAGGTTTCTAACATTTTTCAAATTAACTTCTTTTGTGTAAACTATCCTTTTAAGATATTATTCAGATTACTTAGTGGGTAAAAACAAAGTACATAAATCATTACCTTGTTGGCAAATACAAGCCGGTGCTGAAGCTCCCAAACACACAAACCTGCCATCAGAAAACAGAAAAAAAAAACTGTTAAGTCAATCTTCATCATGCAACAGCCTTCTTATTTTTATATTTAAAACAGGAAAGATGTGCCTAATGAAATCCTCCCAAATCTGACTGTATGAGGAAACAATAGTAATCATTTGCAAAAACACACTAGGACTGAAACTGATGAGATGTAACCTCACATAAACAAAAAAAAAAAAAAAAAAAAAACTTCAAAAACATACATAAAAATATAATTGATAAATAAACTATTTGGCTAAGCATAGATTATAAATAGAGTTTAAAATCAAGCTAAATAAGCAGTGAATAATTCATTCGCACATGAACCTGTACTGTATGTGGTTCAAAAATAGCAGGTCAGGCCTCTCTCTGGTCTGTTAAATAATCTTCTTACAGCGAGACAGACTATTTGCGTTCTTTAGGTAACACTGAGAGGGTGATTGAGAATAATTGATCTTTAGTACTAGCCATTAGTGGCTGTTCGCCTGTGCGGTGCTTTCAGCTAATAGAAGAAATTATCGTTTTAGGAGCTAGAACGGCTGACAATAAATATGCATTCCCAAATGACACCAGCAACACAGACACATGCGCAGACAAAAATATACTAATTTGGTTTCCTCAGTCTGAAAATGCAGAAAGACAAATAAAGCACTAAGAGATACAAATATATAAACAACTGTGATTTATAATTTTATTGCGCTGTTAAAAATTTACATCTTCGCTACAAGCGCCTTGCCTAGAAACATGCAGTCTTACATTAATAGACATATTATTCTCCTTGAATCATCCTGACCTCTGAGCTAAATATAAAGACAGTTACAACCATAAAGCATTTTATTTACACAACACAAAAAGGTCAAACCAGGTCACTGACACATATTTTTCTTCAAAATAGACACGTGCACAATAAAAATCACTTTTGTGTCTCTTTTATTTGACTTTCAACACACATTTAGTAAATTTTCTTAGCTTGAAAACCTCTGTAAGCTGAAGTGATATATAAGCTCTAGGCATGGGCAGGTACAAGATTCTGACAGTATGATAACCTTAGATAAAAATATGACAGTTTCACAGTATCACGAGTATTGTGATTACTGCTCTAAAATATGTTCTTTTTAAATGTCTGCATATAAAACAACAAACTTTTCTCCCATTGAACACAATACTGTGTGATTTGGGGAAAATATCCAATTGCAATTTTAACATTTTTTACAGATATTGCGATTTCGATTTGATTTGCGATTTAATTTTGTAGTCAATTTAGGTGCTGGTTGTTGTATTTCCTCATGCTGGCAACAATTACAAGTTACCTGTTTTTGTTGGGTGTCTGTGACTTTGAAACCAAAATATTCCCATATTACTGATGTGCCGTTTTTCTTTGATATAAATTCGCCTATAAATGCTTCTGAAGCGGCAGACGCCATCATAGATTTGCAGAACGAAAGTGTGCTCACTCAATTGGCTTGTAAGACTTGTCACACACAGACGACAGTCATGCATTTGCTCTGGACGGGGGAAATTAAATAGTACATATAGATTTCATATTGCAGCCTCTTGCCATTAGCTAATCGCAACATTTCAAATTTCGATTAATTGCACAGCCTTATGTCAGACTAAATAATTAAAATGAATCATTTACTTTTGCTGTCTTCATTAGTTGCAAAAACACAGATTTCTTTACATCTTGAAAAGGCATCTTTGGTTATCTTTCTTTTCTTTGGATATAATGTAAAGCCACTGCACTGTACAAGTCTAGAGCATGCTTGAATGTTGGTGTATAAGTGATTTGCTTTTGTTTCCTGTATCGTGGGCTAAATAAACAAAATAAAATAGTAGTAAAAAAATAAAATAAAATTTTAAACTTACACCATGGGAATGGTATAACAGAAAATTTTAGCAGTTTTAAAACCTTAACTTTTCCAAAGAGCGGTAAACCTTAATTGTCCCATGCCTAATAAGCTCACTTACATTCAACTAAAGCAGAGGTGTCTAAACTCGGTCCTGGAGGGCCGGTGTCCTGCATAGTTTAGCTCCAACTTGCTTCAACCCACCTGCCTGGATGTTTCTAGTATATCTAGTAAGACCTTAATTAGATGATTCAGGTGTGTTTGATTAGAGTTGGAGCTAAACTCTCCAGGACACCGGCCCTCCAGGACCGAGTTTGGACACCCCTGAACTAAAGCAATACCACATGTGGAGCTTTGTTTACTGAAGTTTTATTTAAAGGATTAGTTCTCCCCACAAAAAATTAAATACAATAAATTATTCTGTTATTAATTACTCGCCCTCATGTCATTTTATTCTCCAGAGACATTCAGTCATCATCGCAATACAAATCCTTCCATGTGGCCTCAGTTGTTTAAATGTGATCATACAAAGCTCCAAAACACTTTTGTGCGGCGAAAAAAATAAAATAAATAAGAACTTTGTTTGCATACGTTTTCTCTTCATCATCAGGTCATCAGGGTGTGTGTTTACTATGGGCAACATATTGCCATTAGCCAGCAGTGCAATACGAAAGTGGTGCATTGCCTATAGTAAACACGTACCCTGATCTGAGGCTGAAGATTTAGGTGATCAAGGCAAGGCAAGACAAGTTTTATATATACATATTTCATTCACAATGGTAATTCAAAGTTCTTTACATAAACAAGAATAAAAAAACATTCATTCATTCATTTTCTTTTCGGCTTAGTCCCTTTATTATTCTGGGGTCGCCACAGCGCAATGAACCTCCAGAATAAAGAAACAGGAAAATGATTAAACAAATTAAAAATTATTAAACCAGATAAAAACAGATTAAAATGTGTTAAAACAGGTTAGAAAAGAATAAAAAAAGAAAGGAAAGACATAACAGTGTGATCTTGTGAATAGTGTAAAGTTGCTTTTACAGTTTTGGAGCTTTGCAGGATTACTGAAGTCACATGGAATGTTTTGACTGTTGTCTCAGGAACATTTCTGTATATGGATGATGTGAGAGCTCTAAGATTCAACCTAAAATATCTTCATTTGTGTTCTGATGGTGAACAAATGTCTCAGGAGAGTTCACAACATGAGTATGTATCTAATAATAGAACGTTGTAATTTTGGTGAACTAACCTTTTAAGAATAAATAAGCACAACAAAGCACAATTTAGATTAGATTAGATTAGATTAGATTCAACTTTATTGTCATTACACATGTACAAGTACAAGGAAACGAAATGCAGTTTAGGTCTAACCAGGAGTGCAATAGCAGCAAGTGCAGGATACAGGTATAAGTTATAAAGTGCAGTTATAGAAAAACTATGGTGATATTTACAAATGGATGTACTATGAACATTATATACAGGTTGTGTTAGCTATGAACAGAGATTTACAATAGATGGATAGATGTACAGGTTGCTATTAATAATCAGAAGTGTGCAGATATATAAACATAATTACAAATGTATATGTACAGTGGGTGTGTACATAATTACAATGTACATGGGTATGTACAGTTAGAATAAATGAATCAGTGCAATTAATATGTGCAATTTTTAAATGTGCAAATGTTAAATAGTGCAGTGATTATGAGGAGTTATGAGGATAGTTGGGGTGTATCAGGGGGGCAAAGAGTCAGTGGGGGGCAGAGTTCAAAAGGGAGACAGCTCTGGGAAAAAAGCTGTTCCTTAGTCTACTGGTTTTTGTCCGGGGGAGCCTGAAGCGCCTGCCAGAAGGCAGGAGAGAAAACAGTCTGTGAGCAGGATGAGAGGAATCCTTAAGAATACTGCGTGCTCGGCGCAGACAGTGTTTCCTCTGGATGTTCTCTATGGTTGGCAGTGTGGTCCCTGTGATGCGTTGGGCAGTTTTCACCACCCGCTGCAGTGCCTTACGCTCCGCAACAGAGCAGCTTCCATACCAGACTGTGACACAGTTCGTCAGGATGCTTTCTATTGTGCAGCGGTAGAAGTTCACCAAGACGGCTGATGACAGCTGGTTCTTCTTAAGTTGCCTTAAGAAAAATAGGCGCTGGTGAGCCTTCTTGACCAGGCTGGAGGTGTTGGTGGTCCAGGAAAAGTCCTTTGAGATGTGGGTCCCCAGGAACTTAAAGGATGAGACAGGCTCAACGGCCATCCCATTGATGTGGATGGGATCATGTGAGCCTGTTCGTCCCTTCCTGAAGTCCACAATGAGCTCCTTGGTCTTGTCGGTGTTAAGGAGCAGATTATTGTCGGTGCACCAGGTGGCCAGATGCTGTATCTCCTCCCTGTAGGCAGTCTCATCATCGTTGCTGATTAGACCAATCACTGTGGTGTCATCTGCAAATTTGATGATGGTGTTAGAACTGTTCACAGGCCTACAGTTGATGGTAAAAAGGGAGTAGAGGAAGGGGCTCAGCACACAGCCCTGTGGTACACCAGTGTTGAGTGTGATGGTGGTGGAGCAGATGTGGTCTGATCTCACATTCTGAGGTCTGTTAGTCAGAAAGTCCATAACCCAGTTGCAGAGAGACGTGTCGATATCCAGGTCTCTAAGTTTGATCATTAACTTAGAGGGTATGAGAGTGTTGAATGCTGAGCTGAAGTCAACAAACAGCATTCGTGCATAAGTGTTTTTATTGTCCAGGTGTGTGAGTACAGAGTGCAGTGCTATGGAGACTGCATCTTCTGTGCTCCTGTTGCCACGGTAGGCAAACTGATGTGGGTCCAGTGTGGATGGCAGAGAGTCTTTCAGATGTGCCAGGACCAGCCGCTCGAAGCACTTCATGATGATGGGTGTGAGTGCTACAGGGCGGTAGTCATTCAGGCATGTTGGGCTGGAGTGTTTCGGCACTGGCACAATAGAGGTGGTTTTAAAGCATGTTGGCACAGCTGCTAGGTTAAGGGACAGGTTGAAAATGTCTGTGAATACCCCAGCGAGCTGTTCTGCACATGCTTTGAGGACGCGCCCAGGAATACCGTCTGGTCCAGCAGCCTTACGCACATTGATCCGACTCAGTGCGGTGTGGACTTCTGAGGAGGTGAGTGTGATGGGTGAGTGGTCGGTTGAGGAAGTGATCCTGGTGTAGGGTTCTTTATTGTCTCTTTCAAAGCGGGCATAAAAGTCATTAAGCTCGTTCAGGAAGGAGACGTTTGTGGCTGTGGGTGTGGACTGGCTGGGTTTGTAGTTGCTGATGGCCTGTATGCCCTGCCACATGCGCTGAGGATCAGAGTTGGAAAAGTGCTCCTCTAGCTTTAGCTTGTAACAGTGCTTGGCCTTTTTGATGCCCCTCTTCAAATTAGCCCTGGAAGTGCTGTAGGCCTGTGCATCCCCTGATCTGAAGGCAGTGTTGCGTGCCTTCAGCAGGAGGCGCACCTCCTTGTTCATCCATGGCTTTTGATTTGGGTATGTGGTGATCTGTTTCTGGGTTGTCACACTGTCAATGGTGGTGTTGATGTATTCCAGAACAGAGGAAGTGTAGCTGTCAATGTCTGTGCTAGAGCCACATGTGGCCTGGGAAGCAAACATACTCCAGTCAGTGTGTTGAAACCTGTCCTGGAGCGTGGAGTCTACCCCCACTGGCCACACTTTGATGGTCCTCACTGATGGCTTCACACGGTTGATGAGGGGTGAGTATTTGGGGCTGAGGAACAAAGAAAGATGATCTGATTGACCCAGGTGGGGGAGGGGGGTCACAGCGTAGGCTTCAGCCATGTTTGTGTATACATGGTCCAACGTTTTGTTTCCCCGTGTGTGACAGAAAATGTTTTGATGGAATTTGGGGAGCACTGTCTTTAAGTTTGAGTGATTAAAATCCCCCGCAACAATAAAAGCAGCCTCCGGGTGAGCAGTCTGTTGTTTGCTGATGGCTGCATGAAGTTCTTTCATTGCCGACTTAGCATCAGCATCGGGAGGAATATAGGCGGCAGTAATGATAGTTGAGGTGAACTCGCGTGGCAGATAAAAGGGTCTGCATTTGACCATCAGAAATTCCAGGTTAACAGAGCAATGTCTCCCAACGATGACAGAGTTTGTACACCAAGCTTTGTTAATATAAATGCATAATCCTCCGCCTCGGGTCTTACCGGAGTCATCCGCCGTTCTGTCTGCTCGGAATGTGTGATGCTCAGTTAAAGATACAGCGTTGTCTGGTATCCCGCTGTTTAGCCATGTTTCTGTGAAAATCATGACATTACAGTTCCATAATCTTTTGCTGTGGTTGATGCGCAGTCGAATCTCATCCATTTTGTTCACCAGGGACCGTACATTGGCGAGAAAGATGCTGGGTAAGGACAGCCGGTGTGGGTGTTAGCTTTAGCTTAGCTCTTAGCCCGCCGCGCTTCCCCCGTCTTTGTTTACGGTCGCGCCGCCGCCTTCGAGCACTTCCGCCCGGCTGGGCAGAGCGCTCTGCCTCGGGTGTTCTAGCGATGTCCGGAATGAGTCGTAGATTGCTGATAAAACTGTCCGAAATGCACAAACCAATATCCAAAATCTCCTGTCGGGTGTACGATGTAAAGGCATTACTGTTCTGCACGAACAGACCCGAAATGAGCAGGAAAAACACTGCAAAACTGCAGAAACTGGAGAGACGCTGAGCCTCGCGTTGTGTACGCGCCGCCATCTTGGTCTATACCGTTAGGCTACAATTAGGCTACTTATAAAATTAACATTTGAATAGGCTTAAACAAAACTATCCATATTAGGATACTTTGCTTATGAAATCAATATCAAACTACACATTAATGCAACCCATTTAGTGTAATTAAACATTGTCCAATATGTGACTAACAACAAAAACAAAACAAGACAGAGAAAGCATGTTGATCTCTGATTATAGTCTAGTGCATGTTCTGCAAAATGTAATCACTAATTTGACAAAACGAATCCTTTGTTTTTGATGGCAACATTTGGAAGTGTGCAGAATTCAGGCATAAAGCATGAGTAGTCAAAATTCATTTTCAACTGTAAATCTCTGATTGGCTACTTACTGCATTCATAAGCTCAACAGAGTTTATGAGATGTAAAAACACAAGCACAGCACATTTTTATGTATGTTCACCCTTGACAATAGTTTAGCTTAACTACGGAGGAATTTCTTTGCCCCATTATCTTGTTGACTGATTTGTGACTGATAAATATAAGTGTCCCTAACATTCATACAGCTTAAAGACATAAGATGATTGGACAACAGTCAAATGTGACTGGTCTGAGCTAGGGATGCACCGATTCCGATATTTGGATCGGATATCGGTTCGATATCGCATATTTTTGCTGGATCGGGTATCGGCCAGCTGGTGCCGATCCAAATCCGATCTTGCGCGTGCGCTATATTCTGTGTAATTTATAAGCCAACAAAAGCCACGAAGGTAGCCTATTGAAAGACACTAGAAAGTTGTCATGTAGGCCTACTATATCCCAAATGTTCTGAAGCCATTTTATAGTTTAATGTGAAGTACAGATGAATATTCACGTGGTTAAATTCATGTTTAGCTCAGCGCTTTCCGCAGCTGCACCTGTCATTCAGTCTCCTTTTATTCACTTTTCAAACTGTATGTCGCGTTCATGACAACACGAAAACTCTCCCAGACTAATTGTTCCTGTTAGTTTTAATAATCAGTGGAGAAATGCATTTAGTTTTGCATTAAATGGGTTCATTTTGACCCGTAACATGGAGTTTATTGCTGTTTTTTAATCTTGCTACGCTGTCTGTTAGACCAGCAGATCGCAATCAGAAAAGAGGGTTAGACCTATTACCTGCTCTTCACAGACAAAGTAGGCCTAGCTGAAAGTTTAAATTAGAAAAGGCTCAATAATACATTGTACAGATCCTCAACGCACTGATTTCTTCCCTTTGTGCTGATGTTTTGAAAGTGTCTGCAGATACCGGAGGGCTGCGCGCATCAAGCGCTTCATCAAGCGCACCGTCTGCGTAGAAGCGTCATGCGCCGCTCCGTAAAATTATTCTCAAGAAGAGTTTCTGTACTCTATTCTTCCGACTGAATTTATTCTTTCAAGGTGAATACGTCAAGTGCTGCTTGTAAAGCCCGACTCATTGTGGTCAATGTAGTTGAGTGAATTAATAAGTAAAACTGATGGGCGCATATGAATTGTCATTAACAGAAAATTATTTAGCCTAATATAGGCTACTCTGTCATTGTACTGTCATTTTATTTATATTAATATTTTATTTAACAGACCTGTTTGTCAGTTTGTGCACTGAAGCATAAGCGGACCTTGTTTTTAACTTTACCTCAAATATTCTTATTTATTTTGTGGATATCTGACTAACAAAAAAATACATTAAATAACCAACAAATTATACCAAACGAAATTTGTGTCAAAAAGATAATTTTCAGACAAAAAAATATTTTTTAGACATGCTTTCAGTTTCTCCGTCTCACCCGCGGCGAGTTTAGGCGAGGGAATGTTTATTAAGTAAAACTGGCCCCCAACAGTTTAGTTTAGTCTGCTTCAAACCTGCAGGAAAATATCAGGCTTTGCTAAAAGGCAGGTTATTTTACCAACGACTAGGTTCAATAGTGGTAGCCTACAGATTTCAAAGAACAATCCTAATATTAAAAAAGGAAACATAAGCTAAACCCCAATAGATCAGATCAATGTCATAATGAATGCTCAAATAATGTAGCCCATAGTTTATAGCAAGCAGGGATGCTCAAAATAACTGATTAACCATTAACTTTTGCGTTTGTAACCGATTAATGGGCTGATTAACGAACGCACTTTTTTGCGTTGAGAAGGGCATTTTTTTAATGGTTTTGCGCTGCTTCTGCACCCTGCGCGCCTCACGTTATGCTGTTGCGCCTGAGCGGAATAGTGCATTACTTCAGTCGCCTTTTTTCCATTCTTCAATCAACTGAAAGCAGAGCAGGGTTTCTGTTTAAGTGCCTGCAGTATCACAATGTTATAATTATTACAACATGGACAGCAACACTCGCGCACAACAGACCAGCTGATTCAGTCGTTTCCTGACATAAAAAAGAGCACCGCGCTTCTTTTTTCTTGTCAACATAAAAGGCAGTGTGGTGCGGTGCGCCTCGCATTTTTGCTACGGAAAAGCGTGTTCGCTGTGATCGGCCCTGATGTGCAACAAATATTTGTTAACTTGCGGCATGGTAACACGTGCCTACAGACGTATTTTGTCAAAGAAGCAAAATTAAAGAAATATTTCTAGTCGCAGTTTGACAGACATGTTGACACAAAGCAGCGCTGATGCTGATTGCGAGTGAGACGAAGGAAATAAGTCATTATGACATAATCTTTAAACTAATGACTTCTATTATAAATTTTAAAAGGAGCTTTGTGACATAATAACAACGAAGCATTAATCAAATGCATATTTTCAGTGGAGCGATCGATATCGCCTGATATTTTTATTTGACGGACGAAAAAAACATGATTGGAAAAAAACAGCAAATGCCGGTTCTTAAAAAAGATTCAGTTAGTGTTTTCGTTTTGTAATTTGTCATTTAAGTAAAAAATATCTAGGGCAGGCCTGTTATTTTATTATTTTAATTTAGTTTATTCTTTTTTTCTATGCTGGATGCGCTGCAGGTGTATGCGTGAAGATGTTCTGTTATGTTCTGTATTCAGCTGTTCGCATGATCAAACAGATCAGTATTTTAAAATATTTAATGTGTCACAAAAATAGAAACCTCAATTATGTTTTTTTAATTAAATAATATTTTAATATTTATCTGTTAACGCTTAACGGTTAATATTCGGTTAACGAGCTGCGGTTGTCGGCTGGTAAAATAAACCGAAAGGAGCATGCCTAATAGCAAGCATTATGTTTTTAGTTGTGTCGTCTGTCATGTAAATGTAGGCTATATCTGTTATTTTTACTAGATATATTATTTGAGCACCAGAACTATAGAAACTGTATTAGGTAAAAAAAAAAAAAAAAAAACATAAACAAAAAAAAAAAAGGCGCAGTATCGGGATCGGTCGATACTCAGAATTTTGGTATCGAGATCGGTTCGGTTTCAAAAAAATGGTATTGGTGCATCCCTAGTCTGAGCAATGCATATTACAAACATTTTATATAAAGCAAATTCACTGTTAAATTGTTAAACATCATTTTAGATATAAACATGAACTGAGAAGAGAATTTCTTGTATTTCAGATAGATTCCGGTCACAACTTGATAATGGTGTCCCTCAAGACTATATTTAGACCTCTGCATGTCCATGACATTAGCGTAATGGTGAACTACTGCAAGAACAAATCTGATCTTTGGTATTTAAAAGGTCAACTGTAAAACCTGAAAGTATGCAAGTGTTTGTATTTAATCATCGATTGCAGGTACCATATTGATTGGAAGAATTAAGCAAGAATAAAGATCACATAAACATCAACATAAACTAAACATGGAGGAGTAAAACCAACCTCAGCATTGGGCCACAAGTCCTTGATGACTCTCTGGATCCTGGCCACCACCTCATGCCTCATTTGCTCCTCCTCTGGACGAGGAGATATGTACTCATAAAAGTCCTTTATCTCTTCATGCAGCCTGGAGAGAGTGAGAGAGAAATTAATAATTGTTCCATAATCTGCTTCCTCAAAGAGAGATTGGATTATTAGCAATAAAGCTCTTTAATGTTTAACACAAATACTTGGGTGTTTTGGAGGCACAAAACAACACATTTGAAGTTGTTTATGATAAGCGTGTTATCTTGTGACCAGAGTGGTTGAGAGCATTATTACATAACAATAAATAGACAGATACCATAGCACATGCAAAAGTGTGTATAATCAAAATAGCAATTCCTGAAATATAAAGCACTTTACATATGAATGTACCATATTTCATTACAACTTATTCATTTAATCCATGCTTGGTCAATGAAATAATCAATTTTGCAAATATATCAAATCAATCTGACATTAAATCTTTTTTTTTTTGCTAACAGGTAGGCAATACAAATGTTGTTTACCACAAGTCAGAATACTATGGCGCAATCCTAATTCTATTTTATACCCCCACCACTTCGCCTTCCCCTAGAACCTTGAAAATGAGTGTAAAGGTGTAGGGATAGAAGTATTCCCCTAAGGACACCACTTCACTACACACATCACGTCATCACTAGTGCACAGGTTGCCAGCACCACAGAGTGAGCATTTTCAATTCATTCATATAGAAATTGAGCGCACTGCTCTTTATTAATGTCATCAAAAAGGCAGTGTGGTGCGTCTCACGTTTTTATAACTGAAAAGTGCATTTGGTGCAATTGGCCCAGCTTAAGCTGTTTTTCATTGTATTTAGACAAATGCTGTTCATTTTCAGTTCAAAAGCATACAAGCCTCCGGGTTTTCTCAGGCGTTGCTGTTAGAGCTGCAAGAAAGTTGCAAGCAGCATGAAAATGTACTGTATTTACACAGTGCTCATATTCATGCATGTAACCAAAACAAACAACATTAACATTGTACCAGATGAGCCACCACAATTTTCTGACATACTGGGCTATTCTGTCAAGTAATTGGAAAATCGGTTATTAGAATTTAAAATATATTGTGTAATATGTTGCAGTAGTTAGCAAGTGACATAAAAAAAAAAAATCAAAACGTTTCTTTAAAGATCATGACCATAACACCTCGTTATGAATGTACAAAATCATTAATAGATGTGTAGAAAAAATGATTTTAATTAATCATTAATTTTGTGGTTCTCATTGCCTGCTTTTGCAGCTGATGTATTCAGGGAAAATTTTTATACCTCCAAAAAATCTTTGTTTAAAGAGCTATATTGCCCTTCCTCTTACCCCTACACCCCCAAGCACTACAGAATTGTGACACGCCTACCCGTTCATGTGAATGCATGAAACAAGGAGTAGAGGTAAGCGGCAGGGTTAAGGGGTAGAATTGGGATTAGTCCTATAATTCAGGTTACCAGACAAATAAATAAACAAATTCACACCCTAGTCACACGTAACAACAGAGAAAGCTTGTGAGGCTTCTGAGACTGGAAGAGTGAAGCTTAGTGCTGCCTCAATACACATTTCTCATCATCTGAACCTAGAAAGCAGCGCACCATTTAATTAACCCAAAATGACCCAGCATTTCAAGCTCATTTTAGCCTGTGTGCTACATTATATGTAATGCTGCATGAGAGACATCAGCAAAAATAATATACATGCAAGCTGCTTAAAGCAGTAGTAATCATTCACTGAAAATCTCTTGGCACAGTCGTCTACTCGACATACTGAACTTGCATGCCTAGCAAACAGACCTCAATCACACACACATATAGCTGCTGCAAGTGGTTTTATCATTCTATACAAGATGTGCTGAGTTTGCACAGGCATGACTCAAGTAATACATCCAACAACTTTCCTGTAGCTCTAACATGGCACTAGCAATGACAAAGTTAAAGGCAAATGAGAGCAATAGGGAAATATAGGAGACATTTTCACACCTGGCTTCTGAACCTGGCCCATTTTGGCCATCAGTTAGTATTTGTTAAACAAAAGTTTTTCAATGTTTAAGAAGACAAATCCATCCTCAAATATGACCCTTACCATGCACGGGAAAAGCAAAAGTAATGAAAACCCCAAGTTTAAAGGTGCAAACAAAAAATAAACAAAATAAAATACTTCTACTACAAAACAGCAATCCAACATTGCCTAAACAGGGTTACATTGAAGTCATAGTTTCGTATTAAAGAAAGGAACTTGCAGGCTTAAAACT
Organism: Danio kyathit; assembly: GCA_903798195.1. Classification (NCBI taxonomy): domain Eukaryota; kingdom Metazoa; phylum Chordata; class Actinopteri; order Cypriniformes; family Danionidae; genus Danio; species Danio kyathit. The sequence continues at coordinate 45,306,228 of LR812525.1, forward strand.
GTCTTTGAAAAGTAAATGGTAGAAACAGAAATAGGTGACTCACTATTCACTTGCATTCAACACTCACTTATTGCCATGCACTTGTTCATTTGTGGCCGTGCTTGAGTCAACTAGCTTTTTAATTGGTTTTCCAAAACATATAAACAGGATTTCTGATTAAAAATATTCAACGTTGGAAAACTGGGCCCAAAGTCCGAACAATTATTTACAATGCATGCCCCACGTTAGCTGACACACAATCTACACAGTAAATTTACCCAGTTTACAGAGTACCTGACTTGCTGTCTGACATGCATCTCCTAAGAGCTCATGTCTTTCTTCCAGAGGTTTTAATCCGAATCAGAACTGCAGTAGACGCTGCAATTACACCTACACTAAATGAATGTTCTGCTTTGGTTTTTCTATATTTGCTAACTGCTAGAGCTGCCTAACATTAAAAACACTGTTCTTTCACAATGTCACCCTGACAGTAAGTCAATGTTGGTGGGCTGCATTTAATTCATTTGGACAAATTCAATTAACGGTTTACATACATTTATTCATTTAGTAGACACTTTTTTCCAAAGCAACTTAAGTGAGGATATATCCCCAAATCCTTAAAGCATCATTCATGTTTGACCAGGGCAATTTCTGACATCATTTAATCTTCATTAATAGTTATGTGAGAAGCAAAAGGATTTCTTATGTCATCCATCATTGTGGACAGTTCAGATCACACCCTGAAGAACAACTTGCACTCTAGGAATTCTAGGCATCTCATTACTTGTGAATGTGACTCATTAAAATGCTAAGCATTATTCAGAAAGATTGAACAAATTACATTTCAAATAAAATGTGAATTCAGAAATTCATATTTTCTATCTCAAGAAAGATCTTAGTACCTCCGGTTACCCACGCTGCCCAAACAAGCAAGCCCTGCAAAGCTGAGAGCATAGACATCAACAAAGACACACAAACACACGTCTCTTGGGGTCTGATCAGTGTCTGAACACATTTTTGTCTAACTGTACTGGTGAAACAAAACTGCATGAGAAAGTTATGCCCTGGGCAGGAGGCTCCGCAGAGGCAGTCTGACAGCATTCATAAGAGCAGGTCATCACTGCAACACCAACACACCCACTGCAGATGCACACTCACCGCCACACAAGTTTAGTGTTCTGGGACACAGGGTGGGACATGCATACAAACAAAAGCAGACACAAAAGTTTGTACAGCTATCTTTGTGGGGACTTGCTATGCTTCGGTTATTTTTTTACACAAACCTAATATTAATTTTTATCCACTAAACCTAACCCTCAGAATTTTTTTTTTCTCCAGATAAACACAATTTTGAATTTTAATATTGTATTAACCTACAAGACAATAGCATTTTACTTTTTATACTCTAAAATGTAATACTCAACATCTTAGTTACTGTTCCCAGCTAAATCTGAATGATAATTACTACACCAAATGTCTTTCAGTGCATCTTTGTGGAAATATTTTGTCCTCACTGTGTTGAGATAAGATAAACGTTCTGGATTTTTACAATTTTCAAAACACTTTCATACATTTGTATACAATTTATCTCATTGTTTTACAAATGAGGGAATTCTCTAATGAAATTAAGGAGATTTGGAGTACATTCATAGATATGTTTCTTCCTTTGTTTGCTTTTCTTTTTTTTTTTGCATTACATACAGATAACATGGACTAAAACACTATTACGCAAGCCAGGGCAGTAAAGTTGGCATTATCACTTTGTAAAAAACACTACAAGTATAAGTACATATGGATCTTAATTCTTCCACCAATGGTGTGGTAGTCAAGTTATTGTGCATGCTTTTGTAGTTTACATTGAGACAGTAGCGGTATTGTTTTAACAATATGAACCTTGAAATGCATTTTCAGATCCATAAGCTCTTGTGCAAATTAAACTGTTGCAATGTTGCACAATTTTAGAAAATATAGTTGTGTCAACAAGCCCTAAGTCAGAATTTGCTAATGTTTGGGTACACATTTTGTGCGGCTCAACAATAAGGATTTTCTCTGTTGGTATTTTGGCCCTCGAAAAGTAACGGCAGGGCCAGTAAAAGATTTTGCCTTGCATAAATAGAACACTGAAAAATAATGGAGACATATAGATTATGTGCCCACAATACTTCGATTGGAGAGGGAAAAAAAAACAAAAAAACAAACAAAAAAAAACATGAGTTTCACATGTGCAGTCATGTAATAAAATTATGTGAAATATGCTGTTTTGGAACCACATTTTGTTCACACAATCGCTTTTATTCACATATTTCACGTGTGTTTTTATCGTGACTGTACCTGTGGTTATTCTACAAGCCATTATTGTGTTGTTCCCCATAGCAAAACAACTTATGAAATCACACTATGCTAATAAATACCAATCATATTTAATTATGCACACATATTTTTAAAATTAAGGATTAGGAGTACAGTTAGGTATAGCAGGTATACATTTGTTTGCTTTGCAGCTTAACATTCTTTATGCCCATAAGAGTCCTTATAAAAAACATGGTTAGGCATAGGCATGTTTTTTTATGCATTAATGTGCATTTTTGTTTGCATATGGGTGTGTACATGTCAAGCTTGTGTTGTTTCATCAAGTCTAGATGAGTGTGCTTCACTTTTCAGAAAAAAAGATGAGAAATTTAGCCTAACAGCAGAACCGAAAGAGATTAAGAATGTAAACAAAGTCTCTGAATTTCCTCCTGCTCTCTGGTTTAGCTACAATATTAAAAAGAGCACAGTAACAGACTGAGCAGAAGCTGACAAACAATACTTATCAAAACAATTTAGGAAAAAAAAAACACTGAAAAAGCACTTAATCCAACACTTTCATTTAAATAATTCCCAATAGACTGTTTCACAGTTTAAAGAGCACATTTGACCTCAGGGTTGTACAGCCTGGCTGTGGGTAACACACAGAGAGCCTCTGAGTTTCGTTTCACAGAACTGACTGTACAGATCAGTTTCAATTCTCCAGAGCAGCCTGTTTGTCCTCCAATCAAACACAAGCAGCGTGCAGTTTACTCACAGCATCAGCCAATCAGAGAGCACGCTCTGTCACTAGGAAACCCTTCACCATGAGGCTTTTCACTGCCGCTGCAGCAGGTTGACTGACACTACAAACACATGCCAAGCTGAAATTGTGAGATCACACACATTTACTTGTTTTTCAAAATACCCCAATGTAATATCTTAGTGGTTCTTTTTAAATATTCCACTGACTGATTGAAAATAAACTAATCTAAATTTGGCATGAAATGACTCATTGATGCATGTTTCATCCACACACTATTTAAACAACCGTACCTTCTAAAATTGCCAGACATCTCTCTGGTGACCTAGGCAGGACTTTTCCACTCAAAAACCCAAATATCAAAATCAAATCAACAAGTAATTAACTAAATCAAGGTCCTATCACACACTCTTTTCCTATTAATCTGCTACACTCGATGTAGGTCTCAAAGAACAAAAAGATCTGCCTCTGCTTTGGGTTTCATTGTGACTTAATTCACACATTTCACCAGAACAGGAAGTTGTACCAATACGGTACTTTATACTGCAAATGTGTGTTAGAGTGACAATGAGTCTCAGTGCTACAATAATAAGATGTGTCAGTGCAGTGGGATGTTGGTGATGAGTTTAACTGCTATTTTGGTCATTTGCTGGCTGAAACCATGACTGCTTTAATCACTCTTTCCTTTCTGGATGTCACCCACAACAGCTCTCCCAGGGCCTGGGATTCATGTCTAAGGAATTCTCCTAGGGGAGCACTTGTGACAAAATACATGTATTTGTGAGACACAATCAGATGCAATGCTATTACTCATGATAAATGCCTTTCATTTTTATACATTTTGATGTATAAATTTTTTTATATTTTACGTCACAGCACAACATTGCTTGCATTAAAATGTATAAATATATTTATATATTTTTTGTAATTTGTCCTTTAATACAAGTCGGATATAAACTGTTCCTTTAAAAACTCAAGTACATGCACAGAACAGCATGAGCATTTATAGCAAATAAACACATAAATATCCCACTCGCTTTCTGAACCTTGTCTAGAGAGTTCTTTCTTACACCCCTATGATTGGTCACACGCTCAACAGAAAGGGCTGCGATTGGCTCTAACGCTCTGTCGCTGTTCACCGATCAGTGACACTGATAAACGGCAGCGGTGATCACAGCTGATCCTTCGCCCCGCCCCCGTCTCAAACCCGCTCATGAAAAATACACACATACAGCTTAGTATTAAATTGGCATTTTAAAATAAAAATGACCCACGTCCACACTGGTGTTTCATCTAGCATTTCTGAACAGCCCTCAGTCCACTGAAAATGCACATCACGTGACCACACCCACACATAGAAACAGACACTGTCATGCGCTCGTCTGAGCTCCAGAGAACAGTGTATGTCAGACAGTTTATCAAGGACGTATCGCTGGATCGTGTCTCACTATAGTTGTTAACGTGATATTTAATTAATCTTGTCTCTATCCAGGGCTTAATTTGTGCCTGAACACGCTGGATCCGGAACCTCTGAAATCTGATCCGGCACCTCATTTTACCGATCTCCCTCCTCCCCTGTCCGCTGTTCATTTTCACTTTCTTCCGTGACTCTCCATCCCTCTTAGAGCGCTGTAAATACTCTTGCTCGCTTCCCTCGCCATAGTAAGCTACCGCAATATAGTGCATATGAGATAAATGACGTCAGTACATAATAACCGGTTATGATTATTACTGAAGCAATACCGAATTGTCCGCGTCTGCATCGCGGTGCACCGAAGAAACAATTAATTTTGACACCCCTTGAAAGTACACATTAAAAAGATCACACTGAATTGACAGACTTTTATATTGTTACAAACATTTTCAAATAAATGCTGTTCTGCCAATTTTTTACATTCAAAGAAAATTTAAATATTCTACATTCAACATGTTTACATAGACACTAATAATCTGATTTTAATACGAATAAGACAGTACTCGGATTAATTTTCTACCAGGTAAACAGCAATTTTTGATTAATTTAATCAGACTAAAGTCATAATCGAACTAAACAGAAATGGAATAAATACATATGGAGTACGCTGATTTTAGTCACATTGTCGAAGTGCAGAACAGACATGTAAACACCGCAATCAATAAGGATTTTCTTTTTTTGCGACAGGATAGTCTATACAGATATGGATGTTTGACACTATTCTCTGCACCTACCGAGTAAGTGGAGAACCACAGAAACCTGCATCGCAAAATGCCAAGTTTTTTTCCCCCATACGGCGTGCGGTATCAAATTCCATCAAAACAACACTCTTCCAGCAGTTCATACTCGCATCCAATATCTCATTTGTCAGGGGAAGGCATGCATAAAATGTTCCTGAATGAAAGTCCCAAACTGCAGTTAAAGTTGACAAATTAAAAATGAAATTACATAAAACTCCATAGGAAATGTGGATAGCGTGGTGACACATTGACGTTAATCGAATTATGTGCTAACATGTAAAACGGGATCATGAAAGGAAAATTTAAAAAGCAACTCATGTAAACACCTTAATCATATTATTGTCTTATTTAGATTAAAGCAAATAATTAGATAACTGATGTCCATGTAAAAGTAGTCATTGATAACACAAAATGTCTATGGAGCAGCAAATTAATTCATGCATCCATGTGACACTGAACACAGGATAAATGACATTTTCACAATCATTCTCATCTCGCTTTTTTAATCAAATATATGCAGTGTTGGTGAGCAAACCTCTAAAGCATATTAAAAATAATAACATTGACTGTTGCTTGGAATCAGACAAGACATTGACCAATACAAATTATATAGAAATAAAATGAATTGCAGAACTTATGAATTTTCTTCTTTTTAACACAATAATAATGAAACGTAATAAAACCCCACCACATGCACTGTGTACACAGTGAAAACAAACAACTTCAATGAAGCACTCAAGTTTGAAACCACAGAGACATTTTGAACCCTTAGTTTGGTAAATACATGGCGCACTTTGCAAACTAATCTCAGTTAGTTATTTAAACTTATTTCAGGTCAGGGGGTATTTTTAAGCAACAAGTTTTTTTTGCATTTAGGAATCTATCTTGAACAATTGATCATCAAACATGGATGTAGGTGAGCACACTTGCAGTGCTCAAGTAATTATATCATCAAAATTTTAAAACTCAATATTATACAGAAATTGTGAGTTATTAAACTAAGAATATGACAAAAAGTAAACTTTCAAAAGAGAAAATGTGTTCTCCTTCAATCTGGCGCATCTTATCAACAGCAGCTAGCTGCTACAAACATTAGCATTCATGAGATTTACAATGTGTCCTCTCCTAACCAGATTGTTCTTATAGCTCTCTTATAGCTTCTCAAGTCAATGTTGTACATTAGTATTATACTGCATAAACGCCTACCAAAATCAGTTACCTTTCAAGTTTCTATTTTGAGGTCATGTCAACTTGACCAATTTTGACTTTAGAGCCAAACAAACAGCAATGACTTCTGTGTGAACTGTACAGATGGGTTCTCTGATGGTACAAGTTCCAAAACATTTTCTTATTGTGACTGAAGGTCAATGCTGAACTCTCATCTAGTTGTATTCAGCTCGGGTAATCCGCAAGATTCATGTCAAGATATTATACAAATTCAGAGAGCACCCACCCAACTCTGACTCAAGTTTGACCAAACCCTTCCTAGTACATTCAATGGGACAAAGCATAAACAAGTGCCTATTTCATGTTGCTAGGCACAGCATGACCTGCTGTCAGTTGAGCAAGTGAAGTCATTGTGTTGCTTTGCAGCTTCAGTGTTCAGCAGACCATGACAAACCACATTCAAACTTAACCCCATCACACATGCTAAGCACAATTGGTCATTGGATATGTGCTAACAGCTCAGCTCCTCTCGTATTGATCTTATCACCTACAAAAGTAGCATGTTATGATTAAATTGGTATATCTTTAGCCACAAAAAAAATTGTTCACGCTGTTGTTTTGAAGTTGTATGATTTTTCCACCTCTTTTGTGGCACTACTGTAGGTTTCGGAATTTTTTTTTTATAAATTAATAATTTTTACAAATGTGATCAATAACTCAAACACTTTGAATCCTTCTTGTTTTCCATATTTCATATCCCAACTACCCGACTTAGCCCCTTTCACACATATACCAGTAAATATACATACAATTTACAGATCGACTTTAATGCTATTCACACAGTCAAGAATGTTCCATAGTTCAGAAAAGTATCATCCATTCAAAAATATTGGTAAATTCTGACATCAACCAGAAATGACCTCTAAACTGTGCTTGTATTCGTAAACATGAAGGGCTCAGTCACTTTTATTTAAAGGTTTTGCATTTGTGCAGCTGCTTTTATACCAAAATACTTAATTATGAGGAAAATGTTGTCTCTATACTGTATATAAAAATAAATAAATAAATAAAAAATAAATAAAAAAAGTTGACAACTTAAAATCAAGGCAACAAACTTCAGAACATTTTTTATTTTTACTCAACTAAAAAGAGTCAAGTGCGGTAATTGGGTTGAAAGTTGAGTTGAGTGAACTCAAAAATGTCCTGATGTTTGTTGCCTTAAAATTAAGTTGTCAACTTTTCTATTACAGTGTAGCATCCATAGTCAGAGGCACTACCTGCAGCTAACAAAAACAACAAACATAATGTTTACACATTTGACCACTAGGGTTGGGTATCGTTTGGGGTTATTGCGATACCTGTGCTAAATCGATACCGGTGCCAAAACCGATACTTTTTAGCCACAAAATTATTTGACAAAAAAAAAAAAAAAAAAATTATATATATATATATATATATATATATATATATATATATATATATATATATATATATATATATATATATATATATATATATATTTATATATTATATATATACATACAGGGCTTGAAATTAACTTTTTTACTTGGTAGCACCGGTGCTCACAACTTCAAACATTTAGGAGCACCAGAAAAAAATTTAGGAGCACCAGAAAAAAATTTAGGAGCACCAGAAAAAAATTAGGAGCACCCACCAAAAATGAATGAGCACCACTGCAAATTGTATATTAAGGGATTTATTGTATTTGAAAACAACATCAATCAGGACTAACAAAAACCAGAAACAACTATCTAACTAATGCTGTGAAGACTCATTGATATCTGTGCAATAATTCCAAAATGCATGTCTAATAATTATAAAATATTAATGATGACGATGATGACAATACTAACAATGAATTACATTTGTCATTATCATGCTGCCCTGAATGCGGTTGAATGCGAGTTATGTACTGTAAAAGGTCCTGCTGTTACTTTTTGAAAAATAAATTTATGGTTTGCATCAAACAAAAATGAAGCATTGCAGTAAGAAATATTTATTTTGCACTATTGTCTTTATATGCATGTCGATTTAATAAATAATATTTCTGCTACAAAACTAATGTAAGATTATAAATCATTCAATCCAATGCTGAAAGCTGCAAAGCAGTCATCAGTAAATAGAAAAATAATATACATCTCAAGAAAGAATGGACAAAAGAAAGTAAGAAAAGTCTCACTTCTACCACTCTTTAAAAGTTTTGGTTTCGGTTTGTGTCATTTTAAATGCTCGGTCTCGTTATGCGCTGATTTTCATTTTTCTGTGTTTGTGGAAAAAAGCAGGCGTCAGCCGACCCAATATATGAGCAGGCAGAACAGAATTCTCGTGATGACCACCGGCGCAATACCGTTCTTTGTTATGAGCCGCAGATTCAGTTTAAACTTAGTAAATGCGAGCTTCTTTGGCGATGATGTGTACAGTGTTAGATTTTACATTTAGCGGACATTTGCGCTGAACACGCAGTGAATGCAACGCATCGAGATTCGGCCACCTTCTCCGAAAACACTCGATTGATCTCGGCTGGCGCTTATAAGCTCCCTGTTATCTGACAGCGGAAAGCCTTAAGTGATTGACAGCTGATATGAACCAATATAGCGGCAGGGAAGTCCGATTCAGCACTTTTTTAGAAAAAGAAAAAAAAAAAATCGAAACAAGTCGCACTGCAACCATTATATGCAGTCGCACAAATGCTCCCAAATATATTAGGAGGTCGCATAGATTAAATTCCGGGCGCATATGTGACCAAAATGGTCGCAATTTCGAGCCCTGATATATATATATTAGAGATGCCACAATTCTCAATACAACATTGAACCGTTCGGTACGACATCCACGGTTCAATACGTGCTTGTGAATTGCAGTTTTTTCGGTTTTACGTTCAAATAATTTGCGTTTTATTTCTCTCCGTTTGTGTGTGCCTGTGAGTCTATGAGCTGAGATGAGGAAACTCCTCCCCACGAGTAAATATTCAATCACTACTATACTCTAAAGTTAGGGGGCGCTCAACCATCATTCCACACTTTAACATGGTGAGCTGCGGTGAAGTGAGGCAACACAGTACGAGGAAGCGCCGGTGTCTTTCAAATCCACGGCATGGGGACATTTCGGTTACACGTATAGACTAATCGAACCGAAACACTTCCAACATGACTGCACACCTGCGGTGCCATCACCCAGCAATATCACTGTCTGAAGGCAGAATAGCAGAGAAGGTTATAAGTCCTCCATAAAACAGCAATCCCTCGCTGAATCCTTCCAGCAAACAAACCCAACTGGTTCCAAAAGACACATAAAAATAACAAAGGCAGTGTTAAGTTTAATTAAGATATATATATATATATATATATATAATTAAAATGTTTATTTGAAATGGTCAATTTGTTCATTAACTTCACATGCATGTTTATTTTCAAAATGTAGGAATTTGTGTTGCCCAGTTTGTACATAGGCTACCAGCAGCTGTGAGATTTCAGTGTTAATTTTTTTTATTATACAATACACTAGGAACTAGTGTACCTTTCTTGGCTTTGAAGTAAAATAAAAGAGTATTGCAATAAATCGTTTTTTATATTTTTCTCTTTCTTATTGTTCCTATTGCCCAAGCATAGAATAACGAAAACAAAAAAAAACACTTGTGTCAAGCCATCAGAACCGAATCGAAAACAGTGTTAAAAAACCGAGGTATGTATTGAACCGTAAGCTAACTGTATTGTTGCATACCTAATAATATATATATATATATATATATATATATATATACACATATACACACACACACTGACCAGCCATGCTGTGGAGTACTTGGACGCGTGTGATGGAGCATTGTCCTGCATGAAAATCATGTTTTTCTTGAATGATGCAAACTTCTTCCTGTACCACTGCTTGAAGGTGTCTTCCAGAAACTGGCAGTAGGATTGGTAGTTGAGCTTGACTCCATCCTCAACCCGAAAAGGCCCCACAAGCTCATCTTTAATGATACCAGTCCAAACCAGTACTCTACCTTCACCTTGCTGGCGTCTGAGTCGGACTGGAGCTCTCTGCCCTTTACCGATCCAGCCACGGGCCCATCAAGACTCACTCTCATTTCATCAGTCCATAAAACCTTAGAAAAATCAGTCTTGAGATATTTCTTGGCCCAGTCTTGACGTTTCAGCTTGTGTGTCTTGTTCAGTGGTGGTCGTTTTTCAGCCTTTCTTACCTTGGCCATGTCTCTTGAGTATTGCACACCTTGTGGTTTTGGGCACTCCAATGATGTTGCAGCTCTGAAATATGGCAAAACTGGTGGCAAGTGGCATCTTGACATCTTGGCAGCTGTACGCTTGACTTTTCTCAGTTCATGGGCAGTTTATTTTGCGCCTTGGTTTTTCCTCACGCTTCTTGCGACCCTGTTGACTATTTTGAATGAAACGCTTGATTGTTCGATGATCACGCTTCAGAAGCTTGGCAATTTTAAGAGTGCTACATCCCTCTGCAAGATATCTTACTATTTTTGACTTTTCGGAGCCTGTCAAGTCCTTCTTTTGACCCATTTTGCCAAAGGAAAGGAAGTTGCCTAATAATTATGCACACCTGATATAGGGTGTTGATGTCATTAGACCATTATATATGATATAGGGTGTTGATGTCATTATATATAAAAATTTCTAAAATGCATGGTGCTTCTGGTGTACATCCTGCTTTACATTCTTGTTGCATCACCAGTGGCACCGAAATTCATATGCTGATTCGGTCCGGTGCATACCGGTTCCAAAGGTACCGGTGCCATAATAGCACCGGGTTTCGGTACCCAATGGTATTGACCACACAGGGATTTGTGCAAAGGACATGTGCAATTCTGTAGATATATGGATAAACCCTCTTTGAAACAAAAGAAACAAAGGCAGCAGCTAAATGTGTCTGACCAAAAAAATTCAAAGAATTCAATCACCTGCATCAGAATGTTCTGACTGGCCCGAATTAAAAGTCTCACATTTGCTCATTTAGAATCTGTACATGCTTATACTGGCAATGTTCATTCTGTGTTATAACTTTACATTCTAGAAAATTGACAGAATGAATTTACTGGTCTTTCTCCTGTTCACACATTCTCTTTTATGGGTAATTTTCTGGAAAAGTCTGTATGTAAGGGGGCTATTGCAAATGAAAAGAAGAAATGAGTTGTGTTTTCATGTAGCTATGTGTTCCTGAAGTGAAAAGATTTTAATAAACAAGCTTGTGGCTTCAATTCCTTTAATTAAACATCTAATAACTGATTATCATATTTTCTTCCCTCAAAATATCGTTAAGTTCAATAGAAAAAAAAGTCATTCAGATTTGGAACAATGTGAGGAGTAAAAAACATTATAGACTTTTATTTTTAGGGTAATTCGGTAAAAAGAGGTGTATTGATTCTCAAAAATATGCACATTTTGCATTACTGACACACCCATTTCAGTACTAATGAGATGACCTAAATTAGGCGTGTTATCAAGTGCACATGCAAAATCTAAACCACTGATATGATGTCATAAAAACAAATATATTTAGCAACAGCAAAGCATTTCCTTTCCCCAAATGTCTATGCTAATTCAAACATTCTGCAACCGGTCTAAAAACAAGAATAAATAGGAGCAACATATTCTGACATCAACTCGTTCAACCCAAGCACCCTGGGAAAGTGCCCTTGTGATGAGGGTGAGCTCTTGTTGAGTGGGATAATGTGAGTGAGGCTGTTTGCGACAGTCATTTCTCCAGTACATGGCTTAGAGCTCACTCTCACATCCTAATGCTAGTGACAGGATCAGTAAAACACAGTGAATTCAAGCTCTCGGGGAAGCTCCATGTGTGCTGGTACAACAGACTGCTTTTCTATTAAATTGAGCCCACTTCAACCAACTTGAAAAGCCTCCTTTATGTACTATGACTTAACAGGTGCCAATATACTTAACAGGTTAACCTTATGACAGTGATCGATGTGTATAAGCTGAACAGAAAACTATAGTGAGAAAAACAGCCACCAGACAGAACCTTTCATAAATGAGCTGCATGCAAGTATATTCATGTATTAATTTTTAAATAATAGTGTGAACGGGCATTAATAAAACAGACAAAAAGAGACCCTCACAGACTTCCTAGGTCGTTTATGAAAGCCTCTAGACCAGGAGTGGGCAAACTCGATCCTGGTGGGCCGCTGTTCAGCACAGTTTAGCTCCAACCCTAATCAAACACACCTGAACATTCTAATCGATGTCTTCAAGACCACCAGAAATCTATAAGCAGGTGTGTTTGATTAGAGTTGGGGCTAAACTGTGCAGGACACCTCCATGGCTGAGGCCCCGTTTACACTAATATGTTTTAGTTTTAAAACGCATAAGTTTTGCTACGGTTATGCTATTCGTCCACACTACGCCGGAGTTTTGGAGCATGAAAACGTAACTTTTTGAAAACGCTGAAGAGGGCGTTTTCATTTTAAAACGCTGCTGCTCCGTGTTAGTGTGGATGGGGGAAAACAGAGACATCTGTAAACGGAGGCATGGCTGCAGACATTCGCCTATCTGCATGGGGCTTATTCTTCAATATTAAGTAGCCTACACACAGTTCAGTCTTGCATCTTCTCCTTGTATGTTCAGACTTCGTAAGTTTGATATGGAAAACAAACTCCCGAGGACACGTCGAGTAAATCTTCAAAGGGAACAGTGTACTGTATTACCTCATGAACATAAGGAACTGCCCATTTGCATTTTGATATTAACAACTTCACAGACACCAAAAATGTTGAGGTGTCGGCGTGTAGTGGTTACATTAGTTAATATATCTTTGCGCTCAGCCAAAACACGTTACCTGAGAACAAGTAGATTCAAAAGACCAAAGTCAGGGAATATGTCGTTAGATATAGACAACAAGATGAAGTAAATATCACGTTTAACAAATATAGTGAGATTAGATCCAGCAGTATATCCTTGATGAACATTGCGACATGTACAGCTTTCATATGGGTAGATGTGCTCAAAGCAAGCTGCAGTGCATGCCAGTGTGTGTGTGTGTGTGTGGTTATGTGATGTGAGTTTTCAGCAGTGTAGTATGGACAGAGGGTTCTTCAGAAATGCTGGGTGAAACGCCAGTGTGGACGCGGATCGTTTTCATTCTAAAACGCTGTTTTAAAACTAAAACGTATTGGTGTAAACGGGGCCTGAGTTTGCCCACCCATGCTAAAGACCAATGGTCTCAAACTTAATTCCTGGAGGGTCACAGCTCTCTACAGTTTAGCTCCAACTCACACCTGCCTAATAGTTTCTAGTAGTCTTGAACACCTCGATTAGTTGAATGCAGCCCTCCAGGAATCGAGTTTGAGATCTATGCTGACTATACTGACTTTTATGCAAACAGGTAATGCAAAGAAAAAATAATTCGCAATATAGCCTCTTATAGCCAGCAAAGATTTATTAATAATTTATCAAGTATGTTATTTTACATTCATAACTTTCATTTTAAAAATGCACCACTTATCGTCATCTAGCAGAGAAAGCTGACAGTCCAAAAGCAGAATAATGAATCGTGCAATGCAGTATTTTATGAATAACTAGTGGATTTTACAGTGTTGTTTAGAATAGAAAAGGAGGAACAAATCAATTAAAAAAATAGAAAATAGGAACAAATCTATTAAAAGATTTAACTTTTTTTTTAAATAGTTAAAAAACAAACGATTACATTTTTCCATCATCCTAATATTTAAAAATGTTTAGTCACAGCCTACCTGTAAGACAGTTCTTCTAAGCAAATAGCAAAAAAAAAAAAAATTTGCCTCGAGTATATTGGCACACTAAATAATGTTCAATGCTCTGACTTACACACAAATGTTAGCTTGAGCAGTAGCGGTGTTGCTAATAATTCTGGATGTTGGCCTTTTTTATGAGTAAGCAACAAACTCCTTAATATATTATAAACATATACTTAATTCTCATAAAGCTGCAATTCTTCAAAATCCCAACACATCAAAAATTATTCAAAAATCAATGTTAATGTCTGCATCCAACTGAGCAGCGGTGTCTTTGTGTGTAACTAAATATCCTTGTTTGCATCAATTAAGTGCTGTTCAAGATACTGAATTCATCAGACTCTGAAAAAAGATCCAGAAGACCCAAAATAAAAAATTCAGGAGCAGCACAACTGAGCGTGGAGAGAGGATTTCCCCTCTCATCTCACTGCAGCATGGCTGTCAGGCAGATGAAGGGAGCTCTGCTTACTCTGATTGGCTGGAAGCACTGTGACATCACAGGAATGGGGATCGTGTTTCATGCTGGGAGGGGGAAGCATTTGTTTTGGGTAGAACAGGGACTTGCTCAGCACATGAAAAATATAAACACTGAAAAACCTCTCCATTTACAGACACATACTCCAAAAACGTATCTAAACAGATTGCTTAAAAGGATTATTATAGTGTGAAATTAGGCAACTAACATAAGAAAATAATATCTCTGTGGTGTAGGATGGAAATATTGAGTAGGCAGGAAGCGCAATTCACTAAAACACACAACAAATGGTCCCTCTACAGAATGAGATTAAAATCTTTAAGGCATCTCAGACATGCTGCCTGAATACAAAGCAGTAGTGTGAGGTGATCTGCACATTAATCCATACATTCTGCCACACATCTATGAGACTGAGCTGACAGGAGTCCATTCATTCAAGAAGCAGAAAAACAGTGAGGAGGGATCAGGTGGGGAGGTCTGTAAGGTGAAGACTAGTGTATTAGAGTAATCACAATGGAATGCTCTTATGCAAACACTCTGCTAACATTACTATAAATGAGGATAAGGCTTGCAGGCTGTACTTTGCTCTGGGCTCCACATGCCGCTGCACATATCACACAGAAGGGCAATCTGCATTTGCAAAACCAACCAAACCACTACTACCACCACCACACCCATTACACCTAAATTGAACATCTCACCACTACATGATCCAGAATACAGCACTTCCACATGCTATTTTCAAAATGGTACCTCATTCGATTTGACTACTGTCCTCGCTGACATGCTGGATGTTGTATTTATGGAAATGTAATGACCTTGTTGAAGTATAGTCCTTACACCTTTGTTCAAGAAAAATGTGGTTTGACATTGCGGATTTCATTTTCATTCAACACTAGGGGTGTAACGATACACCAAAGGCACGGTTCGGTTCACGGTTTTGGAGCCACGGTTCGGTTCGGTTTCTGTTTGCTGTGGGGTTAGGGTTGATGTCATCTTAACAGCAATACTAAGGAACAATAGATTCACTTAATAACAAGAACAACTAAACTTTTTCTTTATTAATTTTGCCATCACATTTTAGTACAGTCAGGATACCAGAGTAAACAACAAAAATGAAATAAATACCTCCAATATAGACTAGTCAGAAAAAACTATTCTCTTTAGTGCAGCCATCTTAAGAAAGTAAACTCAAATTAAATAAATAACTGCAGTGTAGACTATAGTGAAAGATAAACAGGCTTGTCCTCTCTAAGGACATTTGGAATATTCAATTAAGTTTTAAGTTCTTCTTTAAAAGCACCATGATGTCCACATTCTCAGGTGAGGGGCTTGATTTCTGTGCAGACACAGACAAAGTGATGCTCATTTTAGTTATCATTTAAATTAATGAAAAAATAATATAGCCGTATATTTTTGCCTCTCTCTCTCTCTCTCTCTCTCTCTCTCTCTCTCTCTCTCTTTCTCTCTCTCTCTCTTTCTCGCTCTCTCTATGCCTGTCATTTCTGTATGTCCGCCTTCACGACAGCTAATTGGTCAAGAGACCGATCTATCATCATTGGGCGACGTGGCGCGGGAATATAAAAATGACGTCAGGAAAAGCGGAGGAGAGCGCATCTTCCTTTGATCTCGTTTTTCGTGTATTTTGCTAACATGATTATGAATTTCGTTGTTTTTGCTTAACTTTCGTTTGGGCAAAATTATTTTGCATTAGTTTTGCCCACTTTGAGATATTTTGTGATTTTTGTACACTTTTATTTCGATTGATTTGTTTGTTGCTTTTTTGTTCAGCTCTTTCTCGTCATATTGAGCTTTACCTCCTCAAGTTCACTCTTTTCTCAGAGTAAGGTGGATAGGGAAGATGTCTTACGACTTCCATTTTGCAAACACGTAGAAAATGTATTGTTAAAGACATCAGGTAAGAGGTGAATGTCATCTTTGTATTTTATTCTACAGTTCAGTATAGGGAAGAATAAGGCGCACGGCGCTGAAAACCTTTTTTTCTTTTCATCAGTTTCTAGCGAGGTAAGGGGTTAAATCCCTTTTTTTGGCAGTTCTGTTGTCAGTGTCTTTTGCGTACACCCTCACGTTGTGAAATTTACCACATTTTTTAAATGTTATTCCTTATTAAGTTTCGTGAAACAGTTAGTTACGACAGATAGTGTGCGCTTTGTCTACGACACGAATTCCATTCCTGTACTCCACTGGAAAACCAAAATGTTCCCAAACAGGAGACTTAAATGTATTTGGGGGATCTGCAATCTCAATATATGCGAAGCAGCCGTCCTGCATATACAGTAGTAATGGAGTGTGATCGCTCACTCAAGTCACATGACATGCACTTGGAAAATACTATTCTAAATTCTAAAACATTAGAATATAATATTTAGAACAAAAGCTCATCATTACTAATAAAATTTAATCAAATGTGATAAAATAAAGATGTTTTGGTTCAATTAGAGACAAGTGACGTCAACCTTAACAGTGGGCAGCAGGGGGCGTGACAGTATCGCGGTCCGCCACGAGAGTTTCGCGATACGTATCGTGGTTGGTGTATCGCGATATTTCGGTTCGGTTTGTAGTATCGTTACACCCCTATTCAACACACTTGTCCGCTCTAAAGCACAAAAAATATTTAAAGGGTCACGAAACACCAAAACACATTTTTTGAGCTGTTGACAGTCATATATGTGTCCCACGCTGCTATAAACACTATTAGGACACATATATTGCACTAAAAAGTGAAAATTGGTTGTTTTTGCGTTATTTTGAGCAAATTCGTTCTTCCGGTTTGAAACGAATTTTTGAAGCTACGTCACGGCCATGAGATACTTAGGTGTAAATCCAGCCAGCAGACTGGCTCTCTGTCTTTTCGCGGACTTTCTGACGTATGTGAGTGTGCTGCATTAATTCATGACAAAGACGTGCTTCAAACCAATCAGCGCGCTCTATTGTGTATGACGTGAAACTTCATTAATATGCATGATAGCTCCGGAGACTGTTTACAGCGTTCAGACGGCAGAGAGACGCCACGTTGTGTTGCCAAAACAAGTGAAAGAACAAGAATTTGGAGACACGAGTCGTCGGTGTTGCGTTTATTGTTGTGCTTCAACGAAGGTTTTGTT
This sequence comes from Danio kyathit, assembly GCA_903798195.1. Lineage (NCBI taxonomy): Eukaryota > Metazoa > Chordata > Actinopteri > Cypriniformes > Danionidae > Danio > Danio kyathit. Next base: position 45,324,011 of record LR812525.1, read on the forward strand.
TTCATTTTCCCTCTATGAGAGAGCTGCTGGACTCGCGTGTGGATTACAGTGCACGCGACACGCGACAGAAATGCGTTTGTAAGGAACATTTTACCCGAGAGCTTTTCGCATCTGGAAATGGTGAAATCCGGATTTGCCGCTCGTCTGCTTTTATTAAAAAGACACAGCTCCAGTTTGATTGTCTGTCTACAGATGTGGTAAGTGTTTGCAGTACTGTGCTCTTTGTTTTACCCAGATTGCAAAGTTAGTTCGTGGTCAGCAGTGCTCTTTCAGTTTTTAAAGACATACCATAGTCAAAATGATTTAGTTACCAAGTTTACAGTATGTTAATATCACTGCAATATTACAGTACAATATTATAGACTGAAAGATCCGCTGTAAATGCTGCTCTCCGAGTGTAAACATGTAAACACAAACTTTTCCCGTCGTGCAGGATTTTCGCTCCATTTTGTGACAGGATAGTCTATACACACACGGCTTTCTGACGCTACCTACCGAGTACATAAGTTACAGAGAAATGCGGAGGATTTTTTTTCTCTCAAATCAGCCTCTCTATGTTTGTTTTGCCTGTGAAATGAGCGCGTGGGCAAATGGAAACTCCCTTTTATGCAAATACAATCCCTCTTTCCCTCCCCCGACACTCCCACACTCCCAGAGCTGGACACGCCCAACTTTCCTGACTTTTTTCAAAACAGAGGTGTGAAAACACCCTGCTGAGACAGGGGGTTTCGTGGCCCTTTAAATTTGTACATATATAAGAGGGTCTGTGTACAGTTTAATCACTGTGCACACAATGCCTGATTTCTGCGGTATATGTGGGTTCATTTGTTTTTCACTAGCCAGCTTGTCAAAAAAAGTGTCAACAATGAATCAGCAACTGTTTCATGGTCAGAACAGAATCGAAGGACATAGAACAACAACACTAAATCTCTAAAGACAAGTGTGCTAATGAGAACTTGTGGGTGAGAAGATTTAAAGATACCCTCATTTGGAGAGAACCATTGCTCACCATGCTTGGACAACCTCTGGAGAACATTAAAAAAGTCCTGGGCTCCTTTTTTCTGTAGTCAACATTTGAAGTAAGTAAAAGTTTTCAAAGATTTTTAGACAAGAATGAGTGTCGTTTAATAGTTTTAGGACAACTTTGATGAAAGGTGATTGAACTTCAAATGTTGACTACTGTAGTGTACATCTGTGCGTGCTAGCAAATGGAGTTAACTAAAGGCTGATTTATACTTCTGCGTCAAGCGCACACGTATGCTATGGTGCAGCCTACGAGTGGACGCATAGCCCTTCGCCGTGGCCGTCGGCGACGTTGACGCGCACCTCTCAAAAAATGTAACGCGTACGCGTAGCACAAGCTCTGTGATTGGTCGGCTTGGTAGCGCTGACGAGTGTGGGCGGAGGTGAGTCACGCGCCCAATGCAGCGAGTGTTTACAAGTGTGGAGTCTCGTGAAGGAGCTCCGGATGAAGACTGTGTTTACCTTATGACTAAAGTTGTTGCACGTCCGCCGGTTCCCGCCTCAAAATGAGAAAAGTTGAGCCACTTGTACATTAAGGAAGTGTTCAGAAAAAAAAACAAAACACCAGCGAAGAAACTCAACACAGAGAAACATAAACACCTTCTGCCAGCTATAGCGTTTCGGAAGTTTATTGCAGAGAAACAGAAACAGCGCGCAGAAGTATAAATGCATGGCTACGCGCGAGGCTTGCGCCGTGGGTCACACCGATCACTTGACGCAGAAGTTTAAACCAGTCTTAAGGCTGTAGATTCAAATAAATAAGAATTACAGCTTGGGCTTTAAAGAATAAGTCAAAAAGATAATTCAGTTATCACATTCTTCCATTTAACTTTGGAGCACAAGTCAAGATATGTTTAAATTAGTTTTTACTCAGTTTTGTCAATAATTCTAAAATAACATAATGTCTAAACCATCAAATATACAAAACTAATCCCATCACACTAGCTTCTGGTTCTGTGTGTGTGCTAGGGGTGTCAAAATTAATCGTTTCTTCTGTGCACCGCGATGGAGACGCGGACAATTCGGTATCGGTTCAATAATAATCATAACCGTTTATGATGTACTGACGTCATTTTTCTCACAAGCGATATGTCGCCGTTGCTTACTATGGCGAGAGAGGCGAGCCGCAAGCGAAAGTATTTACAACGCTCTAACTACGTAAAAACTCTGAAACTGCACAATTTCACTGCGTGTGTTTGCTGACCTCTGTTTCACTGACACTTACAGCAGAAGCCCCTATTTCACAGCGATTAAGAGAATAAAAGTAATCTCCATTTCTCTCTCTCTCACTGTGGCCCATGAGAAGAGCGCCATCATGTAAGAGGTAATCGCAGCCGTTTCTGTTGAGCCCGTGACCAATCAAAGGGGTGTAAGAAAGAACTTGGTAGGCAAGGTTTAGAAAGTGAGCGGGATATTTATATTTGTTTATTTGCTATAGACTATTTCAATGTGGTCATGTTATTGGCCCATGAACATTTCCTGCTTGACGTTACACTATTTCCTAACTGTAACAAGAGGCAATTCAATCATAACTTGATTTTAAATCAGCCGTCATAACACTATTTATCAATATGTGGACCTTTTTGGATTCTCAGAAGCAATGGAAATTAAAAATGTAAAACAGGAAATACGTTAGGACCATTGTTTTTGTTTACATCCCTCAAAATGGTCTATAAATGCTCGTGTTGTTTAAAGGTGCAGTTTATATATCTGACTGTTTGTATTAAAGGACAAAATTGTTTTAAAATAGTATATAAATATATTTATACATTTTAATACAAGAATTGCTGTGCTGTGAAGAAAATATAAAAGTGTGTATGGAAAGAATCGTCAATGCACCGTAATATCGAATTGAACCGAATCGATGGCATGATAATCGTAACCGAACCGAACCGTGAGACCAGTGTAGGATCACACTTCTAGTGTGTGCAATGATCATTTGTTCAAATACAATATATTTTAATAATACTTCAGTTCAACTGCTCAATTCTTATGTGATTTATTATTCATATATTTATTTCAGCTTGAAAATTGGTTGTGTGGACACTTAAAGTATAACAAAAATAAAGGCAAATATGGAGCATATCGGTGTTCTGAAACGGAAGAAATAAAGAAGTATAAGTCATCATGACTTACAATTGTTGAGTAACCTGAGCGTAAAGTGCAAGGTGTAGATTACTGACTGGCTGAGTGAGTGAATGTGAGACAGATAATGATTAATAGAGGCGACAACTATAGTACCGTGACTTTATGAAATGAATTTCAGTAATTCATACAGTTTTGGAGGTTTCCAAATGGAATTAGTCTCACAGTATAAAGTCATGCAAAGAAGAAAAAGATCCTTCAAGATATGCAACAATCCATAAATGCCAATAAGTAATCCTTGATCTTCTAGATCAGGGGTGGGCAAACTCGGTCCTGGAGGGCCGGTGTCCTGCATAGTTTAGCTCCAACTTTAATCAAACACACCTGAACATGCTAATCATTGCCTCCAAGATCACTAATTATCTATAAGCAGGTGTGTTTGAACATGGGTCTGTTCTAGATTATAGTTGTTGCCATCTTAATTTGTTCTACTCTTCCACAAATCACATTATTTCATCTAGTATTTTACAATGGTAATAGCAATTTCCATAACACAAACTGTTACTACTGTAAAACAGCATAACCTATTGTAGTAGTAACAGCTATAGTAACTACTGCATTACGACAGAAACCACACATTTATGTAGACTCATGATTAGATGTGCCAATATTCAATAATACAATATATTGTGATAATGATCATGAAAATACTGTCAAAAATTCTTTATAATTTAAACTTAGAAAATGTATTTTAAGAATATTCAGATTGTTAGATTTGCAGTGGGGTTAATCACAAACCTAATGCTTGAAGACTTAGAGTAGTATACTCCAAAATTGTATATACAAGAATTAGGAATGCTTTAATTGATCGGCAAGAGATCAGTATCGGCCGATAATCACATTTTATGACTTGATCGGTACTCGCTAATCTGGCCGATCTTATGAACCAATCAAAAGTGTTCTTTTACAGGTTTACAAGCAGAGGAAGATCTATTTTAAATTCGTATGCATCAAATATGCACTCCAAACTTTGTCCTTATTGAGACATGTTGAACTCTTTGTCCATAGTTTGCAATGTTTCCAAATTCTACTGTTAGTCATTTTCCTTACCAAGTTATTTATCTGTCTTATCTGTTATTTTCCGTAAAGCTGCTTCTGTTCTGACCATGACTTGTCTACATTAAATGGTTATAAGAGACGTGTTTAAGGGATTATATGCAACATCCTTCATTTTTTCTCCTAGGAAAGGAGAGATCTCCACTCAAGTATCAGTAAAAAAAAGTGCTTTATGCAATGTTAAAGTTATATAAAGTTTGATGCATCAGATTCACCATGACGAGGAATCAGTACTCTGTATCAGCTTCAAAAATCCTGATCAGAGCATCCCTAACATGAATGTACTAATACACACAAAAATATTGAATTGCTTTTTCCATTAGCTAATGTCAATAATGTATATTGTGATACAAAGAAAATCTAATAATGTGATATACCTACTCATGGGCAACTGTAAAGCTGTAATTAAAAGCAAAGTTTTCTTAATTACTGACTCTAATGATATTCTAAACCTGTTTGACTTTCTTCTGCATAACATAAAATAAGATGTCTGACTACTTAGTTTAGCTTTTGGTCCATACAGGGGAGGTCAAACTTCTTCAAAATATCTATTTTAGTGTTCCGCATAAGTAATACAGCTTTAAAACGACAAGGAGATGAGTGGATCATATACATCATCTTTTTCTGGTGAGCATGCTGAATAACACTAAGCTGAGCAAGTTTGAGAGAGTTTGTGATGTTAGGGGCCAGCAGAGAAACTCAGGAGAGCAGCTGACAAGCCAGCGCAGGTCATTTAAATGGAAGGATTGCAAGGATACTCCAGACATGCCAAATATGGTGAAGAAACGACTCGTATGTCAAACCACTGGTAAACCTGCGAGAACCTGATAGTTATTTTAGTGAATGGATGGTCGCAGATCCATCGCCATGTGGTATAGCCTTGTTCCTCAGGTCAAGACATGTTTAACACGTACCGAATAACCCTCCGCCAAGTGTCAAGTGTGTAGGCCAGCTGCTGAGTCCGAGCAAACAAACAGGCCCTGCAACGGGCTTATCATCCAAACACCCACACAAATTTAAAGTTCGCTTCTGCACTCACCCCACTATGCCGTCCGAGTAGTTTCTGCGCTTCCACGGGGTGCCTGCGTAGCCGTCCTCCGCCCCGTCCGTCAGCAGCAGACTCCGGTTAAAGCCGTAGGTGCTCGCCTTGTTGTCTCTTTTCCTCTTGCTTGGTAACTCGTTTCCCACTCCTGCGACCCCGCTGCCACCCACTTGCCCCCCTCCGCCGACTACCCTGCCAGGCCTGCTGCTGTTAATGTTGTTAAATGCTTCCAGAGGGATGAAGTCCTGTTGTTCGGAGACCTCGCTGTCGGGTTTGGACCCAGACATGCCCTGATGGTCCTTGGGTCTGCCGCTGCTGCTGTCGGCCGCGTTGCTCGACGCACCGTCGCCGTTGGTCGTCAGTTTGGCGCTGGCTGTGTTGCAGTTGTTGTTAAAGTAGAGGTTTCCCAGCGTCTGTGTCGTGTCCCAGATGTGCATCCACAGGTTGTTGGCCGGTCCGCGCTGTTCTGGCTGAAACCAGGCGATTCTCGGATCCATCAAACGCTGAGCTGCTGCAGGCACACTTGCCCCCGGAGCAGAGCCAGGCTCGGTTCACTTCACGTTAACCCACTAACGGGAACACACGCTCGCTCGCCCTAGACAGCGACTAAAATATCCTGTGCGGGTCCATCAACGCCTCTCGGGGACGGGAGAACACCACTGTGAACGGACTGTAAAAAGACGTTCTGCTTTAAAAAACGGTCACCGTCAAACTTACGAGCACGAGGACTGAAGAAACGTGAGTGTCGTCTGTGTCACTGCCTCTGACCCGTTTCTATCTGAGATCGTGTGTCTCAATGGCGGATAGATCCCGACGCGACTGCGCATGCTCAGCCAGGCGCGAGCGAGCGTGAAACGGGGGCGCGCGGACTGCGAGTTACGCAAGAGCGCACGTTACAGCTTCTGTGTTACGTAACAACAACAGCGGGGATGATACATTGTGGTAATATGAAGCTCTTGTCTGTGTCATGTTTCAGATGTACCCTGTAAAAGGTGGCGCTAATCCAATGAGCCGTATATCTAGCGCATGGGGTCCCACTGTTATCTCCTAATTGGATTATTTTGTAATGCACTGACAGAAATTAGATTACGGGGAACAGGAGTCCGCGAATAGAATATAAACAGCAGTATTATAACAGCGGGACAGGTCCATCCGACTATGTGCCATTTAAAGCGACAGTGTAATAAAAATGTACGTGTGCGATATATGCATAGGACGATACACGTTTTCAATGGAATTTAAACTGCTTTCGTTTGATAAGGCCATATATATCTCTTAAAGCAGCGCAAATGTATGTGCATGCTATGATATTATCACGTAGGTCTTATTGTGCAATAATCTGGGGTCACGCTACTCAATCAGTTGTTAAGCCTGTAATGTCACTTTACAAATTAACTGTAAGGGTAATGGATCAGAAACCAATAAAATGGCATCATTGTCAAATTCTCAAAAAAAATATAACTTAAGTTTTGATGTTTTTTTTAAGTTTTAATTTTAAAAAACCATGTTTAAATGTATACATGGTCTTGCCCCTAAAGTAGTCTGTCAGTTGATACATAAATTCAGCAGTGATGGAGCAAAGACTATGGGGCAGTAAGTGGGAATTGTAGCATCCACAGATGCAGAACCACTATGGGTCAGTCATCCTTTTCAGTGAAAGGTTCACATCTATGGAATGGCATGCCTGTTGATCTAAAACTACAATCAAAACTCCCGCTTTTTTCTGTAAAGCTGAAAGAATGGTTGAAATCTTTCTAGCCATGTGAACATTAAGTATTATTCTTTCAGGTTGGTCAGGTTTACATTTCTCTTTAGTATGCAGATTGACTTACATTTTGTTTGTGGCTCTGTTATATACTGTACATGTTTGTTGTATTGTGTTTTTTTCTTGTTTGTTTAATTTTCAAAGTTTTAATGTAAAGCCTAACTATGGACGAGGGCTGCAAATTAGCTTCATGGTATATGCCCTATGTACTCGACATCGGTTGTTTTATTTAGTTTTAAGGCAACAGTATCTCCAGCTGAAAAGGACCCTCCACATCAAAAGCTACCGTTCCAAAATATTTTAAATGTTTCTTAAAATGAAATATAGCATTCAAAGGGGAAATAAATCTTTTTTTTTTTACCCAGACATTTAAAAAGAAGATATTTTAGAGCAGTAATCACAATACTGTGAAACCGTGATATTTTTATCCAAGGTTATCATACCGTCAGAATCTTATACCGGCCCATGCCTAGTGTGATAATTTATAATAAATCTTGTTGCGGATTTCTACTTGATGTCAAAAAAGCGAAAGGTAATTCTAAATCATTTTCAACATGACGTAAATGACGAAAATGTAGTATTAAATACATATTTCATAATAATTTAATATTCTTATTTTAATTACAATGACATTTTTTGATTATTTGTATTTTCACATTGATTAATTTTATAAATATTTTACTTATTTTGTGTCTACTAATCTTAAAATCTTTAATGTTTTTATTAAATTCAAAGTTACATATATTTCTCACGTTTTTCAATGTTTGTCCTCATGTCCACTGACAACTACTGCCCATTTTTAAATGTAGATTCTAAATAGAAAGCTTGAAAATCTTTTAAGTAATATTTAGTTTTATACGTTTTTTTTTCTACAACTAGATATGCAAAGCTAATGGATCACTGCTGTTTATGAGGTAGATTAGGATAAATAAAGCCTAAGATAACCTAACATATATGCTACAACGTTTCTCCACCGACAGGTTTATGAGGGATCGAATACAACTAATAAACATCTGATAATCCACTGTTGCTCTGGTGTGGGCCATAAAGTGCTACATAAAAGCGTTTTGCTGTTCTCACATTATGATGGACTGGGTCAGAGGGGAAACTGAGCAACATAACAGTGTTCATAAAGTAATCTCCAGGCACTGATCTATCATCATTTCTCAGATACTCCTCTTTCAGGACAAGAATAAGCTTTAGCAAAGGCAGAATAACCTGGGCTTTAAAAAGAACTCTCTTATGGGACAGGGTGGCAATGTTTTGTTTGCCGTTTAACATACAGTACACGCTGAAATTTAGCCAAAACCAATACAGCCAAAAGACCTCTTAAAGGTAAAGTTCACCCAGAAATTAAAATGTATTCACCCTTATGTGGTTAATATAAAGTTTTTTTTTATTTTTCAGTCAAACACAAAAGAAGATAATTTGAAGAATGTCGGAAACCAGTAGTCACTGACAACCAAAGTAGTAGGAATAAAATATACTATGAAAGTAAATGGCTGCCAGTTTCCCACATTTTTTCAAAATATCTTTTGTGTTCAACAAAAAAAGAATCTCAGGAACAAACGGAGGCGGAGTAAATGATGAAAAATGAAAGAGTTCACACTTAGATATTGCTTGATATTATTAGCAGGTTTTGCATGCTGTCCCGGGAGAGAACTCTGAGCTCAGGGCTCCCGCCTGGTCAATGAGCATGTAAGGAGGTATGAGATGGGTACTTCTCGAGAGCTCTCCTGGTAAAAGAAGAAAGGGGGGAGATGGGGGGATTCTTCAAAAAACGAAGATGAGAGAGTAAGGCTAGTCTGGCTATTTATAATGAGTTGAATGATCCGATTGGCTTACTACAGGGAGTGCAGAATTATTAGGCAAGTTGTATTTTTGGGGATTACTTTTATTATTGAACAACAACCATGTTCTCGATGAACCCAAAAAACTCATTAATATCTAAGCTGAATATTTTTGGAAGTAGTTTTTAGTTTGTTTTTAGTTTTAGCTCTTTTAGGAGGATATCTGTGTGTGCAGGTGACTATTACTGTGCATAATTATTAGGCAACTTAACAAAAAAACAAATAAATACCCATTTCAATTAAATATTTTCACCAGTGAAACCAATATAACATCTCAACATTCACAAATATACATTTCTGACATTCAAAAACAAAACAAAAACAAATCAGTGACCAATATAGCCACCTTTCTTTACAAGGACACTCAAAAGCCTGCCATCCAAGGATTCTGTCAGTGTTTTGATCTGTTCATCATCAACATTGCGTTCAGCAGCAACCACAGCCTCCCAGACACTGTTCAGAGAGGTGTACTGTTTTCCCTCCTTGTAAATCTCACATTTGATGATGGACCACAGGTTCTCTATGGGGTTCAGCTCAGGTGAACAAGGAGGCCATGTCATTAGTTTTTTTTCTTTTAGACCCTTTCTTGCCAGCCACGCTGTGGAGTACTTGGACGCGTGTGATGAAGCATTGTCCTGCATGAAAATCATGTTTTTCTTGAAGGATGCAGACTTCTTCCTGTACCACTGCTTGAAGAAGGTGTCTTCCAGAAACTGGCAGTAGGACTGGGAGTTGAGCTTGACTCCATCCTCAACCCGAAAAGGCCCCACAAGCTCATCTTTGATGATACCAGGCCAAACCAGTACTCCACCTCCACCTTGCTGGCGTCTGAGTCGGACTGGAGCTCTCTGCCCTTTACCGATCCAGCCACGGGCCCATCAAGACTCACTCTCATTTCATCAGTCCATAAAAGCTTAGAAAAATCAGTCTTAAGATATTTCTTGGCCCAGTCTTGACGTTTCAGCTTGTGTGTCTTGTTCAGTGGTGGTCGTTTTTCAGCCTTTCTTACCTTGGCCATGTCTCTGAGTATTGCACACCTTGTGCTTTTGGGCACTCCAGTGATGTTGCAGCTCTGAAATATGGCAAAACTGGTGGCAAGTGGCATCTTGGCAGCTGCACGCTTGACTTTTCTCAGTTCATGGGCAGTTATTTTGTGCCTTGGTTTTTCCAGACGCTTCTTGCGACCCTGTTGACCATTTTGAATGAAACGCTTGATTGTTTGATGATCACGCTTCAGAAGCTTGGCAATTTTAAGATTGCTGCATCCCTCTGCAAGATATCTCACTATTTTTGACTTTTCGGAGCCTGTCAAGTCCTTCTTTTGACCCATTTTGCTAAAGGAAAGGAAGTTGCCTAATAATTATGCACACCTGATATAGGGTGTTGATGTCATTAGACCACACCCCTTCTCATTACAGAGATGCACATCGCCTAATATGCTTAATTGGTAGTAGGCTTTCGAGCCTATACAGCTTGGAGTAAGACAACATGCATAAAGAGGATGATGTGGTCAAAATACTCATTTGCCTAATAATTCTGCACTCCCTGTAATGATTACAGATGAAAGACCAGCCGCGATCAATCATAGCACATGCACCTCTCGAAATTAGTTTGTAAAACTTCACTTAATTTTTTTGGACAAACTATGCTTCTAATTCTTAAAAGCACCACAAGAGGCCATAATGAGAGTTAATGCTTTAATTAAAGCACTTATATGTTTGGTTTTACAAACATTATTTTTTATCTTCATTTCCTCACATAAACACTCTCACATAAAAATAAAAGCAAAAAGGAGTATAAACAGAAAATGCTAAATAATCGGAAGAGTTGCTCTGCTGATTACTTAAATCTCATTTTCTCTGCAGGTTCTCCAAGTAGCCAATGAATCTCTTCAGGTTGATCCTTATGTTGTCCAGAACGCAAAGCTGGTCAGGGCTGTATTTTCCTCTGCCTTCTTTTCGGAGCTGTGAGGAAACAAGCGGTTAAACTGTGAAAAGCCTGCCATCTAAAGGCCGAAGAACATACAGAGATCCAGCAATGTCCATGCTGTAAATGGATAAAAACAGCTGAAAAAGTATTTAAAAGTTATAAAGTAAAAGATCAGCCAACCATAACAGATCTGTTGAGCAGGTTTCAGAGCTTCTTTCTGTCAGGCAGAGATGTGCTTATGCAACAGAACTCAAGCTTGAACCTTGAGCTCAAGCCTGAACATGTATTGGGAGGTTTTGCTGATTTAATATTACAGCTTGGGCGTGTGAATGTGATGGATGAGTGTGTTTGCATATTCCTGGTAATATCTCTTGTTGGCTTTAAACAAACCTTAGCTCTAAAGCCTGGCTGAAGGGCTTTGAGAGAAGAAAGCAGGTCAATATTTTTTCCAGCTTTCTCTGCTTCATCGCCATCGGCAAACACGTTGAAGAGAGCATCCAGAGCTTCCCCACACACTACCAGGTTTGTGTCCTTTGTTGCTATATTTAGTAATGCATTTCCAATCAGCTGCAAAAAGAGATAGGGAAAACTGTACATGCTATGTGATGACAAATAAACTCCAACAATATTGTTCAGAACTTCAGAAAACACAGACACATTTTATCATACATTTCTCATTTTTACATCAAAATATTTATTATTTATTAAAGTGCTGTATAACGTGATGTAAAAGTGGCCATTTGTAATTCACTAAATACATTCTACTGAATATATTCAATGAAAAACAATGCATTATGAATATAAAGAAGATATGCAATATTTTTGTCTATGATAATATTGTAATGTTATTTTAAGGATATGAGAGCTGACATTCATTTAAAAAAAATGATGTTTGCTATTTGTTTAAACTACTTATTTAAAATGAGCTGAAAACAATTCTTGCATTTTTGGGGGAGAAAACTTAATAGTTTTACCAAATTTAATTGAACTAAACATAAAACTATTGAGTTAACTTAATTCCTTCATATTGTCCCAACACAAATTAATTGACACCAAGCCTTTTTTACAGTGTTAAGCTTAGTTTAATATAACAAATTAAAACAAGTCTTAAATATCTGAAAGCATTGCCTGCATAAAGGTTATTGCACACTAAATCCAAAATTTCCTTCCGTAATTGTCGTTCATTAAAAAACAAATTTGACCCCATGTTGTCAATTTGAGTCCATAATTTATACATATATATATATATATATATATATATATATATATATAAATAATTTACATATTATTAATTAATGAATAAATCCCAATGTAATTGGAAAACTGGATAAATATGTTAAAATTGGTTTCATTTGTTATATATGTTTATCCAGTTTTCCAATAACATTGGTATTTATTCATTAATTAATAATATGTAATATATATATATATATATATATATATATATATATATATATATATATTTATATATGTATATATACACACACAAACATAACTTATAGAAGTTATATTTCAACATTTGATTAAAATAAGGTTTATTATCATTTAATGCACACTAAATGCGAAATGTCATCCTTCATTTTTGCATGTAAAAAAATTAATCTGACCTTACATTGCGTGAATCGTATTGACACACTGCCTTCGAAACTTTTGTTCGTCATAAAAAAAATAAATAAATAAATAAATAAATAAAAAATTCCACTTAAAAAAATAGATAATAATCAAACCGGGTTAGATTTTTTCCGCTTTTCGCATCCAAAAAAAGCAGTTTGAAAGTTCAGAGCCACCGTATAAGTGAAAAAGCTAAATACAGATGCCATCATTTGAGCTACAGATGAATTTATGACAAACACAGTGCATAAATTAAAGACAAAATGTGGCGGACAGTTGAGAACCTCATGCTGGAATCAGTGACTGCCGCTGCTTTGTGTGTCTGTCCATACATTTGACGTACTGCACATACTGCTCATAGACATTATAATAGAAAGCATGGTCCGCTTTCGGTCTTTTGTTTCGACATGTCAACGCGGCCTCCATCTATTATAATGTCTATAGGTAGGCTTCTGCCAGTCTCTGTTTAAAATTTGTTTACGTATGTAAATGTATGAAGTATCACAAGCAATTTATCAAAATTTGACTGATTTCCTGAAATAAACTTTGCGTTTTGGGATAATCATAGCACAGCTCTTTGATAATAAGGTGAACTCTTCTTCCTCAATGCAGTATTGGATGAACACAATATGTAGCCTATTCCTCTTTCTTTTTCTACTTTGGAGAAGAGAGGAGAACAAAGTATCACTGCTTGAACTGACTCTGAAATGTTGTGTTTTTCCGTAATGGATTAATTAATACATATCGTACTCTGAGTGCAAGGTTTGTTTACGTTATGATTTGTATCACATTTTTTCACAATAGATTAATTAATATGCATCAGACTCAGTGTGCAAGCTATGCTTATGTGACAATTTTTTTCACATATGAATACGAAAAAAAACATAGGAAAATTTCGGACTTCATTGTGTAAAGGCCTTTAGAATGCATTGAGAATGACCTGATATTTCAAGTTATTCAAACAAAATATATCTCTGCATGGGTTTTTGTGTTTTTACATTGATAAAATATGCTTAGTTAAAAGGATGGTTTACCCACCCAAAAATGAAAATTCTGTCATTTTCTCATCCTTCATATGTTTCAAACATTCTGTTAAACGCAATGAAAGATAAACTGAAGAATGTTGGAAAAAAACAGACATTGACATTCACAGTATTTTCTGTTCCTACTATAGATGTCAAAAGTTTTTATCTGACATTCTTCAGAATACCTTGTTTTGTGTTTGATTGTGAAAAATTTTCTTTTAAGTATACCATACAAGTGAGTGCATTTCCCTGAATATCCACAAATCAACTTATTAATAGGTCAATTAATAATTTTTGACAGTACATTTGCACAACAAGAGTTTTAAAAAAGCTAAAGCAAACATTGTGTGTGTGTCAGATTAGCACTGCAGCTTTTTGTACAATTCTAACAATCAGTATTTACCTGCAGAGTGTCTGCTGTGTTTTTGTCTTTGGCAAGTGAGCTTCCTGTGATTCCGAGAATGGCAAGAGCATTAACCTTCACACTGACCAGATCGCAGCTGGTGGCAGCCTCACAAAAACCCATTAGCTGGTGTGGAGTCATACACTGCAGATTTCATAAAAAATAATAATTAAACACAGCATTTTTCACACAAACACTTGAAATAATATCACTGAAGTATAAATAAATGAAGATTCTGGTTTTCACCTGAGAGATGTTTTTAGTAGCCATGATCTGTAGCAGAGAGCGGAGAGCACTGGTCACAGCCTCCAGGAACTCCTCATCCTTTAATACCTCTAGAAATTAATTTATAATAACAGAAAGTAAGCAATTGCACTGCTTAACCCTTTAACTGCCCCACCAAAAAAAAAACATTTTGGATTGCATGTCTTAACTCCTAATGTTGCTAGTTAACACTCAATGCATTTTTTTTAACACATCCCATAATTCAAACATTTAACCTCTACCAAATGGTTGATATGTCAGTTTATGGAAAAAGTACAGGAATTAATACACATACTATAAAAAAATATGAAAATATTTTATTTATTTATATGAAATATATGAAAAGACCAATTTATTAAAAAAACCTAATTAAAACAAAACATTATTAAAAACTAAATCATCTTTATTTTTTGAAGTATCGTCACCTTAGAATTATAAGGTTCTATCTGACATTTTTGTCAAAATTGAGTTGTTCACATATTCTTATTAAATGACAACTTATTTACATTATGTGATAGTTTTTTTAATAAGTTGTTTACATTTTAAGACTTTTTATTTATTTTTGTTTATCTACAAAGTTGAACTCTAGCTTGGCTCTATAAGGTTCTTTCTGTGAGCCAATCAGCATTTTTAATGCACGAGGACCAATTAGGATCAGCTTTCTTTGTCATTTCCCCGGACTGCTACATTGAAAGACCAGAAAGACAAAATGACATAAAATCAGAGTCGGCTAAATAATGCTACACCACACAAATCTGAGATGTGTGTAAATGTGATGATTTAAAAGCATGTTTTGACATTGAGATGAAAGGTTAAATTTGACATTGTTGAAAAAGAAACCTATTAAACAAAAATGTTTATAAATGTTTAAAAATTAATATTAAAAATATATATATATTAAATATTTTTTATTTGTGTATATATAGTCAGCGAAACATTTTCTGTGTTTATTTAACTCATTTGCTCATTGTCTGTTTTCTTTTAAAGTCTTTAAATTTAATATTAAGCCTTGAAGGGCACATAATTTAATTAATGGGGCATATAATTCAGTTAATATAATTCAATAAATCATATGAAGCATAAAATTGAATAAATATTAAGATATTAGTTAGATAAAATTAACATCTGCACTGGACAAAATACTTAGCACAGCCTTGTATGATTAATTTGAACAAGAAAAAATATTCATCTTAAAACATGAAATAAATGTTATAGAAAGCATAAATTTAACTTTGTCAAGCATCAACATATTGTTACAACACCAAATTAAATATTTTGTGATTGTATTTCTTGAAAAGTAATGCTTCAATGAATGATCTGCCAGATAGAACCTTATAATTCCAAGTGGAAAATGACTTTTCAGAATTAGAAGTTTCTATCTGCATTTACCACGTTTTTTTACTCCAATTTGCAAATGTAAGAGAAATTTGATAATTTAGATTTAGAGCACATTTAGGGTCTCTGTCATGTTAATGTATGAAAGAGAACTGTTACACACATATTGTTTGCTAAATGGAATGCAAAAACTTTGAAGCTCAATATCTCAAAATCATTTAGAACGCAGATAGAACCTTATAATTCCAAGGTGACAGTATGCCATAAAATATTTCAGATTCTTATTTAACATGTTTTCTTTTTACAATAAAGCTAAAACCAAGCATATTAGTGCAACAGGATTATGTTTCTTTGATTTTTTTTTGTAAACCAACAATGCTGTGTGTGTAAATCATTATTTAAAACAGTCATTCTTTAAATGACTTTAACAGTCATTATTTAAAACTGTCAAAATATGGTCAATCATTTGGTAGAGCAGGCAGTTAAAGGGATAAGTGAATAAAACCCCAAAAAAATCTGAAAAGTCTACCTGCTGAGCTGAAAACCAGTAAGGAGAGATGCTGAGCCGCAGCCTGCAGACCTGATGCTCCACCAAGAGACTCTGTGTCCATAGAGGAGAGGATATTATGGAGACATGTCAGTGCCCGACACTGTACCCGCTGCATTCTAGAAAAAACAAATCACAACAGTGTTAGATTTATATTTTCATATATTTGTATAACTCTACAAACCATAACAAAAAAACAATTTTATGTTACTTTTTCAAGAGACATTTCCAGGAAAAATCTTTGCTACAGAGCTCAAGAGCAGCAGCACTGGGAAACTGGGCCTTCTTCAACACCTGAAAGCAATTATTTAGTGAAGTGAATGCACATATCTGTGACACAAGAACAGCATCTTAAATCTATTATACGGGTGGCTTTTTGTGCTTCTGACAACTCTGTGTATTTCAAGGAGTTGTCAGATACATTTTCATGGATTTTCCCCCCCAAGGTCCACTTACAGAGTTTCCACAGGTTTATGAAGGCAAAGTTAAAACTTTAAAGCCAGGAAAAAGAAAGTGAATTACAACTTTGAAGAGAACACAAAAGGTTGATGCATTCTCTCAATGTAAATTTGTAGGTGAGACAATGTTTTAGTAACACTTCAAAGTTTTGTACTGAGTTCCAATATTTTTTAATTTATTAATTTATTATTTATTTATTGCCACATCAGCAACTTATGCCTATATCATGCTAAATGGATATACATAAAATATTACGATAAAAAAAATTAATATTACAATAAAAAGTTAGTTAGACAAATATAGGATAGAAATAAATAAAATTTACACAAAAATATATTACAAATAAATATATTAAATATAAAATATTTTTTTAGTTCAATTTTTGATAATTTAAGATTCTTAAAAAAAAAAGTCCATCAAAGAACTCTCCTTATAAAAGTTTTGTCTAATGGTATTCAAACTTCCACATTCAAACTGAATATGCTTCATGGTAAGAGCAGCTTGGCAGTAATTACATTTAGGTGGTGCTTAGTTATTCAGTAAATACAAACGAGTCAACCTAGAATGTCCAATTCGACATCTAGTATAGACAGTTTGTTCATGCCTGGTCTCAAAATTATAATTTGCAAAGTGTCTTTCATTTATTTTCGGGTTAATTTCATATAATTTACTATTTATGCAGTTGTCCCATTCCCTTCGCCATGCAATATTTTTTAATCACTGGATAAAATTAGTTCAAGGTTTAAATAACGTATTTGTTTCCAAACAAGACATATGTTACTGTACCCAGGGCTACCTTGAAAATATAATGATGTAATTTATCATCATTTTTGTTTAGTTTCCCAGAGCAAATTTCTAAAGATTGTGAAATGTTACTTTTATTGCTATTAATAATGTACCTGTTGAGGTATGCTGTGGTTGAGCAGGACTGTGTGAAGTTCAGCAGACAGACAGAGGGGAGAGAACAAGCAGGAATTAATGTCTGACATCCCATCAGCACACATTTCGCTCTCATCGCTGCTGGACATCTCCTCCCATTCATCATCGGAGGGCTCTGCACACACACAGATACAGACACAGAGAGAGAAAGAGCCAATATCCTGTCACATTATCCTCTGCCTCATCTTTGCCGACACATACAATGAAATCATTCCTCCAATTTTAGCACATTTACTGGCTACAATATTCATGTCTTGCCTCAAGCACCAGCTCGCATATGAACACACACATACACTCACCATCGGAGCAGCACATGTTGACGATGATCTCCAGAGACGTTTGCTGTGCTGACAGCAGTGCTTTGGCCTCTCGCAACTCCAGTCTGTCTCTCTAGAAACCCACAGGCACACAGACAAACAAAAAGTATTTGTTGAGGGTTATCAATTCCAAACACATAGACTGTAGTGATGTTATATTGATTTTGTACACTTAAAGGGATAGTTTATGCAAATATGAAAACGTCCTCACCATGTAGTGGTTCCAGACTTATGAATTTCTATCTTCTATTGAAATAAAGGAAGATATTTGGAAAAATGTTGGGAAAAGTCAGCCATTGACTTCCATAATAGGAACAATAGGCTGCTTTTTCCAGCATCCTTCAGTATGTCCTCCTTTGTGTTCAACCGAAGAAAGAAATTCAAACAGGTTTGGAACAAGTGGAGGATGAGTAAATGATGACAGAATAATATATATGATTTTTTTTTTTGGAGGGGGGGGTCAACTGTCCCTTTAATAGAGTGGTTCAGCAATGTGAACAGGTTACGGCTCAGTACTGCCTCATAAAAGAGTTACTGCAGTCCCACTATTGTGAGTTTTACCTTTAAGAACCAGGATCCATATTTGTGCACATCACATGCCCGACACAAAGTGATGTTGCACATTTTTGAGGATACACGTGGTTCGTAACAAAGTGATCAATAAGAACACTGGACTGTGCTACAAATAAGATTGGAGATGCCTGCTTTAAGACACTGATATACTTCAAGCAAAACTGAAGTTCAAATTGTCAACAATGTTTGACAATTTTGCTCTAACTGGCAAACACCTTGAAACTACCATTTTTTTGTGGCAATTGCATAATCGCTACAGTAGTTTTGGCTCTGAGGCTCCACCTTCATTAATATGTTAATAATTTCCGTTCACTTTTCAAGTTTTTCAATTTTTTCACATTTCACTTATTTTGTTCAGTTCATCGAGGTCTGACATTCACAAGTAAAATGATACACCGGGGAGAGATCTGTTATAGTAGAAATCAAAGCTGTAGGTCTAATTAAAAGTGATGCCAGCATTTTTGGTTCTGGAAAGATGGTCTGCTTTGGTTCCAGATACAAATTAGGTCACAAATATGAGGCGCTGGATCAAATCTCACCTTGAACTTTCAATAAGGACAACATCCAGAACACCCTATGGCAAATCAACAGCAAAAGCAGCTCAGAGAGGTTACAGCAGCCCTACACACTCATATACACAAGTGGAGACAGTCACACTGTGTTTAGAGATTGAGCACCATCTGGCTCTGAGGGACAGATGTGCCGTCACTGGAGTTTACATCGGGTGAGGGAGGAAGAGTGCAGTAGGGGAAAGCCTGTCCTCACACTAGTCAAATCTGAGTCATGTGACACATTACACCAATAGTCTGTCTGTTGAGGAATACAGTAGAGACTTACTTTATTATGCATCTCTGACCTTCATATGCACTCTAATCCAGTGATCGTAGGGGGCTTCAGGATGACATAAATGTAGAGATGCACCAATCTAATGCTTAGTATTAGTATAAGCCCTGAGACTGCCATTCTTTGACCAAATCTGATATTGTGTGTAATATGTTCTGTGTTACTGCTAAACCCCACAAAATGAATAAACATAATAAAGCACTGAAATTACAATTATTATATATGGTAGATTAGAAATATTTCACTATATTAAAGTCTTCTGAGATCACGCAACAGATGTGAGATACAGATAAATATTTAAGATGAGACACACAAATCCAGCAGTCTCATTCCACTGATGCACAAATTATGATGTTTCCAAAATGAACGATCATGTTAATAAATGATAACATTATTTTTCTGTGGACTGGCAGAAATATTCATGAATTTTAGAAATATGCAGAATAAAAGATAAGACATGGCAGATTTGAACTCACAGGCAACAGATCGGAGATGTCGTTTTTGGTTTTTGACACATTAGGCTTTCCTCCATTTATTTTTTCATCATTCAATTCCTCCTCCATCTCTTCGGCCTGAAGCCCTGCAGGTCGCTGGTCTGTGTGATGTGACTCTGTGACAGATGTGGTGTCTTTAGACAGACGGGCAGATTCAGCTCGCCACAGCTGTGGGATGAGCTCTCCTGCGTCCAGACTGAGGCTGTGTGACAGTGTGCTGGCCAGTGCGGTCAGTGTGTGAGACTGCTGAGCTGAGGACAGACCGTTCTTCAGGTTCCATAAAGATCCTGAAGGACGGAGGAAAGACAGACAACTGTTAATCAAACGAAACATCCATCAAATTCATGCTTCAACTTAGGGGTGGGGCGTATGACCAACATGCTATTTCACAGTATGAATAATTGTATTTCATAGTAACGATATACTTCATAATATAGTTATTTTAACAGGTAGTTATTCCTGAAAACCAACGAAATTGAGATGAAATAAACTAAAATACTTCATAAATGTAAAGGACTTCACCTTTTTTCCTTTTTTGGACCTTATTAAATATAATAATGGTGCATATTATTGGATTTTTTGTCCTTTAGTCCGAGCTGATGCAAATATTTATTCTGTTTGTGTGTTTTAGGAAAATGTTAATTCAGAGGTTAATTTACAGAGTTTTGAGATGTGTAGTCCCCATAAGTGTTAGCTTCTCAAACATTTTTTAAATCAGACTTGTGATTTCATGACCCCCAATTGATGCTTTGTTCCTAGCTAGAACTAACTTCTTTTTTATTAATTTAATAACACAGCAGTCTCTGAATAAATCATATCATGCAATTTACTAATAATACAGAAACAATAGAGCAGATACTAAATTAAGCACTATATGATTGGTGTCACAAGTCATCCTTTTTTACATATACTCTGACCAATACATCAAACTAGACTAAGAATGATATCACATAGCTTCATTTTGTTTGTGTATTTTCCTAGTCCACTATGAAACAATGGTGTAACCAGGCGACATTAAGACCTGGGGGAGGCTGTTAATCAGTAGAGGCTATATCTCTATACAAGTGACTGTTCAACTTAATGAGGGATTTTGTACACATAGATAATCTGTACTAACATTTGCAGGCTTCAAGTTGGCAATGCCAAACTGTTAATTCTAAATCATAGGTAAAAGTTTAACCTGGGTTGTTTATCTGATGTTGCTAAAAGCGCTTCCCCAAGTCTCATGAGCAGTGTCTTTCTTTAGGCTCATGTAATTACGTCTGCCCACTTGTTTACATGTCACGGTAAACAGCAAATCTTTTTAAACTCTATCACGGTTGACAATTTATTCAGTGGCAACAATTATATACTATTTTACCACCCAACCATTTTTACCAAAATGGCTCCAGACTGAGACAAACGTTTTTTTCAGTTGAGTAAATTCAGTTGTTATGCAAGTGCATTACAACATCACTTTTGGGCTACTTTATTCATAACTATAAAAGCCATATAGTTATGCTACTTTTTACCATGGTATCGAGGTGCTATACCTGTGGTTTTGATCAACAAATGTACAACATATAAGGGTGTTACTATTTTTACAGATGGAACTATTTCTGCGTAATGATTCTAATTTACATCTGCAACCCAATTTAAGATTCAGTTACTCTAAGCTTAAGCTAAGTGTGCAGCACTACCAGGTCAGGTGCTGGTGCCACCATCTGTAAAATTTAGTGACACCAGTGCTCTCAAATATTAGTATTGAGTCCTCACTTAAGGTCTCACATAGTAGGCCTACACACATATTTAATGGACCATGTGTCATGTGTTGTTTTACCTGCAGCCAGTGTGCGCAGGAGAGTGTTCTCCATACTGGCGTGTGTGGAGGACAGAATGTTGTCCAAGACCGCAAACACAGCTGCATTCCCACAGCGTACCAGTTCTGAGTTCTCCTCTGTTACTGTGTGCAAACAGTGGGCTAGATAGAAGAAAAAACACACTCAAAAAAACATCAGCAATAATGATAGTATGACTGAAAGACTGAAAATCAGCATTGAAATATCTCTGTATCTGTGGCTGGAAAGATCTTTTTTTAAGGAGTCTCTCGTGCTGAACAGAGTTTCACTCTTTAAACAAAATACTGTAGAATAAAGTTTTTTTTTTACATACCAGAGATTTTAAATAGCAAGCAAACAAAATGTAGTTATTCATTTGAAGAACACAGATAACATCAATATGTTATGTCTTTATATAATTTTATAGTGAGCACATAAAAAAACAGCAAGCTTCATGATTAAAGCAAGCACTTAGAGTAAAAATCCAAAGAAAACATTTTCATACCCCACTCACAGATATTTGCAAATATAACTGAACATATCTTAAAATATGTATACATGTTATTTATATATATTTTTTATTTCTGAGAAGGCAAAACCGAAATTTCAGCAGTCGTTAATCTGCTGAAACTATCACATGATATTGTCGCTAAATTGGTGCTTATGAATTCTACTTTATCAGTGTTGAAATGCTGTTTAACAATGCTGTTAAAGTTGTTTAAATTTAGCTCAAAATAAAATAAATGGTGTGTACCTGCTGATATTGCCAGCTCCATATTCTGAGGATGCTTCTGTAGACATTGTAGAAGAACATCCACAAGGCCAGCCTTGTTAAACACAGACACTGCTGTGCTGCTGCTCTCACTACACAACAACACCAACAAAAAAAGACAGAAACACAGAGAAAATAAATTGAACATATTTGGTTATTTTAAGTATTCGCTAAGCAGTATTATAAATGCCACTCAATATTTTACTAACTGACTTTTGATGTGGCAATTGATCAAACAAGTTATAAGTGTCATATTTTCACCCTGCAAAATACTGCCAATATATAAAGCATGATGATGTGCTGTCAGGTCACAGGTGGTGACAAAATACACACATGAAAAAGATTGTTAAGACTAATATTAAATAATGTTGTTAACATACATGTGAGGTGTAAACATCAATCAGTCTTGACCACCTTTTTGTGACTTGGGCCTTGCTTTCGGTTTAAGTTCATTCTTACCAGAGGTTCCAGAGTAAATTGACTGCTTCATTGGCGACATCTTCCACTGAGGTTTTCTGTCCTTTTTTTGAAGGAGAGTTCACGCCAAAGCCTGCACAGCACTGTTCTCCACAAAAACACACAGCACAGACACACACTCATTAAAGAGAGCTTTTTCCAATATAACTGGACATTGATGAAATGGCAAAAATATAATATCAAAATTATGATCTAAAATCCTATTACCTATTATCCTTTCATTCTGTTTCGCATGCTGCCAAGCAGTTCAGCCAACCTAGCTGCCCTATTACCTCGGATGTACCTGTGCTTTGTTATCAGAGATACACATCAGTGCACAGTGCTTGTGAATGCACACCCTATACTGACACTGAGGAGAAGAAACTGTTGAATAAACTTGTGGGTTTTTGTTGTGCACTAAAGTATTCTTGCACCTTTATAATATGATATATTAATAATGTTTGCGTTATTTGTCTAGACTTAATTCAGGAACTTAGTTGTTTATGGAGAATGATAAATATCTTCATTTGTGTTTTGCACATGAATGAGGATCTCAGGGGTTTGGAATGGCATGAGGGTGAGTAAACGAGATTTTTATTTTTGGGTGAACTAAATGACTTCATGTTAATTTTATGTTGTCATGCAAGTAACATAGTTTGAACTGAGCTGCTTCAGCATTCATACCTCCCTCAGGAGAGCAGACAGAGGTGTGAGCACATCCTGTCTCACCATGTCCTCACACACTTCAGGACCTCCACTGGCACTGAGATTCCTGTAAATAAATAAGTGTAGTTTTACTAAATTAACCTAGCAAGAATGTTATACACTAAGCTGATTGTAGACTAACTACTGCAGGAGAAATAATGAAATTAAAGTCTTACATATTTCATTGCAGGTTGTCAATAGAGGCTTTAAGGTGAAAAACAGGAAGAAAACCATTTTATGACAATAAAATTCCCTGGTTATTTCTTTTAATTCATGTCTCAGAATTTGCAATCCTTTTTTGTAATTTCACCACTGTAACACCAAATTTTACTGAGATCAATACCATCATTGCTTTTTCCTGTAAGCATTGTTAAGTTATGTTTTATGAGCTGCGCATGCGTAAGGTAAATGTGTGCGCTAGCGCGGGTTTTTTGGGGGTATAAAAGAGTTCCCTGTCTGTTTTTGCGGGAGTTACGTGTTGTAGGGAATAAAGTGAGTTACAAATAAGAAGAACCGTTGTAGTGATTTTGATTAACAAGCATGACAAAGCTGCTGATGTTAAATTAAATCTGTTTGAAAAACTTAAGGCAAATACATAACAGAAGACTATTGCCTTTGTTGGTATAAAAAAAAAAGCCACCATGAAGTATTTCACGTTTACCAAAATTGTTCAGAACAAAAAATACATCAGAGAAGAGACTAGTCTGACTCCATATATGAAACAATAATCATAAAGATGACACAAATATCTATTACACTGCTAAATCTAAAATACTTAATTGTGATTTATTAGTCATGTCATGCATTTCCAAGATCAGTCCGATAACAAACTGTAGTCTGTAACAGTGGAAAATTGGATTTTTAGGGCTTGTTACATTTTTATATTTAAACAGTTACTACCATCTTGACTCTATAAGAGTAAATCATTATACTGAAAACGAAACTGCAGGACTTCAGTATTAACAGAACTGTTACACTGTTTCTGAGTTTTACAGAATTCTAACAAATAAAATATTTATATTTTGTGTTCAATTTTATTTACTCATGTCTAATGTACCCGTTTAAGAATCAGAATAATCAATAATAATCAGTTGGTTGTATTTGATGAATAATTCCTCCACTTTGCAACAGGGTCCTGATTACCGGCCTGGGTTTATACTGCAATAGCAATCAGATGGCTGTATATAATCCATAAATAAACATATATAGTCTGTATTAAATTTACCATGATGTATTTACTATGTTTTATGCCAAGTTCAGACTGCATGATTTTAGCCCCAATTTTGGCTCGCCGACAGGTTTTGAAAAATCACAGACAAATGCCCGAAATCACAGGTAAATCAGTGCACATTCATGGGAGTAATAATCACACAGTATGAACGATCAAAGATCTGAAAAAATCCCATGAGTCGCTAATGCCCGTGATATATTTGGCAATATAAATATCTGGAGCTGTCGGCGATTCAAATCATGCCATGTGAAATGTGTTCTGATTGAAAATAACATTGGCAATTACCTACAGCCAATGAGAGAGCAGCATCCACTAGTTTGTGTACCTGCAGGCCAGCGGAGGTTAGGGGAGAAGTTAAAGGTGCTCATTTTCAGTTTATTTGAACCCAAGAAATGGACGAAAAACTAGTGTAAATTTGGCCGGAGCACCTGTTCGACGTGTCATCTGAGCAACCGGGTCAAAAAAGAAAAAGCCAGATGAGCAAAGCCCTTCAAACCCAGGTAAACAATATAAGTACATTTTCTACCCCACTAAAGGCTTCTTTCTCCCTATGTAGCTAATAACAAAAGATATACTATGTGACCTTGTGTTGTTTCTATGTCACTTCTCGCATGTGTTTGGTTGTGAGATGTAGTTTTTGGGCCGAGACAAAGTTGTCTGAGATTCTTCCTATTTATACTCATGCAGTGTGAAACCCCCTGTCGCCGATCCATCTTGCAGTGTAAACACAGCAGTGATGGAACGCTAGTCCAGATAGTCATGCAGTGTGAAAACATCTGTGACACGACTATGTTGAAAATCTTGCAGTCTAAACTCTGCATTACTGTATACCAAAGGCATGTACATTGTCATCCTAATCGTTTCTGTTTTTTAAAAAAAAGTTACAAAAACTTTTAAAACAGTTAAGAAACTGTAAAATCTTTGGGAGAGAATACCCAGACATTTACATCTACATGTGCCACCTTCAATTCAAATCCCACCAAATGCCATTGACAAATACAGTTAATGCAGTTCAGATCCAGTGTCAGTGTCATCTGTGTGTATACCTGAGTGCTCCTGTAGCAGTTTCTCTGACTGTCAGGCTGTGATCAAGAAGTAAAGGTCCTATTTTCCTCACTGCATCTCTCTGGAGGAATCCTGGTATGGTTTGATTCTGCTGGACAATGCGAGAGATACTGGCACAGGCATACTCGCGCACATCTGCTGAGGGACTTTGCAACTAGAAACAAACACACACACACACATTTAAATAGAGATATATCTGAATCCCTTAATAGGGGCTGAGAAAAAAAACTGTGTTTCAGAGTTGAAGAGTTGGCTACAACTTGCTTAACAGATACACTAGTCACATTAGTGGTGAACTGGAAGCTTGCTGACTCGTTTCCTCTATTCAACTTGCTACTACCATTCATCCCATCATTCAAAGAGCAGACACATTTGTGCATGTGAAGGGATCACATTTTCGCTGAAGATTTTATCATGGAGTATGGTCCTATCACAACATTGATATGAAGTTAAAAAATAACAGGTATAATAGTAATGGGAAAAAAAAACAACAACTCTGATTTATTGTACAGAGTTTTAGAGCAAGCCAAAGTTTCAAACAAATTAAATTGCAAAAGGATTACAAAGAATTCAATTTACACAAAAGGTCTACTGTGGTAAATAAAAAAATAATAACAATAATTAATAAATGACCTAAAATCAGTATTGACTTTGTTATGTTAATGTTAGTTTACAAATATACAGCTGAGCTTAATTAGTTATTAAATTTATTAAATAAAACAGTTGTAACCTTTGCTTTTTTTCATGACTTGTTATATTAACATAATATAATATGTGTTTTACCAGTAGTTTTCATTATCGGTAGAGTTTAATTAACTAATGCTGACTTACTGTAAAGTTTTAACAAACAACAGGTCTACCAAGAATCAGAACATTATCAGTCAACATCTCTGCAGGTTGTTGGCCAGATTAACATGTTTTTGTTTTATATCAAATTACCCAATGAGTCTACAAGCACTTCAATACAACAACTGTCTGAATATTCTCAAAATGCACTGTAAAATATTAAACGATGAAAACTTTTTTTCAAGGTATTTATAAGTGTCCATTATAACAATATCATGCATTTCCATATTTTGTTATTGACTATTATGTCTAACATTAGACACGCTCAACACACAAACCATTTTTAGACATGTCACGCTAATGTTGTTTTATCTACGTATTTCTGACATTCTGCTTTATAAAATAAAAATACAGCAGCTCTTCGGAGTTGTGACGGTAGTGTCAACTCACTTTTTCCAGTAGCTCAGCTGCCGGAGAGTCTTCTTCATTTCCCTCTTCTTCATCTGTGTTTTTAACAGCAGTTGCTGCAAGACCGTCGGGAGAAAACTGCGACCGTTTGAATTTAGGATTCTTTGTTTTTCCCATTATCAACTGTGTTGACTACACTTGGCGTGTAATATCAATTCTCTTGTATTTTAAATTCGCGTAGACTCACAACACGATTGACCATGTGGACGTACGCCGCTGCCGTAAAGTGAAATAAACTGTCGCGCGAAAACTGTCGTTGACAGTCGACAGCGCCACCCCGTGGAGCAAAAGCACGCTTCAGGTTTCATAGAGAAATCATAGAAATCGTTGCACTCGACCATAGATATATACAGAAAAAAAGGAGGACATCATTTATTTTCAAGTAGTGCTACTGGCCAGTGATTAGGCAACATTTGTTTGTTTGTGTGTGTGTGTGTGTGTGTGTTTGTGTGTGTGTGTGTGTGTGTGTGTGTGTGTGTGTGTGTGTGTTTACTGATTATCTTGATTACTTCATTACTGATAATAAACCCAAATTAAACCAAAATGAACTGATTTGTGATGCATTTATTGTATGCTTTAGTCATATTTTAGTTTTTTGATGCATCACCTGAAAAATGGCTTTTAATCTCTTACTTTACCAACAGTTAGATTTTTTTTTTCTGGTGTTTGCGCCCCCCACATTTTTTAACACCAGCCGCCACTGACCTGGAATAATGAACAAACCCTAAACTTAAGCATCCTAACCCTAAATAAAGAAATATTTAATATTAATATATAATATGAATATTGTAATATATAGAGTTAATATTACTCTGTACTTAAATGGGATAGAACAGGCCATAACAAAAACTTTTTTTTTACATCCTCAGTTTATGTGATTCCATTTATGGTTCAGAGTATTTTACCCCAATTATTTTCAGACCAGCAAATGACTATAGCAAGGGACCAGAAAACCAGAATCAAAACCTTTCCAGCAAAATGGTATATATATATATATATATATATATATATATACACATACTACATACATACTACATATACATACTATATATATATATATATATATATATATATATATATATATATATATATATATATATATATATATATATATATATATATATATACTACTACTTCAATAGTTTTGGGGTCAGTATGTTTTGTAAATGTTTTAAAATATGCTTTTACCAGCTCATCAAGGCTGCATTTATTTACTCAAAAATACAGTACAAATGTTATTGCACTATAAAATAACTGTTCAAAAGTAGTTTATCATTTTATTTATTATTTTTTTCCATTTTAATTATGAATTTTCAGCTTCATTACTCCAGTCTTTAGAGTCACATGATCCTTCAGAAATCACTTTATTATTATTATTATTATTATTATTATTATTATTATTATTATTATTTATACTAATGGTAACCGTAATAAAAGCAATAATAAATGAAGTAATAATTTCATTTGAAACTACATAAAATAAGAAAGCAGTTATTTAAAATTTTAATCAATATTTAACAATTTACCATTTTTTTATATTTAATAAATGCCACTTTGATGAACAAAATAATGTTCTTTAAAAAATAAAACATAAAAAAAGTGACCCAAAACTTTTGACCGGTAATGTGTGTGTGTATACAGTTGAAGTCAGAATTATTAGCCCTCCATTTAATTTTTTCCCCAATTTCTGTTTAACGGAGAGAAGATTTTTTTCAACACATTACTAATTATAATAGTTTTAATAACTCATCTCTAATAACTGATTTATTTTATCTTTGCCATGATGACAGTAAATAATAATTTACTAGATATTTTCAAGACACTTCTATACAGCTTAAAGTGACATTTAAAGGCTTAACTAGGTTAATTAGGTTAACTAGGCAGGTTAGGGTAATTAGGCAAGTTATTGTATAACGATGGTTTGTTCTGTAGACTATCGAAAAATAAATTAGCTTAAAGGGGCTAATCATTTTGCCCCTAAAATGGTTTTTAAAAAATTAAAAACTGCTTTTATTCTAGCTGAAATAAAACAAATAAGACTTTCTCCAGAAGAAAAAATATTATCAGACATGCTGTGAAAATTTCCTTGCTCTGTTAAACATAATTTAGGAAATATTTAAAAAAATAAAAATTCAAAGGGGGGCTAATATATATATATATATATATATATATATATATATATATATATATATATATATATATATATATATATATATATATATATATATATATATATATATATATATATATATGTATGTATGTATGTATGTATGTATGTATGTATGTATGTATGTATGTATGTATGTATGTATGTATGTATGTATGTATGTATGTATGTATGTGGTAGGGAGTACAAACATGTGGGTTTTTTTTTAAATACAGTCTATACTTTTGTCATAACTTACCCCAGAAGAATAGAAGGGAAATGTGACAACATGGCCCAGAGGTGGAGCACATTGTATCATGACCATACATCAGCTCAAAATGTTGTATGATCTAACAAATAAAATAGAAGACAAAAATATTCTATCAATAAAATAAAATATAAAATTAGCTATTTTTTAAAGAAATGAAAACAAAACTATTTTTGGAGTCTGACAGTCAGCAAAGTAAACAGCGCCTCATGCTTGAGGCAAAAAATGTCATCCATTAGATGAGATCAGAAAAACATAGTTGTAATAATAGCAGAGCACATCGTAACATTTGTGTTAATGTTTCCCATCTGCACTGGAATTTAAAACTGAGTAGTTTCGTCTGCTAGTTAGCAAAGCATTAAATATAAATTTGTCTAGTTTTAGCCTGAATTTTAAAAAATACATAAATTTAGCACAGTTTTTTTCTCTGTAAAGTGTTGATATGGCAACTAGTAAATGCAGTTTTGTTATGTAAATATACATTCTGATATGCTAGCATGTGACAAAGCATTTAATCGTATGTTACAAATCAGCTAGTGATTTTTTAATGTTTTTGAAAAAAGACTTTTTAGAAAAGGATGCATTTATTTGATAAAAAATTGGTAAAATAATATTTATATATAAAAAAAATAACTTATAACTGTAATATGAGCATCATTACTCCAGTCTTTAGTATTACACAATCCTTCAGAAATCCTTCCATGCTGCTTTGGTGCTCATTAAAATTTTCTTATTATTGTCAGTGATGAAAACAGTTCAGTCATAAACAGTCATTATGTTTGTGGAAACCACATACATTTCCTCCTGATTTACAAATAAAAAATAAATAAATAAATAAAAATAAAGGCACTTATTTAAAAAAAAAAAAAAATACTGTGTTTAGTGCATCTCTGCTGGCAAACAAAGTCTTAAAATAACGTCTTAAAATAAATAAATCAATACAAAATAACCCCAAACCCAAATTTTTAAACAGTACTGCAAAGAAATACATAATAAATAACTAATATGAAACAGTAAATAAAGTACATCTGCTACAAGTATTACAAAAAGTCTCTAATTTTTGAACTACTTTATTTTATTTCCACTTTATTTCTTTGTTCTTTCTTACTCAACAGAGTTTTGGCTGTAGCGCATGTTTGACCTCTCCTAACCCTGTGCAGTGTGTCGAATGAGAGCTAGAGACCCTGGGTCTTCCTTTCCAAATCCCCTACTGCAAGTCAGCGTGTGGCAACCCTCCTCAACAACTGTCCTGAGAGGACCCATAATTCATCTCAAATCAGCATGTTTCAAAATCACATACAGCCAGCAGATCAGAGACGATTTCAACATTATGGATCTGAAACACTTTAAGTAGAAAAAAAAACTCAACACACACACATTTCTCTCTCTCTCTCTCTCTCTCTCTCTCTCTCTCTCTCTCTCTCTCTCTCTCTCTCTCTCTCTCTCTCTCTCTCTGTCAGCGATACATTGAATAAAGTGAGTAATTAGGGTGTATAAAGGTTGATTCCTGTTTCAGCAGGTCTCCTCTAGTACTGTGGCGGCTGCTGTCGGTCCTTGTATCATTTCACTGATAACGGCACCATATCTACAAAGAGCCAAAGAACTCATAAACTCCTTTATCTACCTCACATGCACAACCTAAAGTTTTATATGTGCTAAAATGATTCTGCTTAGAACAAATCTAATGGCTCTAGATACACCAGATACACACACTGCAAGACCTCATAATCCCTTCAAAGAATATACACTACCATTCAAAAGTTTGGGGTCAGTAGGATTTTTATATGTTTTAAAATAAGCTTCTCCTGCTCACCAAGGCTGCATTTATTTAATCAAAAATACAGTACAAATTGTAAAAATGTGAAATGTTATTGCACTTTAAAATAACTGTTCAAATGTAGTTTATCATTAAATTAATTATTACAGTGATTTTAAAGATGAATTTTTAGCTTCATTACTCCAGTCTTCAGAGTCACATGATCCTTCAAAAATCACTCTAATATTAATTATTATTATTATTATTATTATTAAATTAATGGTAATAGTAATGAAAGAAATAATGACTGGAGTAATAATTACAGCTAGATACAAGCTACATACAATAAGAAATAAATAAATATTTAATAAATAAGTATTTAACAATGTAACCATTTTTTACATTTAATAAATGCCACCTTGATGAACAGAATAATTTTATTTTAATTATTAAATAAAATTAATAATTAATAAAAAAGAAAAAAGTGACCCCATGGATTAATCAAGTATGGGGATAAAACTTTAATATTTGTTTTATTCTACAAAAGGTCTGATCCCATTTCTCCAAATTACAGAAAAACAAATGAAATATAAGGGTTATTCCATTAAATGTTGTTTATTTGACTCTTCTGAAGTTAAAACATTGGTACTGTGCTGTCTAAAATGTATATGGATATATGATATATACAGGGGCGTAGCAACCGGGGGGGGACTGGGGGATATGTCCCCCTCACTTTTAGAGACAGACCATTGAGAAACAGGTGATTAAGAATGTAAACTTTTGGATTTCATACAGCTGTCCCCCCACTTTTAAAATGTCCACTTCGCCCCTGGATATATACACAATAAAACAAAACAGTTTTACTCAAATATTTACCTATATTGTTATTTAGAGCATTTATGTGCATGAAATTATATAAAAAGTGTCAAGTTTTCTGGCATGTTGATATTCATTTTTAGACAACACAATAACTTATCAATGTTTTGACTTCAAAAGAGTAGAACTCCTCAAATTGTCAATCACAACAAATAACAACAATTAGTTTTTTTAACAACTGTCTTTTCCCGGTGAACAAAATGATCTAAATTACAGTTAAAACATTTTTTTTTTTATCAAAACCTCTGTAGAATAAAACATTGACGTTTTACTTACCGGATGAGTAAACACAAACCTCTCCCACTCACCGCTAGATGGAAGTATTGTTCTATGTTAGTGCGCCAGCGAGCTCAGTCCCAGATCTCTCCGCAGCAATTTCACACTTTTTCAGATCATGTTTGTGCGAATAAACAGAGCTGCATGATGACGAAACCCATCTGTTGGGTGAAATATCCATCAGCGCCGGGGCCAAAGGAGAGCTGGACCCTCGCGAGGGGCTGTTCTGTTTGATGGGCATTGGCCGTTTAGCCATTCTGAGGTGAATAGTCTTTCTCTGTGGAGTAAAAGAAATAGAGCCGCACGTTAACCTACTCCTGCATGGAAGCTCAGTTGTAGGCTATTGTTTACCATGCCTCAAAATATAAAGAGGTTTCAACATGAAGTTAAACTCATTCTGTAATGTACATGTTGCAGAATGTTCTGGAACTTTAAATCAAATTTAATTTCACAATATGAATGTCAAAAGCCTTTATAATCTAATGGGTTTGTTTATTGTGTCAGATGGTATCTGCAAGTCGTCCTCGCCATGTGAGAAAAGTAAGCACAAGACAGCAGAGCATTATTTCTGCTTTCTCTGACGGATGTTCATAATCTCACAGAGCAAAATGAAGAGGAACCCTGCAAAAAAAAACAAAAAACCTTGAATTCATGTGATTTCTTGTTGACTAGAACTACTCTAGTATTTAATTTAAACTGTTTTAGGCTACTAAATGTAGTTCTACAAATTAAAAGTTAAATAATCTATATATTTGTATTTTTAGAGTACTTTTACATTTCAACAATGCATGTCTACAAACAAACAAAAACATAAAATATAGTAACTTTGCCTTTTTAAAAAGTTTTGCAAAAAGACACCAATGCTGTCAAAACAATCAACATTTACACTTTTCTGCAAACAAGCCTAAAAATGCTATTTTATGCATGCCAGGCCTATAGATGCCGATGTCACTTTGTAAAGAAACACTATGCATCAGCGCATAAATCTTGTAGTCCAGTCATTGTTCTTGTGGTTGTCAATTACACACAAATGACTGCATATTTTATACACCTACTTTTATACACATTTCAGAATACTGCAATAAAAAGACACCAGATAAAAATGCATACATTCTCAAAATGCTCATTAAAATATTGAATAATATAAATTAATTGAGTTGGATAAATTGTTTATTCAATTCAGTTCAATTCACCTTTATTTCTATAGCGCTTTTACAATGTAGATTGTGTCAAAGCAGCTTCACATAGAAGATTATAGTAAATTGAAACAGTGTCAGTCCAGTTTTCAGTGTTTAAGTTCAGTTTAGCTCAGTTCACTGTGTGGTTTAATATTCAATACTGAGAGTCCAAACACTGAAGAGCAGTCCATCGCCAGTGGCGACAGCGGCGAGGAAAAAACTTCACGGATTGCCGAAAGTAAAAAAAAAAACCTCGAGAGAAACCAGGCTGATAAATTATAAAAATTTATCCAATTAGATATGTGCATAATCTATGAGATAAACACAGTTGCCAGCTGAATTGCTTAATGCCCATCAGAAAAAGTCATGTGATTTTGCCTCAAAGGATGACCTAGATTAACCTCATCACACCATTTTAAGTGTTGTTAAATAACGCTGCAAACACTTCAGTAAATGCATATCATCTTCATCAAAAAAAGTATAGTTATCTCACACAACTGTGTTCCTAAACATCAGGCATCAACATCCAAATGCAAGATAACATGACAGAATTAGTAATTACGTGCTGCATCTGCCAATCTGAGGTGCAACTCATTCAGTTGACAAAGACTGCAGAATGAAATATATAATATTAATGTATTTCATGAATTTTCCAGAAATTGACGATTGCATTTTCTTGAACACATGGTTTCCTCCGGGTGCTCTGGTTTCCCCCACAGTCCAAAGACATGCGGTACAGGTGAATTGGGTAGGCTAAATTGTCCGTAGTGTATGAGTGTGAATGAGTGTGTATATGGTTGTTTCCCAGAGATGGGTTGCAGCTGGAAGGGCATCTGCTGCGTAAAACATGTGCTGGATAAGTTGGCGGTTCATTCCACTGTGGCGACCCTGGATTAATAAAGGGACTAAGCCGAAAAGAAAATGAATGAATGAATATAAATAATCTTATAAATAATTTTGGGGATCTGAAAATTGTATGCAAACTAACTGTATTTTCATCCAAAGTTGTGAATTTTACCTATGAAATTAAATTATTGAATAAAACCCCACGCGAACGCAGGGAGAACATGCAAACTCCACACAGAAACGCCAACTGACCCATCCGAGGCTCAAACCAGCGACTTTCTTGCTGTGAGGCGACAGCACTACTGCACCACTGCGTCGCCTAGATTATTTATATTTTATATATAATTATTTATAAAAATTATTTATGAGTTATTGTAAACGACTTTCTAAGACTCATAAACAGAGTGCTGTTTTAGTTGTATAAACAGCACCTTAATCATTCATCTTTTCATTGGAATATTTTTCAGTCCTCAATGCTTCTTTTCTGGGTTTTTTGGTGAGAAATAAATCACTGTGAATTTTGCAGAGGACACATCTGCATGTCTGTACCTCCTGATCAGCTTTATACCTTACGACAGTCTAATCTCCAAACCAAAGCCACATCTTCACCCACATAAGCGCTATAACAGACTCAGAACGCAGAACTGATCTCATGCTGCTTTAAAATACTACAATAGAGCGTTTTTATCCAAGAAAGTCAATGAGAGAGACAGAAGGACGAAAAAATGAACTGCTGTTATGTAAAGCGAGGAAAGGCGGCTCTTTGGGTCAAAATAAGTGGCTGATGTTTGTCCCCGATGTCAGGAAAACCACATAATGAAATTTAATTACAGTATATATAATCAGCGCCCTCCTCTGCCGGGTGAGACTGAGGAACAACAGAAGAAGAAAAAAATCAGGCTAACTCATTTACTAAACGCATAAAAGAGAATCAGTGTGTTTATTTTCCATGGAGAGAATAGAGGGAGAAAAAGAGGCCATACAAGCAGATGAGGTATAATTGTTATAATTTTTGTGTGATCTTTATCCATCAGCTGTTGCCCCGAAGGCTTCAATCTGACCCCGTAAGAAAAGCACAGTCACAGCTGCAGAAACAATGAGAGAAGAGTAACCGCAGCTCAGATCTGGACGCTTCAAATGCTTTTCTTCAGCACTATTTCCTCTGAATCGTGAACCTCAAGTGTAGGAGGCAACTGTGATGTCACTGCAAAATAAAAAGTGATTCACTCTTGCTAGAACTACCTGATCAGACAGGTTAACTCCTGGTTTACGGTAAATGACTGCTTTGATTCAGATGACTGGCTTTCCAGAGAAAAAGAAAATAGGGCCTAAAAGGAGCCAATGGCATTTCTTCGTGAGAACAATGAATCTGTTTGCCAGTCTGAATGTAGAATAGAGGATGACGAGAAGGAAACAAACATTCCCTCGTGTATCAATCACCTTTCTCTCAGTCAATGTTTTGACATAGAAAACTCTCAATTGAGGTAGACAGATTCTGCGGTACTGGTGTAAATATAGTGCTTTGGGGTAAAGAAGATTTCACCACAGATCATTCACCCTGTAGCTAAATGCTACCGTATGGCTCATCTAAATGCCAGTAAAAAAGAATTCTTAGAAGTCAAAATGATTAGCCCTCCTGTGAAATTTGAATAATTTTTCAAATATTTAAGTATAATTATATCAAATAATCATATATACTGTTGAATTATTTGCCCCCCCCCCCCCCCCCGTTTATTTTTACCTCAATTTCAAAGACTTTTTCAACACATTTCTAAACATAATAGTTTTAATAACTGATCTCAAATAACTGATTTATTTTATCTTTGCCATGATGACAGTAAATAATATTTTACTCGATATTTTTCAACATACCAGTATTCAGCTTAAAGTGACATTCAAAGGCCTAAATAGGTTAATTAGGTTAAATAGACAGTTAGGGTAATAAGCAAGTTATTGTATAACGATGGTTTGTTCTGACGGCAGTCGAAAAAATGTAGCTTAAATGGGCTAATAATTGTGACCTTAAAATGGTTTTTAAAAAATTTAAATCTGCTTTTATTCTCCAGAAGAAAAAATATTATCAGACATACTTTGAAAATTTCTTTGCTCTGTTAAAAAAAGGGGGCTAATAATTCTGTATATAACTGTATATAATTTTATCAAATATAAGTGCTGTTTAACTGAGATTTCTTTCAACACGTTTTAATAACTAATTTCTTTTGTCTTTGCTGTAAATTAGAAGAATGTGCATTTGTGATGAACCACCAAAAAAAGAGCAATATCAATTTCCAAATTCAATTCAACTTGAGAAGCAAATGATATTATCTTGGCTTTGGAATACATAAAGTATGTGAAACAAAGGAAGTTTCTTTTAATTCAGATTCAAATTCCTGTCTACAAGCAATAGTTTCCCTTAGAAATGATCATCCAGACCAGCACTAATAAAGATTTCTCAGATTGGAGGATCTTGATTTTAATATCTGGTTTTGTTGAGTACATGGACACTAATCAAAAGAAATTTATAAATAAAACTTATGTTTTGAAATGTGTTAAAAGAAAAAAAACTTTTGCAATTTTTTTTGTAACTTTCACAGGAGGGCTAATCATTTTGACTTCTACTGTATCTTTTATAAGAATTCTTTTACTGGCATTTAGATGAGCCATACAGTAGCATTTTGTCACAGGGTGAATGATCTGTGGTGAAATCTTCTTTACCCACCTATACTGTATTTACACCCATACCTGAGAATCTGTCTACGTCAATTGAGAGTTTTCTACGTCAAAACATTGACTGAGAGAAAGGTGATTGATACACGAGGGAATGTTTGTTTTCTTCTCGTCATCCTCTATTCTACATTCAGACTGGCAAACAGATTCATTGTTTCACTGACTAACTGCTGCATAGAGAATAATGACGACATGATGACAGACCATAATATTTTACTAGTTATTTTGCAAGATTCTAGTAGTATTCAACAATTTAACCACCATTAAAGTGCAATGTAAAGAGTTTATTAGGTTAAATGGGTAAATAGACAGGTTAGGTTAATTTGGCAAGTCATTGGACAAGAGTGTTTTTTCTGTAGCCAATAGAAGAAAAAAAAATTCCTTAAGGGGGCTAATAATATTGACCCTAGCAGTTTTTTTTAACCTTAAAATGTTTTACTAGCCAAAATAGGGTCCCACTTTATATTAAGTGGCCTTAACTACATGTACTTACATTCAAAAAATAAATACAATGTACTTACTGTGTTCATCATGTATTGCAGATCACTTTTGGTGTTAGTTAGGGTAAGGTTAGAGACAGGTTTGATGGTATGGGTAGGTTTAGGGATGGGTTAAGGTGTAAGGGATGGTCAACAATGAATTTATAGGTGTATTTACAGAAATTAGTTACAATGTAATTACATAGATGTATTTAATCAAGCATAAGTACAATGTAAAAACATGTATTTATGCAATAGGTACATTATAACAAATGATTAATTTCAATGTAACTACATATTAGTTAAGGCCACTTAATATAAAGTGGGACCCAAAATAAAAAAGGCTTTCTCCAGAAAAAAATATAATAGGAAATACTGTGATAAATATCCTTGCTCTCTTAGGAAATAGTTAAAAAATAATAAATATTTCACAGAAGGGCTAATAAGGTTGCCTTCAACTGTTTGGACTTCAGATCAGAGGAGTAATGCTTCAACATAAACCTCAATGTGACTAGTGGACAACTTATCATGAAGGCATTTTGAGCTCATCCACTTCTCCGATAAAAGAAAATCTTTTGATTTGATTTCTTTTGTGTTTTTCTGGGGGTCTTTGGAAATGTTTGCAGAAAATAAATTTTGTTGATAAAAATGTATAAAATGTGATTTAAATAAGATTCAAACAAAATAACAAAAGACCTAACCTGGCACAACATGTTATAGATGTGTTGTAACTGTAAGAATATGCATGCAAACAAGCTGTGTTGTACTAAATATATTGACATTGTAGAGGTCGTCCACATCCTTTTCAGTTGAATCCTTTCCTGCTCACTCGTAATCCACGCAACATGGATTCATTCATTCATTCATTGGTACCTTTGAGTCACATTACCTACTTCTTGCAAAAGCAATGCAAAGCTTGACAAAATCCAGACACGTGTTCACAAGAAAGACTTTTGAACACATTACCCTGTAAAACTATTCTTGCTGCCTTACCTTCTCTCGTCATCTCAACTTACATCAGACAAACTGACTAAAATACTATGTTAAACTGTATAAATCAAAATGTTTTGCTGAAACCTTATTAACTTATTAAAATAAACCAAAATAACAATAAAAATTTTTTGTCATGACTTATCATGGCTTGTTAGAATGTAGAAACGAAGCTAGAAATACATTTTAGCCTGGTTTCCCAGATAAAGCTTAGCTTGAGAGGATCAGTTCACCCAAAACTGAATATTCTATCATGGTCATTCACCCTTTACTTCTTCCAAACCTGTTTGACTTTCTTTTTTTCTGCAGAACACAAAAGAAGATATTTTGAAGAAACCTGGAAACCTGTAACTGGTGACTTCCATAGTATTTGTTTTTCCTACTAAGTCAACGGTTACAAGTTTTCAGCTTTCTTCAAAGTACCTTTTTTTAGGTGTTCAACAGAAAAAAATAATCTCATAAAGGTTTGGAAGCACTTGAGGGAGAGTAAATAGTGAGTAAATGTTTGGGTGAACTATCCCTTTAAGCCAGGATATGCCTTAAATTAGGAAACTTAAGCAGATTTTCTAAAAACATGTTCAGAAAAACATGTTACGTGTGTCCATCTTGAGACAAATCAATGGCACTGATGTATTTTAAGGTATGCCATCATGGCAAATTATATTCAGCTAAGTCTCAAACATACTATTTAGTTTAGGACCATAAACCTTGTCTGTGAAACTGAGGGTTTGTGAATTTACTTAATAATTCAAAGTGTAAAATGGTAGTTTAGTTTCGTTGGGGATTAAGTGTTTGTAGCAGAGAAGACAATAGTGAACATTTTCCACTTCAGTGCATTATTGCAAGCACTTCTTACTGGGGCCACATGATAGCAACACTTTTAACCAGATTAGTTCTACCAGTGCTTTTTCCACCCCTTATGTAAAGGCGATTTAAAAGCCTGAAGTTGTAAATGTGTAAAAGGTGTCTGAATTAGCACTGAGGGCAGGACCTATATATTATAGGCAGCTGCATGTGAAGTTATTTTACCCGTGGAGAACACGATAAGCTCTTAAGGAATGGAATTATGTACTTTCATTTGTTTGTGTGAGTGTAGTATATCTTAACCTTTTGACCGACTTACAAGTCACTTAAAGGGTGAATAAACATTAATGTAAAGATATATTTGAGCATGCAATGCAGTGTGGGTCTGTTTTAAAAACAGAGAGAAAAGGAAGTTTGCTGGCTGTAGTAATTGTACATTTGTATGCGTCACTGAAAAGCTTGAGAAAGTCACTGAATCAAGGGAACAGGGAACTCCACTGCTCGTTTGCTAATCCTGACGTCTTGTGTGTTCGGAGTCCGGTTTACACGTTTTAGCCAGATAAAACTAGTTCAACTGATTTTATGCAACATCTCTCTGAACATCCAGAACTTTGAATCGCTTTCTTTTCAAAATATTTTCACCTCTGTGCCCACAGAAACAATATAAAAATAGATCAGTTCTCATCAGCTTTCATTAGTAATTAAATATGTCAACTTCCAAATCAGTGGCAGAGCCAGAGGGGTGGCTAGGGTAGCATCTGATTGCTACTAAATTGAAATGACAAGAAATTACATACTAAATATTACTGTGTTCAACTTTACAGTGTGACTTGTTTTGTGAAGTCACATTTTTCATTTAGCGCACAGCAATAATATGCAACTGCACTCAAGAAATGATGTTTGCTGTTTGTTCAGACTACTTATATAAAATCCAACATAGGCTCATTCTGAAAACAGCCCTGCAGTATACAGAGGTGTAAAGAGTACCTGAAAACCATACTTGAGTAAAAGTACAGATACCTTACTGTAAAAATTACTCCATTACAAGTTACAAGTCACCAATTCCAATTAGACTTGAGTAAAAGTATTAAAGTATCCGATTTTAAAAGAACTTAAGTATTTTACTCATACTGAATGTAGGCTCAAAGAACACCAATAGTTTATTTTCCTAATATATAAATTAAATTTAACACCTTAATGTTTCAAAATGGCAGAACAAAATATAAAAAAAAATAGAACAAAAAGTCTCAGTCAAACTCAAATGTTCAAAAAATGTTTTTCAACTTAGTAAAGTACATATAAATTCAAGCTTCGGCTTCATCACTGGCTGCAGCCATGTCGCTAATTAAACACCTGGTATTAGGCAAGCTGTTAATTCACGTTCACATGATTTAGCTCATAAATAGCATACAGTACCTTCAGCACCCTGCAGATGGCGATATCGCCTCATCCGCCCAACAAATTAGCTGTGCTTCGACTTGTCGTGCACAATCACAATGTAATGAGTAACGGTAAGCATCTGTTCAAATGTAGTGGAGTAAAAAGTACATATATCCGATCAAAAATGTAGTCAAGTAAAGAGTAAAAGTTGCTTATAGTTTTGATACTCAGTACAAGTACAAAGTAGCCTTTACTTAAGTAAAGTAACGAAGTCCATTTACTCAAGTACTTTACACCACTGGCAGTATATACATTTCTGGAGATCGTGAATTATGTAGGCAGAAGTACGTATGGCTGCATTTTGTCTTTAAAACAAACACTACTGGGCGGTATGATGCCATTCCTTTTTACGCTTACCAGCTGTCACTGAATAGATGGCTTTCCTGCTGTTACCAGTTTGTCCAGTTAGCTCACTACTGTATGTACGACAGTGGACTTGAGATGCAGAGAGGAGTAGACCACGATGATGGGTTTAGAGTTTGGCAAAGAACGGTTCCAGAAAGCATATAAGACAAAAAATTAAATAAACAAGTAAATAACAGGGTGAGAATGTGGTAAATTCTGAAAATGTGGTAAAAATCAGGCGAGGGATTTTCTTTTTATGGAAGATGGTGGGCGGGTCAATCTGTGCTTTTGAAAACACTATTGGTTGGGTTTAGGAAAGCAGGAGGATGGGTCAGTCAATCGGTCAGTCATTCAGTCAGTCGATAACGGCCTCTGGTGGATTTAAGTGAGAACAGCAGGCGAATTTTTACATTTGGGAACACAAAAACTGCAAAAAAGTACCTCTTGGCACGTATTTGGCGCTTTTCAGAAATGTATATAGCGGTACATTTTCAGAATAAGCCTGGGTTGATAAAATAAGATGAAACGACACAATTCTTCAGTTTTTGGGACAACTTAATTGTTATATGTTTAATCCACTTAAATTTGTAAAAACTAATCAGTTAACTTAATTCCTTTTGACAAATCAATTGTGCTCATAATTTTTTACCGTGTGTTAATGACAAATATATATTTATATATATATTTTTCATTAATTGCAACTAATTTACCATTGAAACAGATACCCCATCTATTACATCTGACAGTTTTCTACAAACACAGTCTGAGTTTCCCACTCATGAATATGACTTTGTCTATTATTTATGCGAAGTGATGAAACTAACATGAATGCACGTTCAATTGGTATGTTGAACAAAACACAACAACCTAATGAAATGATTCACGTCTCGTTGCTCAATCAGTGCTTTATATACACAAAGACATGAGTACAAATGCTTGTAAATAACATGCTACAGTATTTATCTCAGAAAGTCATTTATATTTATAAAATACAGTGAGAAAACTATTTATTCTAGAGAATAGAATTATACAAAATTATATTAAAAACATTTTTGAAGTAAAATTAACATGTACTAGATTTATGTCTAATTGCAGGAATAATTCTCACCCCAAGATGTTGCTTTAAACTTTGGGTATCTTACAACTATACTGGATATTGCTACATAATTGTGCATGTTTTAATATAAACTGAAATCTACAATATGGGCTTGAATGTACAAAATTATATTTACGTATTTGTAGCTTTAGAAGCAAATAAATAGTGTATGATATACAGAAAATAATTAGCCAAAATACATTGTATGGGCCATAAAATTATATATCAATTATAGATCAATAAAAAGGGACTAAGCCGAAAAGAAAATGGATGAATGAATATATCAATTTTCCTTTTATCCAAAAAACTATTAAAATATTAAGTAAAGAAGAGATATTTTGTAAATGCCCTACCATACTTTTTTATAAAAACCTTATTATTTTTGATTAGTGATTTCAGATTTTCACATAGTTGTCATTCATTCATTCATTTTTTTTCAGCTTAGTCCCTTTATTATTCCAGGGTCGCCACAGCGGAATGAACTGCCAACTTATCCAGCACGTTTTTACGCAGCGGATGCCCTTCCGGCCGCAACCCATCTCTGGGAAACATCACACACTCATTCACACTCATACACTACGGACAATTTAGCCTACCCAATTCACCTGTACTGCATGTCGTTGGACTGGAGCACACAGAGGAAACCCACGCGAACTCAGGGAGAACATGCAAACTCCACACAGAAATGCCAACTGACCCAGCCGAGGCTCGAACCAGCGACCTTCTTGCTGTGAGGCGACAGCACTACCTACTGCGCCACTGCGTCACCTCACATAGTTGTATTTCAGCTAAATATTGTCATATCCTAACAAACTGTACATCAATGGAAAGATCATGTATTTGTCTTTTTTTAATAGTCTCTAAAAAAATTGTTGTAACTAGGTTTTAATTTCTTCTTTCAATCACTATATAAAAAGCACAAAAAGCTTCAGTGACAACAGTGACAAAAAGTATTTTACCACATATTTCAATAGTTAATTGCTGAAGTAAAAAAAAAATCTTAACATTTAGACGAGCACAGATCAAATGTTGAAGAATAAACCTTTGTAATGGGTCAATTTACTTACACAATAGGCTTTGGAGAATGAATGAATTGTTTTGGCTGAGTTGCTACATTTTAAAAACACACAGTAGGGTTGTAATGTCCTATAAAACAATGACAAATTTACAGGAGAATGTTTCTAAAAATGAGACTTATTTATGATTCTTTACCCTAAAATAAAAACATTTGCTCACCCTCAAATCATTTTAGACTTGTATGCATTTCTTTTTTCCTATTGAAAACAAAATTTGAAGAATGCTAGAAAACAAATGCCCATTGACTTACACAGTAGCAATAAAAATACTACACTGTAAAGCTGAATCAAATTAACCTTATGAGTCATTTGAACTTACATTTTAATAATCTGACTTAAAACAGTTTGTGTAACTCAAAATTAAGTTGGAACATGATTAACTTACAGTAGTTTAATAAGTTACAATTAACTAAAAAGATATGCTGTCACGACTTATTGATCATACAATTTTAACAGTGTATTTCAACTTATTTCTTTTGTTCTCACAAGCTATACTAAAAAGATGTGATGATTTCTGGGTGATCTTTCCTATTAACTGGATGCATGTGAATATTATCTCCTGAATTACTAAATAGACGTTGTGCAGAGTGGAGTGCATTCAGTCATGGTTGATTTATTTGTATTTTATAAATGTTGTTGAAGCTGTGACCTCACTGAGCAAAGGTGTGAGGAGTCACGCTGTGAGAGTAGGACTGCTTCAGTGAGCATGAGATATGGAACACGTTGCTCCAACAGTAACACTGTGATGACAGACATATCATTAAGTCATTCTGGCTTTGTACCAACTCTAAGTGCTAATCTCTCTAATGTGACAATCAAACCGCCACACTCTTGACAGGTATCATTAACTATTTAATATCATTGTTTTAAGGGATGAAACATAAGGGTTGCCACAAATATGTTTAACACACTACCGATCAAAAGTTTGGGATCAGTAGGATTTTTAAATGTTTTAAAATAAGCTTCTCCT
Source organism: Danio kyathit (assembly GCA_903798195.1). Classification (NCBI taxonomy): domain Eukaryota; kingdom Metazoa; phylum Chordata; class Actinopteri; order Cypriniformes; family Danionidae; genus Danio; species Danio kyathit. Next base: position 45,368,204 of record LR812525.1, read on the forward strand.
GCTCACCAAAGCTGCATTTATTTAATCAAAAATACAGTACAAATTGTAAAATTGTGAAATGTTATTGCACTATAAAATAACTGTTCAAAAGTTCCAGTGATTTTAAAGATAAATTTTCAGCTTCATTACTCCAGCCTCCACATGATCCTTCAGAATCACTCTAATATATATTATTATTACTGTTATTATTATTAATTATATTATTATTATTAAGCAATAATGACTGGAGTAATAATTTCATTTGAAACGACATACAATAGGAAAGCAGTTATTCAAAATTTTAATAAATATTTAACTATTTAACAAATTTTTGACTGGTAGTAAGTTAAAAACAAAAAAGGGTAAACTGTTCACTTTTTAGTCCATTATATGTAAACGTGATGAACCTGGTGAACCTACACCAGAAAATGAAAGCATTTTTTACACATTGTGCTCATTCAGCACATAACTAAACCATGCTCTTCAGGTTGCTTCCGAGCTTTAAGTGGTAGACTATATCCAGATCATATCACATGGAAGTTAGCAAATCAAGTTACAGAGTAACCCAATCAGAGAAACTGAACTTGTAGCTTGAAAATTATAAATTGCCAGTGATAATAAATTGAAAATATACAAACTGCTCCCTACTACTTTTCTTTAACTCTGCAAACATACAGTTTTCATGTTTACACAATTAAAAATCTACAGTTTTCAACATCAAATATTGACCGAGCAGAGGTCAAGATCCCATTCAAAAGCTATAAATAAAAGGTAAAAACCCATGAATCATAAAATACAGCCAACTGTTAGTTAACAAAGTGACTTTATTGACATTTTAGTAGTTTTAGTAAACAATATAATGTATATAAATATATATATATATATATATATATATATATATATATATATATATATATATATATATATATATATATATATATATATATATATATATATATATGTATACACAGTTGCAATCAGAATTATTCAACCCCCTTTGAATTTTTTTTCTTTTTTAAATATTTCCCAAATGATGTTTAACAGAACAAGGAAATTTTCACAGTATGTCTGATAATATTTTTTCTTCTGGAGAAAGTCTTATTTGTTTTATTTCGGCTAGAATAAAAGCAGTTTTAAATTTTTAAAAACCCATTTTAAGGTCAAAATTATTAGCCCCTTTAAGCTATATATTTTTTCAAACATAGTTTACAAACATACAAACGTATGTCGTTACAAACATAGTACGTTGATTTGCCGTTTCCCAAATCCATCGTTCCAACGAACATTCGCAAACTGCGTCTCAAACTTGAGCACTTGAAACGACACCTCTGGAGCTGTAGTTAGAAGCATAGTTCCTGGCTGTGTTCTATTCCCACTTATCCCCCCTATGCCCTATTCATTTAGAACATTCTAACATTCAAAGTTGGAATTATTAAAAATAAAAAAGCATTAAAGTCTTAGGTGTAATTTGCTTTCAAAGTATTTTTACAGTTCAGTTTTAGCAATCTTTTTACAGTTGCGCTCCCTTCGCAGTGCACTTTGAAAACATTGATATCATTTTGAACACAGCCTCATGGCCAAAGCTATAGGTATATTTAAAAGCGGAAATTATGTTACAGTACGTCTCCAAAGCTTGTGAAAATAAAAAACATAGCATACGTTAATTATTTTATTTTATAGTGGGTTTATTTATTAAGTATCTCTGCTGTATATGACATAAATAAACAATATCCTAAATAATAATAATAATAATAATCATCATCATCATCATCCTCATTAATATTATTATTAAAGTAAATATATTTATAATATATCGCCGCATTATTTATTTATTTATATGATTTATATATGATATTAGAATAGTGTTAGCTTTTGTAAGTGATTTTATGTTTTAGAATAGAATATGTAATGTTTAACTTCTCAATAATATTAGTAAAGCAAACATTGGCCCTATATGTGCCATTTACTTATATTTTAATTAATATGGAAAACGAGTGCATGTTTTTACCAAAACTAATATTGGATTTTATTTTAAATGCGTGTTTGTGTAAAACAATATAATTTGCACAAAGAAATGATGGGGTTCTTCTCTAAAGAAGTTACTCCACCCCGTTTAGAGCATCATTATGGACGTTTTAAGTTATAACTAACGTTGTTCAAGCGATGGATCTGCGACAGAGAAACTATGGGTTTTGGGAAACACTCGTCACTACATTGTTCTTTTGCCAAACGATGCATCGCACTATGATAGTTCAGCCGCGAGTTACGTCGTTGTTTGGGAAACGCACCCCTGCCTAGTTAACCTAATTAACCTAGTTAAGCCTTTAAATGTCACCAGGCTGTATAGAAGTGTCTTGAAAATATCTAGTCAAATATTATTTACTGTCATCATGGCAAAGATAAACTAAATCAGTTATCAGAAATGAGTTATTAAAACTATTATGTTTAGAAATGTGTTGAAATTTTTTTCTCTCCGTTAAACAGAAATTGGGGAAAAAAATAAACGGGGGCTAATAAATCAGGGGGTTGAATAATTCTGATTGCAACTGTACATATATATATATATATATATATATATATATATATATATATATATATATATATATATATATATATATATATATATATATATATATATATATATATATATATATATATATATATATATGTGTGTGTGTGTGTGTGTGTGTGTGTGTGTGTGTGTGTGTGTGTGTGTGTGTGTGTGTGTGTCTGTGTGTCTGTGTGTCTGTGTGTGTCTGTGTGTACAAATGAAGTCAGTAAAATAACAGAAAAACGAATGGAACTTCATTACCATTTTTACACCATGACCCACCAAGACAGTATATGATTAATTAGGTCAAATGTCCTCATGTGATATAATTCCAGAGGTCAGAGTTTACCAAACTGAAACTTTGCTATACGCAGAAATTCAAACCTTTTTATGCACAGAGATTGCACTTTTGGCCTTCATTACTGCCATATATGTGGTTGAAATTCAATTGAACAAAACATGTAGGGTGACTTTTTTTCTATTCATTGCACTGTGCCTCTGATGCAAAAAATAAAAATTTTATGCAGTGCACCCCAAAAAAGTTAGCAATGACTAGCACAGTACCAGCTTCTGCAACTGGGATGTTATGAATGGGTGAATGCCGGGTAATGGGACATAAGTTGACTTCACATGCTATCAGAATGATCATAAATACAGAAATCAGACAGTCTCTAAAGTTGTATTAATGACTAAGAAACGAGACTGCTATCTGATTTAATGACAAGACAATGTCATGTACCTGTTAAAAAGCTCATAAAAAAGATCAGTCATAGCAGCAATCATTCTTTCCACCATGTTTAAAGTTTAAAGTCTTTCCACCTCTGAAACTCTGATATCAAAATTATCTCCAGTTGTAAATATGACCATTTATATCCAGTTTGCGACTACCAAGCTTTACAATAATATCAATAGTGCATGGAGGGAGTCTTATTTTGATACTAGAGTTTCCAATTGGGGCCATACAAAAACTGGAGATTAACAGCAGCTACATTGCCTTGTCTAGCTGTTAAAGGCTTTATATTTGCATGTATTTCATTAGCCATTTTAAGTACACTACCTGACAAAAGTCTTGTCGTTGATCCCAGTTAAAAGAGCAACAAATAATAATTTGACTTCTAGTTGATCACTTGGAAAAGTGGCAGAAGGTAAATTTTTCTGATGAATCGTCCGTTGAACTGCATCTCAATCATCACAAATACTGGAAAAGACCTATTGAAACCTGCATGGACTCAAGATTCTCACAGAAATCAGTCAAGTTTGGTGAAGAAAACCAAGGTCATGGTTTGGGGTTACATTCAGTATGGGAGCATGTGAGAGATATGCAGAGTGGATGGCAACATCAACAGCCTGAGGTATCAAGACATTTGTGCTGCCCATTACATTACAAACCACAGGAGAGGGCAAATTCTTCAGCAGGATAGCCCTCCTTCTCATACTTTAGCCTCCACATCAAAGTTCCTGAAAGTGAAGAAGGTCAAGGTGCTCCAGAATTGGCCAGCTCAGTCACCAGATATGAACATTATTGAGCAAGATGGAGGAGGCATTAAAGATGAATCCAAAGAATCTTGATGAACTCTTTGCCATTCCAGATGACTTTACTAATAAGTTATTTGAGTCATTGCAGAGATGTATGGATGCAGTCCTCCAAGCTCATGGGAGTCATACACAATATTAATTCTTTTTCCACTGCACAATGACTTTATATTCTATACTGGACATTATTTCTGTTAAGTGACAAGACTTTTGTCTAAGCAAAGTCAGACCTTACTGTCCCAATTAATAAAAAGTCTAGGCATGATCATATTTTATTTTAATAAAATAAGCAAAATCTAGAGGCATTTGCCTTTCATATAAGCCACTTCTGATACCAAATGATCAACTAGAAGTCAAGTTATTATTTGTTGTTCCTAAAACTTGGATAGGCGACAAGACTTTTGTCAGGTAGTGTATAATGTGTCGTGTATTTGAGTATAAAAAAGATGTATTTTCAGAATAGTGTATTGAATGTTAACAACAAATATCTGAATACATTCACTAATCTTGTATACGTTTTGACTTTGTTGTAAGTATGACTATAAATATCACAATTAGATCAATATCAACTTTTGGATTTTTTCTTTTGTTAGTCTAATTTAAGGTGTCAAATAGCATGTTTCCAAAAACAGGAAAGTTCTTCAAACAAAGCATTTGGAATATTACCACTTGGATCTCTATCTAGCAAAGCTGTGTGTTAATATGAACAAATAAAGAAAAGCACGCATAAAGAGCAGAAGTTGAAACTGACTGGGTGAAAGGCTGAAATATGATGGATAAACCCCATCAGGGCGAAAAGTTCGGCACACGTTTAACTCCCAGAAGATCTTTTGACTTACTGTCAGTAAATCACTTACTCTAAGGCAGCAGAGTGTGTTGGGGTGTGAATGAAGTGTCGGAGCGAGCGACAATGCCACAGTAAAACACTGTTAGACCTTTCAACCCAGAGACCTCCTGATCTCCTCCCGGTTGCCCATGGGTGAGAGGGTGGGGTGTTCGCCTCACACCCGTAATCATTGGCTGAAATGGCTGCAGTCAGCTGGCCTATCGTGTGAGCTCTCCGGGCGATTATCCAGTGTTTGGTTCAGAGGGCGTGGGCTTGACATTCTCTGGCAGAAGCTCAGCTGGACTTTAAACACTGAGAGTTGGTGCACAGGGCTTCCTTAGACCTGAGCACAGCATTATAGCTTACAGTATAATGTAAATCTCAGGCGGGAACACTGTAACCTATTTTTACCTTAGAGTTAGTGTCCTCCAGAAATAAATCATTTACTCACTCTCATGCCATTGCAAATATAAGACTTGCCAGAAAACAGAAGATATTTTGAAACATATAATGAAACCTCTTTCTGTACCTCTAATAAAAACGTTCAATCTTATTTGAATAGTGTCTTTTATTTTATTTTTTGCAAGTGATGCATTTACAGGATGCAAGAACCTAAATAAAACAACGGCATGCGAGTGTATTACAGATTCATATCAACAACCCCCTTGCAGTGTGGTTTTCTTGTGAATGCATGTTTGATTTCTTTGCAGAAGTAAAGACATTTCAGTTTTGGCACACACAAAGCATTAATGTCACTTAATGCTCACTTTTAACCCACGGGAGACTTTTTACATAGCTTTTTGTAGCTTAAAACTGGGTGAATAGTTTCAGTGGATGGCAGAAGGTTTTATTAATGCCACGTTTACATGACAACAATCTACTAAAACCCTAAAAGTTGTCACAGATCCATGGAGATGTCTAAAATCAATGTATTATGCAAGTCAAGCCAGTAATTAGCAATTTCACTTTATATACACTACCTGACGAAAGTCTTGTCGCCTATCCAAGTTTTAGGAACAACAAATAATAACTTGACTTCTAGTTGATCATTTGGTATCAGAAGTGTCTTATATGAAAGGCAAACAATTTGCCTGTGATTCTGTGGTTTGTACACTCTCAGAAATAAAGGTATGAGAGCTGTCACTGGGGTGGTACCTTTTCAAAAAGTACAAATTTTTATCTAAAAGGTCCATATTAATTAATTAGGATGTCAACTTAAAGTCAATGAATTTAAAGTCAATGAACTTTAAATGACGTCAGCTTAAAGACACCTGCTTTTGTTTTTAAAAGTTTGCATGTTCAGGCCCCCCAAATGCTTATGTCATGCAAATGATCAGCAACAAAATCTTTTCAGTTTTTAGTTCAGAAATGACACTGTGTAAACATATCCTGCAATATGAATGAAACAGGAATGACATGAGAGTAAGTAAATGATGACAAATAAAACAAAATGGGTTAATTAAAGGGGAGAGTTGATCTAAAAATGAAAATGTGCTCACTATTTACTCACCCTCAAGTTTCGTCTGTTGAGAGCTAATAATATACAGTATATAACTTGAAGAAAGCTGAAAGACTGTAACCAGTTGTATAAAAAACTAATACTATCGAAGTCAATGGTTACAGATTTTTCTTCAAAATCTCTTCTATTGTGAAAGAAAGTCAAACCGGTTGAAAGTCAAACAAGTGAACGATGAGCAAATGATGACAGATTTACATTTTTTTGGGTGAACTGCCCCTTTAAGCTTTTCAAATGCTTATTCTACCTGTTTTAAGCCTTTAATTTCCTTTTTGTGTGTGTGCGTGTGTGTGTGTGTGTGTGTGTGTGTGTGTGTGTGTGTGTGTGTGTGTGTGTGTGTGTGTGTGTGTGTGCAATTTTATGTCCTCAGTTTGAAAAGTGATGTTAGTATAACATTTTGATTTGAATCAAATCAGTTCATTTAAATGTTACCACATGAAGTCCATTTTTCCTCAGTTGTGCCTCCACAGAGTCCACAGTCCATTGGACCATATGTATCTGCGCTGTTATCTGGGCCAGATTCTGATCTGAATCAGATTTCGTCATATATTCATTAAAGCTCTCTCTGACCCTGTCCAGTTTCTTACAGTTTAAGAGATTGGCAGTACTCAAAGCATCATTCTAAATATTATCACTTATAAAAGTCTGCATATATATACGCATTATGGTTTCAATGATTTTTATTAGGATTCCTAAACCCTCAATGCTTCATTCTCTAGAACAACGAAAACACGCAGTAATTCAGAGGGAGACATTTTTACAGGCCCCATTGTTTTCAGAGAGCTAGTTTGCGTTGTTAGAGGAATATTCCAAATGCTGCTTTCCAAAATCCCTTTGCTGATGACACTGATTTATTTTTATTTTACTCCAGCAAAGAAACACAAGAGCTCACTGACCTCTGCTGAATTAAGGCTAAAATCTTCATCTCTTTTAAAAAGGCAAAATCCGCTAACTGGCATTAGCCCTGTTAGAACATTTAATGGAAAATCACTGTCAATAGCTACGTTTCCATCCACCTATTTTCATGCACATTTTATATATGCACATAAAAAAACGGTTGATGGAAACGCCAAGATGCGCATCAATTTTGAAAATGTGTATAAAAAACTTATGCGCATAACTGAGTAGGATAAAGTTTTTATTCGACGATGCGTATAAAATACGATTGAACATTTTTACAAAGGTCATCTGATTTTGTTATACGAGATCATGTGATGTTAAAAATGTGTGTGAATGGACAAACCAGCAGGCTGAGCACACTGAAAAACATCTGAAATGTTGTTTTGTCTAAAAAGTCTAAATTAAAGACTCGTCTATTTCCTAGGTCTTTTGAAGCATAAGTCCTTCCCTTTAAGGGGGTTTGGGGTGGGGAGGGTGATCAAAACGGTTTTTTTTGTTCTTAATTTTGTCAGTATGATCAACTGTGGTAGTATCTTTTAACTAGGCAATATTTATATACATTTATATATATTTTTGCTCTTTTATGTTACACTTTCTATGCTCTCTCCTATTATGTGCCTATTGCTGTTACTGTTTTTTTATGCCCATACTGTTTGTTTATTTTTTCTCTGTAAAGCACTTTGTGCAGCCTTGTGGCAGTTGGAAACGTGCTCTATAAATAAACTGAACTTGAACTTGTTTTGGTCATTCTAAAACGCTTTAACCATTTCAGTATTAGTGTTATTATAGTATTAATTACCTCCAGAATCAAGAGTGTCTGTGCTCTGCATCTGACGCCTTCAAACGTCACCGCGTGTTCATTGCGTGCCGGCATTTGTCTTCTGAGACGCAAGCCATTTATTAAATAAAGAAAAGATTCATGCAGCTTCTCCTACTGCAGCAAATTCAGTTTTTACTGTTAACATTTGGTGCCAGTTAATCAGGAAGTGACGATTTTGTTTGACTTTGTTTTAGTTTGATTTTGTTTGTTGATTCTCTTTGCCTCGCTGGATGCTTTATTTGCATGTCTTTTATGCGATATTCCTGTTTTGTGCATAAAGTTAATTCACATTTTTGTATGGAAGCATAGCTAATGACCGTAATAATGTTCCAGAAATTATGAACAAACACAAATATTGTTGGGATTCATTTTCTTGCTTTACCGAATACAGATTTTTTCAATTTGCCTTTTTGTTTTTTGTAGTTCAGATGTGGGGAATTCATCAGAATAATTACTAATGTTCTCTGGACTGATCCTTCAGTGAACTTCAAAGGATAAATATTAACATGAACAAACAAAGCCAGATGACCTGTATTGGCCTGGACGGCTATTTCTGATATGTGGTGAGGAGGTAAACCAACAGAGACTTTTTGAAGTATTTTTCTCAACTCTTATTTTCTTCTTCTTCTTGTTTTTTTTTTTTTAATTGACAAAAAAACTTTAACACTGAACAGACACAAAACAGTTTGGGTTCTGGTTTTAGTATTCTGGGAGAACACACAAGCCAATTTCACTGTCATCCCAAAGTTTAAAACATAAAAAGTACAGACTGTCCTTAATGTCACAGATCCAAAACATTCTTTGTTGTTTTGGTTGAAGTGTAAGAGCAGTCTATCAAACATCCCCATATAAACCGTGCAGAACAGAACATCCTGTAGACCAGTGAAGATCCTGTCCAGAATGTATGTTTTATCAATGAACGGCTGCAGCTATATGTAATGAGCTTGAGTTTATGGCATATTTGCTGAATCAGTGCTGCGTGCGCCAAAAGCAGAGCCTGGTTCTCACATGCTCTGGTTCATAAGGCCATTGCACACGTCCCACACAGAGCACGCTATTGTAGGAGGATCCCATCATAAGTCCCTAATGGATCTTATCACTTCTCCGATGCGGGACGGGGAAGGGGGTTAGGGATACAGAATCCTCCCTTCGTTGCTCTCATAGTAAAAGCGCTTACAGCTTGTTGTGGTTATTTGAGGAATGGGATGGAGTGGATTTGGGATGAATGAAGAAACTCTAGTCTGCATAACTATACAACTGATACAAAGTCATACTTTGGTTTGAAGCCAAATACAGTGGTAGTAGCATCTATATAGCTACCCTGTAGAAGATGTCTAATAATTAGATTCACAGGTGTTTTCCATTGATTTATGTTTTCAAATTGCATCATAAGACCTTGATCTCTGCTCTAACAAACATTTAGTCACTTTGTTTAACTTTTCTACATCAGTTTAAAAGATAAATGGAAAACACCCATGACTCAAAACACTCACATAAAACTGTTAATTAACAGGTTTTTTTTTACAGTGTACACTCTACTAAAAAAAGCAGAACTGCTTTTCTACACTATCGATTCATTTTACAAGCAACACAACACAATGCACCATAAATTTCAAATACAGGTTAAACCACTGTTAAAATGACATTTAGAAAAGATTCAATTATATATAAGTCCTTTTTAATTTGAAGTAATTAAACTTAATACAGTATAATGGATTTTTTACAGGTTTTTACTGTACATTGTTTTGGTTTTATTCTGCAAACTCTGATGACTTTTCTTCCAAATTTAAATAAAAATGTTGTCATTTAGAGCATAAAAAGGCAATTGGTCAAAACAACATGCCATGTTTTCAGATTAATTTGTAGACAACACAAAATCTATGTTTTACCAATAAGTCAAACTTTAAGATATGATTCTTACTATTAATAAATCATTAACTATGACATTTACCTCAATAAAGTGCATACAATGAAATAATCATAAATTGCTGCTCATTAACAGTTATCACGGTAGCAATTGGTTTTAGGCATTAGGTAGGATTACAGATGTAGAATTAGATCATGCACAATATGTTAGAAGTACTAATAAACAGCTTCTTAATAATAGGCTGGTAATAAGGCATTAGATAATAGTGAGAATTGTTACTTAAACTAAAGTGCTACCTACTAATGTGTGTCAAGTCATAATCTTTAATACTAATACATACATATATACAGTTGCAATCAGAATTATTGAACCCCCTTTGAATTTTTTTTTCTTTTTTAAATATTTCTCAAATGATGTTTAACAGAACAAGGAAATTTTCACAGTATGTCTGATGATATTTTTTTTCTTCTGGAGAAAGTCTTATTTGTTTTATTTCAGCTAGAATAAAAGCAGTTTTTAATTTTTTAAAACCCATTTTAAGGTCAAAATTATTAGCCCCTTTAAGCTATATATTTTCAACAGTCTACAGAACAAACCATCATTATACAATAACTTGCCTAATTACCCTAACCTGCCTAGTTAACCAAATTAACCTAGTTAAGCTTTAAATGTCACTTTAAGCTGTATAGAAGTGTCTTGAAAAATATCTAGTAAAATATTATTTACTGTCATCATGACAAAGATAAAATAAATCGGTTATCAGAAATGAGTTATTAAAACTATTATGCTTAGAAATGTGTTGAAAATTTTTTCTCTCCGTTAAACAGAAATTGGAGAAAAAATAAACAGTGGGGCTGTTTATTATATATATTTACACACACACACACACACACACACACACACACACACACACACACACACACACACACACACACACACACACACACACACACACACACACACACACACACACACACACACACACACACTATGTAAACACCAGGGATGCTCCGATCAGGATTTTTCTCCGAAACCGAGTACCTATTTTTTGTCATGGTGATTGGCCAATACAGAGTACCAATTGTGATGCTTCATGCTTTATAATGCATGATACTTAATATGATACGTAAGTGAAGATCTCTCCTTACCTAAGAGAATAAATAAAGAATGTTGTATATAATGCCTTAAACAAATCTCTTATAACCATTTGATGTGGACACATCAAGGTCAGAAGCAGCTTTACACAACAATATTAAAACAGTTTACAGAACAATAATAAAAAAAAAAAAAATATATATATATATATATATATATATATATATATATATATATATATATATATATATATATATATATATATATATATATATATATATATATATATATAGGGGGAACAGGGGCAACCTGAAGGGGTGTCTAGTCTGTCCTATGCACCGGGCATAGGTCTACAAATTGTACCAAACAACTGAGGATCGGAGGAGGGGGTGGAATTCCGGGAGTTTTCCGGGAGAAATGACAAAACGGGAGATAGGTCTGAAATACGGGAGACTCCCGGGAAAAATGGGAGTGTTGGCAGGTATGCTCACGCCACACACATCATTTATCTCCTCACATGTTGTAGTGATGCCAGGTGCACACGTGCGTCTCTTCTACGTGTAAATTCGTAAACAAATACTTGCGATCGGTTCATGAGATTGGCAAGTACCAATCAAGTCATAAAATGTGATTATCGGCCGATACTGATCTCCGGCTGATCTATCGGAGCATCTCTAGTAAATACAAACTTTCATTTGGGATGTGATTAGTCATGATAAATCATTTGACAGGGCTATGAATATTGCAAATTAAACTCCAAAACGGACAAACTTTAAAGTGCTTTAATGATCCCCCAGCAGCGCACAAAAGGATTCCTTACTTCCAGAATAATGAAAGACATCGAAAGCATTTAAAAAGGCTCCAGTCATAAATATGAGTAAGCTAACCTTTGCACAGCATTCTTAATGTTTCTCATTTCACCTTTCACCCTGATGAGCAGCTGCCCCAATGCGCACCAGACACGATCAGACTGAAGGAGCGATTATGCGGAGCTGTTCTCTGAAGGTTTATATAACTGTGACTGTAATAAGATCAGCACTAAATGCTACACACAACGCCATGATGATGCAGGAGCACATGGTCTGTAAGAGGATCTACTTCCTGCCGAGACAAATAAACACAAGCAGTGTGTGAAGGAATAAGTCTTATGTGTGTGTATGAGCAAGAATGAAGACAGTCCCACTACAAACAACTCCTCCACCCCCGAATCATGAGACTAGGCTTGCTGTCTGTGTCTCTCTTTTTCTCCTGTGCTTCTCCGACTGAAAGAGGAAGTGCAGACCACTTCCCAGTGCAGCAGGCCGGCTTGTGCTGATTCACAAGTCCACTGAGTAACCAAAAACTTTCCATCCACAAACTCTTGACAGCATATCTAAAATATATATAAAAAAATTAATTCTCAACTTTTTTGGCAGACCAACCCCTTATTCTGTTTTGCATATAGGAATATTGTTAAGAGCATTTATTTGCAGAAAATGTAAAATATTCCATGTTTTAAGACCTTAATTATTAGAAGAAAATATATACTTGTTTATGTATTTTAATGTTCTTATGTGTTTATATATATATTGCATTATGATAATCAAAGTTGTGCATTTACATTTAGTCATTTAGCAGACTCTTTTGTCCAAAGCAACTTACAGTATAATTGAGGAGGCATTCAGCAATTCAACAAGAAGAGGCATTACACGCAAGAAGTGGTGGTTATAAAAAGGAACTGTTTGTGCTCAGAGAATTAAGTCTTAGAGTTAGGCAGGGGAATGTTTTTTTTTTTAATAGAGAGAAGAGTGTTTCTACAGGTGGTTTGTCAAGCCCATGATTAGGCAAGTTATTGTATAACGATGGTTTGTTTCTGACTATAGAAAAAATATATAGCTAAAAGGGGCTAATAATATTGATCTTAAAATGGGTTTTAAAAAATTAAAAACTGTTTTTATTCTAGCCGAAATAAAACAAATAAGACTTTCACCAGAAGAGAAGAAAAATATTATCAGACATACTGTGAAAATTTCCTTGTTCTGTTAAACATCATTTGGGAAATATTTAAAAAACAAAAAATTCCATAGGGGCTAATAATTCTGACTTCAACTATATATATATATATTATTAACCATATTAACCAATTTAATCCCATCAGTCACAATTGTTATTTTTTTATTATTATTTCTAGAACCTCTATAAGTGTTGTTGTTGACTTTTAAACATTAAAATGAAATTAAACATTTTAAACATTGAAATGAAAAACAAAAATTGATTGTTTTGATAAAAAAGTTTCAATTTCACATGGCCAAATCAGTTTACCCCCTACTTTCACATCTTAAAAAAACAAGAGATGGAAATTTCTTAACAATTGTAACTGGTAGTACTAAAGTAAATAGTAACTGATTTCAATCGGTTGAAAGTGAAATGAAGTGACTTGGCCAAGTTTGGTGTCCCATACCCCAATCCGAGTGCCTGCGCACACCAATGCAATTCTTTCCCACTGGTCATTATTGTGACCAGGTATAAAACCTAATTTAGCTAACATAATATCAAAGAACGGTTGAAGTTTGCATGTTAGGTAGGTCTAAGGAATAAAATATATATTCTCAAATTGCAAGAACATATTTGGGAATAAATGGGTTAAGTAAACTACTTTTTTAATCTTGTAGTTTTTGCTTGATCTGTTTGTAACTATGCTTCATGTTCATGTTGAGAGTGATGATGTTTGCTAATTTTAGTTGGAAAAACCAATTTGTGAAACACTGAATGGGTGAACTGTTGTATCAATGGAAATTGTGACTATATTTAACTATGCTTTTGGTAAATACAACGCAGCAACATTAGCTCAACCAATGACTTGAGTTTGGGGGAAGGACTATCAGTTTGGCCAACCGAGGCATAGAAAAACTTCTTGAAAGATGTTTGAAAACTATCTACTTTTTGTACACTTCATAAAGCTTTGAGCCGGTTATCTGAGTAACTTCCATTACAGTTTAAACAATCGTAGAAAGGTTCACTATATGAATGCACCGACAAGCATTTAAAAGAACAACTGTACCAAACTACAACGATAACAGTAATAAATAATCCAATAAAAAAGGTCAAATGCAAGAGAGAAGGAGTGTGAATTTAAGCTGCTTTAAAACATACTTAAAGTAACAGATGATCTAACCTCAAATCACAGGTTGTTCCCTAATCTTGGACCAGCAACAACAAAGTGTCATGACCTTCAGATTTAAGATGCACTCCTGGCATCTTTAATTAAACATTTTCTAGATGTGACATTATTCTACAAAGCCTTCAACCACTGAACATTAAAAGCATGCAGCATTATTAGGGATATCCTATATGTCCCTAAGAGAACATATGCACGTTGTTATTAATAAATAAACTTTGAGTAGAGAAAACACTGATTATATTTTAATGCCTCCATGTGAAAATAAGCCTGGAAAGAGATATGAGGATTTGAGAGAAAAACAATATATTTTAGTTCATTTCTAGTGAATTATTCATGGAGGATCTATTGTAAATTACATCATGATATACCACAAATGTGCAGCATATTCCTTGATATATTATAGTAGTGGAATACAAAGAAAATGTCAATTGAATAGCATGTGCATGCTTTATTTCTACATTCTTTTATAAATGCATGTAAAACTAAAGACTGATTATTTTATTACTTTTCAAATATGTATAAAAGTGCAAAAATAGACATTTATAACATTGCAAAAGCACTGTGAAATCTTAAAGTGTAAGCCATCTTGACTAGCCTCTGGTTTTCAACCTCTGATAAGATGTTTAATGGATGGCAGTGTGTGTTTGTGTGTATTCCCACGAGTTTAAAAGCTGATAGCACCATTTCACCAACTTGGCCCTGATATAATCCAGAGTTATACTTCACTTCTTCATTGCTGCTTTGAGACTGACATGAAATACAGTAAAATCCCCAAAGCACTCACAACCTGAAGCATATGCTTGAGTCCAGAGCTCTTGCTGCAACTCTTGAAAACAATTACAGCTGCCCAAATATGTTAAAGGTTTAGCTTTCAACTGTAAATGATGCCTGACGAAGACTGTCCCAACTGCCTTACTGTTCATCCAGTGTCAGACTTGACTGCAAACGTGTTTTTCCTACTGCTACATGTTTCAGTGTATAAACCACCATATCACATCACAGATCTGTGGTTTGGTTTGCAATAATCTCTTGGTTTACATGATGTGCATAACAAAAATACTTTGGTTGAACCATAATTATCCATTTGATTCTGTTTGAAAACAAATAACCCAAGAGCATGCCTCAGTCCTCAAATCAAACTGTTTAATATCTTTCGGAGTGACATAATCAATGAAACCGAGCAAAATGTATGTTCCACCACACTTATAAAGAAACCAGAAGAACATTGATGTCAGACACAAAGGCCATGTCCTCTTATTATGCTGTCAAGATATAAAGATGAATGGTAGTTATTGGGTGATGCTTGGCTATATTAATTAAAAGCTCGGTCTGAGCATTCAAACTGAGGTAGAAGAGTTTATGCACCATTCACACGAAAGCAAACCCTGCTTACTGAACTTATGGGATCATGACAGGGAATGTCGTCATGTTGTCGTGTGTTTTATGAACAGGTCTCATGGTCAAATGAATAAAACACAAGAACATAACATGCCTTCCAACTAAAGTGATTAATAGTGGCTGATTTTGATACCACATGGAATTCAGATTGCTTCGAACTGAACTTTAATGTTTTGCTGGAAGCATTCTTTGACCTTATGTTTTATTTCAATTTACTCTTTCATTCAGTTTCAATATGATCACTTTGAAAGTGATAAATGTATGTAATATATGTTACTGATTGTTTTGGTTAACTGCCAAACCTAAGCAATAATGCCTTGCAACATTCAGTTCAGGAACATATACAACTGTCTTGTGTTTTGAAACATGGGCATGTTGTCACACAGCCTGTGTAAGGTGATTTTGAAAGCTTTTCACTGCAGAAACAGTCACTAAATTATCAATACCTCAAACAGGGTCTCAAATGCAAACAAAAGAAAGAAAGGAAAAATATGGTCACAAAAATACAAGCTAGTGGGGGAAAAATGCCCCTGCACAATGAAACTGAGTATTTGGTTTAATATCTGACATAAATGATAACAGGTTAAGGGGCCGAACACACCGAATGCACTTAAACGTTCCTTTTTTGTTGACAAGAAAAAAAGAAGCGCGGTGTGCTTTTTATGTTGCTAGGCAACGACTGAAACAGCTGGGTATTGTGCGCGAGTGTTGCTGTTGATATTGAAAGTAATTTTAATATTTCATAATATTGTGAAAATCTAGATTTGTGAGTCATACAGCACCAGATAACTCAAAACAGCAACCACAAGTCTCTCCTACATCTTAAAAAGTCTCCTTAGTTTTCTTGACAACACAAACACTGCAGATACCTCAACAATTTGATTGAAGAATGAAAAAGAAGAGACTGACGTAACACGCTTTTTCGGCTCAGAGTTTTTTTCAACTGCAAATGCTCGCAGTTGTTAGTAAATCATTTAAAAAAAGGCGCCTCTCAATGCTAAAAGTGCATTTGGTGTGATTGGCCTCTAAAACACGAGGTGCGCAGGGTGCATAGGCAGCGCGCAAAAAACCTTCACGGCCATTAGTAAATCATTCAAAAAAGGTGCCTCTCAACGCAAAAAGTGCGTTCTGTGTGATCAACCCCTAACAAGGTAGTTTAAAAATTGCCCTTTTAAAGTTAACAACATGGTCGAACAATTCCAGAATGCAGATATCCACCCTTAAAGTAAAAGTAAATGTTGACTCTGTTGTCAAGGAATTAGACTACATCTCTACAACTTTAATTTTCATAAAATATTCCATTGATATTTTTTTCAACCATATTGCACTTGTTCTAGAACAGGGGTGCCCAAACTTTTTTCCAAAAACCAACCTTGACTGAGGCTAGTGGGTCGAAGGTAAATATAGTTACCATGGGTAATGTCCTAATTTATTTAATAATATTTAAAAATAACTAGAAAACATTGCTTTATTTTAACTCGGGGGTGCTCAACCCTGTTCCTGGAGATTTACTTTCCTGCAGATTTTAGCTCCAACCTTGAACAAACCCACCTGAGCCAATTAATATAGACCTGAACAGCACTTGATAATTACAGGCAGGTGTGTTTGATATGGGTTGTAACTGAAATTTGCAGGAAGGTAGATCTCCAGGAACAGGGTTGGTCACTCTTGTTTTAACTAATACAGCATAATTCTTTTTACATTTTACAATGAACTTATTACAGTAAAAACAAAAACAATCACTATTACACAATTTTTTGCCTCATAGTGATTCAAATGAATCATCTTGATAACAAGTCTTTAGCTGTTTCGGCGTGACGTCAATACGAAACTTAAGCCCCGCCCAATTGTTGTGTACGCAAACCCGGGAAAATTGAAACAGTAGCAAAGAAAAAGAGAAAGACAAACACTGTAGCAGATCCTGGTTAAATCAAGTCATGAAGACGCTGCGCTCAGCTGGATATTATTGGAAGTATGAGGGGAAAGTTGGTGTTATTTTCTCTTCCCAAAGATAAAACTGTGAAGAGTCAGTAGTTTAAGTTTACTTTTGCAGAAATACCCCAGCATTATAGCCCAGCCTTGTGCTGTTCGAGTGCTTCTGGAATCTACACGCTTACAACAGGGGATTCGTCGGCCGTTTGTTAAAGGAAGGATCAGAAAAGACTATTGATGTATGGGACTTTGCCAGAGCTCGACAGGAACTTTATAAGGAAATGGATCAGTGGGTCATGGACCAGTTCCTTCCTCCATTTCACAAGTATAAGTAAGTGTGATTAAAATGGTTGCCTCCGTGTTTTCTCTAGCTTGCAAATTATGTATTTAATTGTGTTTTGTTACTTGTAACCGCTTGTACTGTATCTGGTCTGAAATACGGGAGACTCCCGGGAAAAACAGGAGTGTTGGCAGGTATGCTTACACATACACTATGCACTCTGACTACTTAAATATTGTTGATAAGCCGTGGTGGGCATTTCACTCTGTCTAGCGCTGAACGCTGTCGATCAATTGCAACAGGCTGTCATTGGTACAATCGGAGCAGATTAGCTTCGCGCTAAGGAGGGATTTGGGAACAAATGAATCGCTGAACGAATCATATGGGAGTCGCTGGGATAATTAGGTAAAAATAAATGCATATTATAAAACCATGAAAGTGTTTTTTAACCTTGCATACATATCAGCCTGTTGTTGGAGACCCTTAAAACCAAAATATGACCCTTCTTAATGTATAATAGGGGCTCTTTAAATTGGAACATTTAATTTCAGTTAAATTCTTTTTTATGGCTCAGCAATAAAACAAACAAACAAGGTTACGTCAAATTAGAAATTTCTAAGGCATTTGCCCCAACCCTCTCCATCCTTCTCACTCTCTTCTCAGATGGGATGGTGGGCCAAATTAAAGGTTACAATGGGCCAATTTGGCCTGCAGGCCCTACTTTTGGCATCTCTGTTCTAGAAGATAACTCAAACAGAATCTCAACCGAAACAAGCACCTGAACAAAAGAAAAATTGTTTTGTATTCTACAGTCCAGTAAACTAGAGCTTGTTATGTCACTGTTGTAGTGCACTAAGACGCCATTCAAATCTTCATCAAAGTATCAGCAAGTCCATAAGAGTCTTAGCTTCTGTGTGTACCCACTGTACACCTACTTTGTGCCATGTGCTGGTTGAGGAATGCCTGGCACCGGATCGGGTCAGCACATACTGTAAGCGCAATCGAAGAAAGAACTTTGTCCTTCTCTTCTCCTCCCCTTATAGTCAACAGATGGAAAAATCCAATCCAATCCAAACCCAATTGTTTGCAGTGATCAAAAGCCGCTGTCATGGAATGAAGTTCACAAGCTTTCCTTGAGGACAAATGACATGAGAAAGAGAAATGTGTTCTGACAGGCTGATACAATGGCAAACTTGGCAGCAAGAGGTTGCCATTAATTTTTATAGTAGTCATATATCTACTCAAAGTGTGTGTGCGCGTAAAATTATGCAGAAGTAATTAAGGCAGATTGTTAACATGCCTTTGCCTAACTTTGATTAACTCTTCAATTGAAGAGAAATGAGCAATAACAAAAACATTAAACCAGCATATCCAGAGGAAACACATTTGTTCGGATAGGTTTTTTTTTTTATTAGAAAGCAGTAGCATCTGTACAGACAAGCTCTTGATTGTAGAGCGGTTCCTCAAAAATGCTGACACACAAAAAAACACATAGTCGTCTAAGTGCAGATCCCAGAGGGGTCAATAAACAACTGTGCATGCCTTTAAAGCTAGGGTAGGCAATTGTGAAAAGGCTAGCAATAGCCAGCTTTAAAAGCATAAGATCTCACCCTCCTTTCAGAACTATCTCCAAAGCTATACATGAACATGCACAGTCTATAGTGTATAGAGTCTGCAAATCACCATGATAGGAGATGGTGTTAGTAGAGAGTCCAACACAACGTTTTCAGACTACCTGATGTCTCATTCACACTGTAAACCCTGCTGTTGTCATTACTAAAGATATTAAGTAAATATAATTTGACATTACTTAAAATACCGAGTTTTGGCATCAAAACTTAAACAGGTGTGTTTAACTTACTCATTAGGCAGCAAAAAGCTTTTAATTAATATTCTCTGAACTTAACAATTTTAATTTCTAAACGATTCACCATGTCTCTGTTTAAAATGATTGGTTGCGCTTGAAATTCTGCCTTGACAGCCATGCTGATTGGTCAATATATGTTATATGACACAAGGTGGTCATTTTGCTTGTGATGCTGAATTTTGCTAAAGCGCAGCAGGATAGAGGCACTACCTGAACCCATCTGACGAAGGAGAAAAGTTAAATTAGTAAGTAGATATTTAAATGCTTATATACATTTTTCCTAATAGATATACACGCAGGGGTGACATGGTGCATGGCGCGGTGGGTAGAGATGTCACCTCACAGCAAGAAGGTTGCTGGTTCGAGTCCCTGCTGGATCAGTTGGTGTGAAGTTTGCATGTTCTCCCTTTGTTGCCGTGAGTTTCCTCTGGGTGCTCCGGTTTCCCCCACAAGTCCAAAGACGTGGTATAGGTGAATTGGTTAACCTAAATTGTCCGTAGTCTATGTGTGTATGTCCTGGTCCTCCAGGTTAGGGGTTGAGCATTGGGCTAACGACCCACCTCGTAAAAATTAGATGGTATGAAACACCAACATGGTGCGGCTTAATATCAACTTCGATATATACAGCCCTGGGAGTAAGTAAGTAAAGAATATAAAAGCTGAAAATTATGGAAGTTTAGTCTATTAACCATTTTAAGTTATCTGTACTTAAACATTTAAGTTAATTCAATAAAGAGACCATATATGATTAGCTCAATTAATTGAATTGTCGATTTCCCATTACTCAAATGAACTGAGGGAATCACTTTCCTCAAATCATTTGAGTAGTCTTAACTTATTAGGGTTCACAGTGCAGTGGTGAGACGTGTTCAAAGTAGGTTACACTGATGCCATGCAGAGACCAACATCACTCCCCTAATCTAAAGAGCCATGCTAGAGGCTGCGGTCTTTACTGTACTTGTTAATGTGCATCTCTTGCCAGAACTGTCACTTTGAATCCTACTTGGAGTGGGTCAAGTAGAACCAGAGGTGTTAAATTGGTGTCGTGACCCAGATGCAAGTGATGTTTTGGAGAAATGCATGGGGTATAGAGGCTGCAGTCTTTTGCATATTTGTTAGTGCACTCATTCCCATGCCAGAAACACTAGTTCAAATCATAGAAGGTCAAGTAGAAAAGGAAGTGTTATACTGGTGCCATGACCCAGATGGGAGTGAGGAAAAGAGGGTGAGTGCACCGGATGGCTGTGCGAGTAAACCTTACTCCCCTGATCTTGAGAGGTGTATTAGAGATTGATGCTTCTTTGGTGTCCTGACCAAGATGGGAGTGAATGTAACAGAGGCCAGCTAGTAAACCTTATCCTACTGATCTTGAGAGGTGCACTATCGACAGACAGGCTGTAGTCTTTACCGTCATGGTTAGCATGCCAGCCTTCCTTGCCAGAATTGGTAGTTTTGAATCCCACACTGAGAGTTCAGTAGAACCAGAGGGGTTATGCTGGTGCCATGACCTGGATGGCAGTGCACTAGAAACTGTAATCTTTATTATACATGTCAGTGAGTCTGCCTCCTACGCAAGAAGCATTGGTTCAAGTCCTGCTTGGAGGGGGTCAACTACAACTTGAGTAATTACATTGGTGTGACCAAGTGAGTGAGGTTTAGGGGGCCAGCTAGTGAAATCTGGGCAAGTAAACTTCACTCCTCTGATTTCACGAGGTGCACTTGCTACAGATGCTAGAGCCTTTAGTATCCTTCATAGTGCCCCTGCATCCTATGGCAGAATTGCTGGTTTAAATCAAATGAAACTGGAAGGGTTACATTGGTGACTATGATGGGTGTGAGGTTTAGGGGTGTATTTAGGCAAGATAACCAGAGCAACCAGAGAGATCACAGGTAGCAAAGCAACACCAATGTTAATTCTGCTTTTAGATCTTTCTTAATTCAGACATTTTTAAGTTGTAGCAGATTCTACCACTGTCTTCCTTTTCTTACGTCTTCTTTCTGGGCCAAATGTTGTTGGTTGAGGAGAAATGTAATTATAGCTGTTGTTTGCCTTCCATTCTTGCTCGGTGTGCATAGCATCATGAAACATGCTGATTATGTGTGATTGGGCTGTGTGGAGGTATGCAAATACAGGTTGACAGGCAGGTAGGGCATCTTATTGCTCTCAGACTAAATAAGGCCTCACATGAATGAGCTCTGATTATCCACAGATTTTGTTTTTCTCTGCAATCTCCAGAAAACTGTTGGTGAGTCAAAATCTGGTCTAAAATTGTGTATCTTGTACAGGGCATCGGGTGTTCTCCCCAAGCCAATGTGACTATGACTGATGATTACCTCCTGTTCCTCCTACTTCTTTTTCTGGGTCTCTTTCACAAAGTAACTATAAACTTAAAATGTGAGTTTGTGTTTGCATTCATATATTATCTTACCTCGCATCTAATAACAATTCTAAGTATCTTTCTTTTCGTATTTTTGATATTGTGGATGATGAAGTCCAGAACCATAAAGAGGGAGTCTACAGATATCTACATTTTAACCAGCAACATTCATCAGAGAGAAGATAAGATGTATAAGTTAGGAAACAGAAGGGGATTAGGTTAGTTCACTCTGAATGTGACAAGTGATAATTAGGAAGAGTTACAGTTATTTTGTAGATCAAGCAGGAGTTGAGCTACTATAAAACATACTGTGCGGTTGATGACAGCCTAATGACCATGACATTCTGTCCTGATGACATCAGCTTGTCACACCCTTGGAAGTTCTACTGTTTACATGCTGAAGCTCAGTGTGTGATGTTTATACTGTGGGGTCATCATATGAGTTATGAGCTGATCCAGCACTGGCCCTAATCTTCACACTACAAGAATTTAAAAACAAATGAAACACTTACCTGAAGCCTTTCAAAACATCCATTTATTCAAACAAGCCGAAGCCTTTGCATGGCAAAGGAAAAATAGATAGTATGTTATGCAGAGTTCAGACTGCGTGATTTTTGCCCCGATTTTGACTCGCCTACAGGTTTTGAGCATAGACTGTAAAAGATATGGACGTAGTATCCGTGACGTCACTCATAGGTTTCTGAAGAGCGCAAATGAAGCTACAAGTAGGCGTGGCCAACTGTTGCCATTTTGTTCAAGCGTCATCGCACCGACCGAGGGTGACCAAACAAGGGCAAAGAGGCGGAGTGTGAGCAGAGCTACAGACTCCTGTTTAGGTGAGCCTTTCTTTGGGAGAAACGCTTAATACTTCATTGCCTGCAACTCGTTTTTGTTCTGACCACATGTGCTTGGTTGTGTACTATATCAATAAATTGTTTAGGCTTTTAAAAACACTGTTATAATACATTGAGCCACTAAACATTGTTCTTATGACATTTTTCTACAGGAGGAAAACACAAATTACTTCCAAACACTTAAAATATAGTTTGTGTTAATAAATGCAAGGCTATTTATGAAATCCAGGCATAAAACTGTATGACAACGTTTCAGATGACTGTTCTATCGCCTACAGCTAATCAATCTGTCAGAGGTGCAGTACAGCTCTAAAGAAAATTATAAATAATAAAATATCTTAAATAAAATATAAATATAAATAAAAATTTATAGATATGGTATATAAGCATATAGTTTCACTTACCTGGGAAATAGAGACCACTTGAATGGTTTATGAACACAATAAACTGCATGCTATATTATCTGATAACTGTAGGAAATAATCCCAAAAGGCAAATGATTGTGTAAAGCCACATAAAACAAAACAAAAATAAGATATATGCCGAGTTCAGCGGCTAATCAGCCAGAACGGTGACCAGCGAGTCCTAGCTGTCACTCAAGTGGCCACGCCCTTAATTATGCAGACTTAATATAACTTAATAAAAAAGAAACGGATAAGTTATAAAAAATTCACCACCCTCACAGTTGTCATGAAGGGTAATATTAGCTATACGCACCAAAACCATCTTTTGTACCAGGCTGTAAACATGTTTTTATCAGCTGTAAAATTGGCCAATTTAGCATAGCAGTCAGTGAACATCTGGACTTCCTGCAGCCAGCCCCCAAAGGTGAGTTGATGAATTGCAGTTTCAGTTACTTCCGTATTGGCTTCACGAGGGAGAGCGACCCCCCCACTCTTTACTTTTGTCCGGCAACCCCAACCCCCCTAGATTCTTCCTAGTCCAGTGATGTGCTTTTTCATATATATACCAAAATATGTGTTCATATAAAATTTTATATCAAGTCGCGGAAATCACACAAGTGCTCATCAATGTAGACTTCAGTTATTTTTGCCATCTTCAGTAGTTCATTTTTCTTGTTCTGTTTCCTCCATTTCTAATTCAAAACAAAAGTGAGAGGCGCATATACATTGTGTATTGTGCATTGAAACAAAATTTGTGTCATGGGCACTGTACACAAATGCAAACTAAGTATACCTTAAGCTAAAGAAAAGAAGAATGAAAATTTAACATTATTTAACTTTACACGCATAACCTTATTTCAACTTACTTTTTATTTTATTTATTTGATATGCGGTTTTGGCATCAGTTCCACCACAAAAACTTGATTTTATGTAAGTGAATACTTTATCAAGGACACAGCATTTTCAGTTATGAGAACACATGAGATTTAATGAGACGTTGATGTGTGAATATATTGAAATATTAAGCAAACATCATTTATACTGTGTGTCAAGTTCAATCAATATTGGATGTTTGTCAAGGACTGTTTAATTGTGTGTTTGTAGGGTACATACTGTAAATGCTAGATGTATAATTACCTTCAGCAAGACAAATGAGTCAGCCATTCTTGACCCAAAATGTTTAACTTGTCATTTCCCATCAGAATGTTGTTAAATACATGCTGTAATTTGTGGTGTGGTGAAAATGACAAACGGTCACCAGTGATGGATGTACAGTATATGCACTGTTGGACGTTGTTAGTTGGAAAAATGAAAATACAGTAGCTCTAAAAGTCCACATGGCCAAAATGCCTTGAGTTAAACAAATGGTGATATAAAATACCAGATCCTAATCCCAGAGCTGCCATTAACTAAGAATCTGCATATTCACTCTGACATCTGTATTAGTGACAAACACTGTGAAGAAGAGCTGGTGAGATGAGCACATGAGTATCTGTGTCAGAGGATATTTTGGTATCATATGACTTCACTGCTCATACCCACATGCCGTGAAGCCCGAGTCTGTTTGTTTCCATTGTGACACAGCATGCTCTCACTTGGGGATCAGGGGACTCCTGTTTTCCATAACATGATGGCACTTGATGACCAGTGACTTGACTGTAAATGGTCTCCATGAGATGGTGGGAGGGTTTGCTCTTCAGTCCTTTGGTTTACAGTTAGAAGATGAAAGTGGCATGGCCTTTTAAAATGAGGAAGCAAACTCTCCTCTGGGTTTTATTTAGTCTAAATTCCAGTTGCATTTGATGTTTACTCATATGTATGTTAGTTAAACTCACCACATATACTATCCACAATAATATTTTTGAGTCTGCAAATTCATATTAAGACATATTTTGCATGTATCTACAATTTGTTTTTGATTCGGCTGTGATGTTTGAGATGGCAAAATTTAACTGTCATCTGTAATGAGTTTGAGATGGCAAAATTTAACTCTGTCATCTGTAATGAGTTAATCATTGTTTGCCAGTTTTCCCCTGAATTTAAGAGCTGATTAAGAACATAACGAGTTTATATTGAAGATAAAATGAGACCATGGTTTTCTGAACCTCTATCCACTACTGGACAGATTTATTTAAGAAGATATTAGTTTATCATCAAAATATTTGATTTACAATATTTTATTTTTTTAATTTGTTTTTATTTCTCATGTGTTAAAAAATCTATGTACCATTTTATACACTGGCAGGTTTTATGTGAACGTATAATTGTATAAAATGTATAAGAACATATAAGTTGGGATTTTCTCATATTTAACCCAAACAAAATAGTGGAATATAACTATACAGTTTTTTTTTTATGTTTTTTTTTTTACATTTTCTGTTCATCATTTATTAAACGTAAAGAAAATTGTTACATTTTAAAATATTTGTTAATTTTTTTTTATGACTGCTTCCTTATTGTATGTAGTTTTAAATGAAATTATTACTCTATTACTCCTTATTGCTTTTTTTTACTATTACCATTAATAATAATAATATGCATAAATGTCCTCTTTAAGATCAAAAACATGATTTTCCATGCATGTTTGTCAATAGAAAATGTTTATCAAACTAATTCAGTCCCAACAATGAATGAAATAAAAAGAAAATGCTACAAATGTTTTAATAATAATAATAATAATAATGGGTGACACAGTGGCTCAGTGGTTAGCACTGTCACCTCAAAGCAAGAAGGTCTCTGGTTTGAGTCCCAGCTGAACCAGTTGGCATTTCTGTCTTCATGTTCTCCCCGTGTTTGCGTGGGTTTCCTCTGGGTGCTTCAAATGGTACTTGCAAGAGAAATTTGAGGTCTCAAAAAGCATACACAGCGGCCTCTGGTGGATTCACGAAAACAAAAACTGCAAAACAATGTAGTTCCTGGGACATATTTGGCACTCTCCAGAAATGTATATAGAGGTACATTTTCAGAATAAGCTTGGGTTGGATGTTTCCGTTGCAGCTGGAAGGGCATCCGCTGTGTAAAACATATGCTGGATAAGTTGGTGGTTCATTCTGCTGTGGTGACCCCTGATGAATAAAGAGACTAAGCTGAAGGAAATTGAATGAATAAAGAATAATAATAATAAACTGTATTTTAAATAGCACCTTAAAAAAATGCCTTACAAACAAAAAATATGTACATTTGTACATGTACATTTCATATTTGTATTTCTTTTTGACACTGATTAAAGATTTTAGATAATTTTACTAGAGATATTTTTTAGTTCATACACACCCAGGTCCAAAATTGACCCACACTAGAAACATAAAACGTTTTTAATGTTTATGTATTGGAGAGAAAAAAAATGCTTGTTTTCTTTTTTTCATCTCTTGAATGTGGGGTTAAGAAGGCACTGTCTCCTTTGTCTCCTCAGAGAAAATGGCGATGGATGAAGTGCAGCTTTTCTTTGCATTGGTAACAACTAAAATCAGCTTTACTGTAGTGTTGGTTTCATTTTAACTCTGTGTGTTTGTGTGCATGTACTGTAACTGGGTCAGGAAAATGTACTAATCTAGGACAAATTAACAACATAATTTGTCACAACACAAATATGTAACAACTATGGACAGCTTTTACTCAATTGCCAACTTCACTCCAAGCAATTTCACTGACATCCTCTAAAGTCAGCCAATGATTACAGCACTTAATCATTCCCTGCAAATCTACAAACACTCACAGCGCTCACAGCATAAAACACACAAATATTGCTTAACCCATGAAGCCTACCCGTGCTCACAGTAGGCATCAGAACACACAGTCGTGTCTCAAACACACGTTTATTCTCATACACCCCCACACACTGCTCACATTATGACACAATATGTTTATAAAATTACACACAATAAAAATATCAGCTGGATGCATCACTGTATGAAGCACTATTAACATTATAAAAGCAATGATGTCAGCATAATGAAACTATTATAAAACTTTCAATGATGAAAAATCATACTCGCTTTGATAAACAAAACAAAATTGTGAAGCCTCCTAAAATAATACAGAGGGTATCATTTAATGCAGTTAAGTAAAGAACTTAAGAATTCATGGGGAAAAGATTTTTAAACCTTAAATTTACACTGAGCAACATTTTACAAAATAGCAGGCCAGTGTAGCACACAGACCAACCAACCATCTCAGCATGAGATATCACTTTTTTCAATGAAAAAAAAAGAGATAAAAGATATCTTAATTATTAGACCGGAAATATTTCTGAAAAACAGGAAATTATTTCTTATCCCTTTCAGAGAAAATAACAATGACACAAACTAATTCTTATCAACCATCAATTCTTGGTATTAATTGTTTAGAAAAAAGAAAGAAAGAAACAGTTACAATAATATAAATTGTTAAAAAACAAAAAAAAAAGAATAATTAATTTTAAAAACGCTTTTTTTAATCATGAGGAGTCCGACATCAACATGTTTTTTGTGAAATGCTTTTGTTAGCATTTACAATACAAGAAATCTAAAGTATAAAACTAAGAGTGTAGGTCCATTAATGCAATAATCATACCTTTAAACAACTTAACTTACCAACCATATGAGTACTTAATAATTAATGAGATAATGCCAACCCTGCAAGGACTTTGAGGACAGAGGAAATCTTATGCAATACACAAACTGTAATTATTGTAAAGATTAGATCACGTCATTAAAAACCTTTTACACTTTAAATTGTATAACTACAGGTTAAATATATATACAGCTGAAGTTAGAATTATTAGCCCCCCTGTTTATTTTTTTTTTCCAATTTCTGTTTAACGTAGAGAAGATTTTTTCAACACATTTCTAAACATAAAAGTTTTAATAAATCATTTCTAATAACTGATTTATTTTATCTTTGCCATGATGACAGTAAATAATAATTACTAGATATTTTTACAGCTATACAGCTTAAAGTGACATTTAAAGAATTAACTAGGTTAATTAGGTTAACTAGGCAGGTTAGGGTAATTAGGCAAGTTATTGTATAATGATGGTTTGTTCTGTAGACTATCAAAAAATATATAGCTTAAAGGGGCTAATCATTTTGACCTTAAAATGGTTTTAAAAAAATTAAAAACTGCTTTTATTCTAGCCGAAATAAAACAAATAAGACTTTCTCCAGAAGAAAAAACATATTATCAGACATACTGTGAAAGTTTCCTTGCTCTGTTAAACATCATTTGGGAAATATTTAAAAAAGAAAAAATAAATTCAAAGGGGGGCTAATAATTCTGACTTCAACTGTGTATATATATTGTCAACCCTTTACAAAACACGTTAACTCCTCCTGATTTTTACTGTAATGTAATAACATTTGTGAAGCAGCTTTAGATTGCTAATTATTGTGAAAAGTGCTACACACAAATATGACTTTTTTCTTGACATGTTTTGAAAACATATTCAAAATTTTAAAATGGTTGAATGTAAGCTGTAAAAATGCCCATTTGATGTCAGACATCAGATTTTATGGTCTGTAATTACAATAGAGCGCTACCATAGCTGTTTCTAATTAGATTTCTGCTTTCAAGATAAAAAAATGGATTAAATAATACAATATGATGCTGTCACATAACAAATGTGTGTACAACCCCAATATTGGTATATATTTAGTAAAAATGTTGCTAAAATTCTGAATAAATATAGGGGAGGGGGGAGGGTAATTGAAAGTAAAAAGTTATAGGTTATTACAATTGATCTCTTTCTGTAATTTCAGCAATCATTACAAGATTATTACTAAACACACAGTGCATAGATCTAGCAAATGTATGTACAACATGTATGTAGAGATCACAAACACAACAACAAAAACTGGTATAAAAAATAGAACCTCATCAGCTACTGGTAAACCAAAAAAGCAATATTAATCATGTCCAAAATATTCATAGCTCTTTTCTCACTTTAATCATGTTGAAAACATTTTAGTGACATGTGGTAATGATCAATATACACATTTCACGATGCATTTTTCCATTGGCTTGTCAAAGCAGGTCATAACAGTACACGCACTGTAAAACAGTCATCCTCAATTTCTGACATTCTCAGGAAATATTTGTAAATATCGCTTATCTATCTTCTGAAATAGCTCAAATCATACTGTGTTTACAGACATAAGAGCAGTGATTATTCTGGAGGCATTCTGTAGTGTTTAATAAAGTAAACACAGGCTCATTGGAAATATGTGCTTCAGCCTACATTTTTGTGAACTCACAAAAACTTCTTTCAACATACGTCTGACTGCAGTTAAAATGAACGCTATGGTGCAGTATGATTGTTCCATTCACACTAATGATATTTACAGGGACATATTATTGACAAATAAAGGATTTGTCAGAGGAGTTTTGTCCACAACACCAATTAAACACCACAAAAGAACTAAATGTTGTCTATGATTAAAATGAAAGCATTTGAAATTAAAAGCGTTTGCCTCACTTATCTCTATATATACAATTTGTCTGGTGTCAGTTTGCTCATACAGTAGCTCACTTTTTACAGCATTGTATTGTAATGCGGAGTGCTCGAATTCGAGTCTGTCGAAGCAAGCTTCCACAAAAGCAATGCTAAATTTATGTGGTCACATTGTAGTTTCTCTTCTCTTTGCTATTGAAAGCACCATTGGTTAATATAAAAAAGTATAATAAAAAAAGAAAGCAAAAAAGAAAACACCATAAGTTGGGTTTAGGGAAGGGTTTAGGTCAGTAGTTCAGTAGGTAAACTGTACGACAAGACTCACCTTCTCACAGACGTGAACAAAAAGGATGCGAATCTGAAACGCACAACAAAGTGCATCCTGCATAATGTATTTCAGATTCTCAGAAATGTAGACATCGCCCTCTAGTGGATTTGTCATTTGAAATGTGCAACAAAACATACCTGGAGCAATGCATTTTTTATTCTGCAAAAAAGTAGGCTGTGGCACGTATTTCTAATGAGCCTGGGTTGAATAAAATGGCTCAAATAGATAAAGAATCTCCTAAAACCTTTAGCGAAATGCTTGCAAGCATTTGTTAAAATACTGTTCTGAATCATGACATACATTCTCCTGGTTTGCCTTTTAGGAGAACATCAGAAAATGAATTTCAGACACGGCTCTGATTAATGCTCAGAAATCTATAAATCCTTAAAGTCAGTTTGGCAATTCAGTGACTAGAAACCATGCGGGATTCACAGGTGCCAAACCTCCTGTTTCTCAATACAACAAAAATTGATATTGTGTTGCAAGTACAGTTTTATGAAATGAAACTCTTTGTTTCAGTGCAAACAAAAACAGTTTAGCCTATTCAAATAAACATATTCATACGGATGAAAACTGAATCCCCCAAGTCAAAATGTGCTAACTTTGTGTCTTATACCGAATCATTCGATGACTGAATAATGTTGTTGCTCCAAATGTAGCAATACACAGGGTCGATTGTTGAATGTCAACACACAGGTGCTGCTACTGACACCATTTATGACAGAGGACAATTAAAAAGTGCATAAAGAGGTAGAGTTATTGCACAATCTACTGATGCAATATATATTGCACACAAATAATTGATTCTAATTAAAATCCCTTCATGATAGCATAAACACTGAAGATTGGGAAACTGCGCTGGACACTTTAACTTAATCAAGTTCTGTTTCAAACTCAAGAAAAATGACAGCAGGGCAAATTAACATGTCAAGTGGCTATAACCAAATAATTAGTGGAATAATTAAGGTCTACAATACAACCTCCCCAAAAAAAGGTTTACTAAAAGAAAAAAGAAATTATAGTATATTATATATATTACTACTTTACTACTGCACAGTAAAATGTGCTTTAATAATAATAACAATAATTTCACAATACATTAAAGCATTAGTTATAATCTTTCATCCTAGATTTAATTTAAATTGTAAACATTCATTCATTTTCTTTTTCGGCTTAGTCCCTTTATTAATCTGGGGTCGCCACAGCGGAATGAACTGCCAACTTATCCAACATATGTTTTACGCAGCGGATGCCCTTCCAGCCACTCATTCACACACACACACTCATACACTATGGTCAAGATTAGCATACCCAATTCACCTGTACCACATGTCTTTGGTCTTGTGGTGAAAACCGGAGCAGCCAGAGGAAACCCACACAAACACGGGGAGAACATGCAAACTCCACACAGAAATGCCAACTAACCCAGCCAAGGCTCGAACCAGCGACCTTCTTGCTGTGAGGCGAACGTGCTTAAATTGTAAACATATAAAAAAAAATGTGATTGCATTTGGAAAATTATTACTGTTTTAATTTGTAAGTTTGGTATTGCTAAATTGTAAATTATTAATTGTAAGTAAAAAAATATATATTTATTCAATTATCCCCATTTGGTAACAAATAAGGCAAATACTTTGTTACACAATTGCATGTACTTATAATAATAATGGCAGTGAATTATACCAGTTGCTTGCAATTAATCCTAAATTACAGTTTTTCTCAGTGGCTTTGGTGCATTTCTCACAACACTATTAACATTTGCACAACAGTTAATGCATTTCTCAAAACAATTAGTCATTTGTGCACATCATAGTAGCAGTTTCTCATTCCTTCCAGCAAATTGCAAATGCTTTTGGACATGCATCAATTGCTTTCATACAACTCTCTGCTGTTTGTAACATCATTTGCTTATGTCATGTCAGTCAAAATTAACTAAACTTGTGAATGCTGAATAGTCATTCCATATAAAACTAATAGTCCTCATTTCATTACTTGAGTCATTACATACAGAAATGTTGAACTAGTTGTCAAATGTAAATTTTATGAAACATTTTAAATCTTTTTTTGAAAAATTTGATGAATGATTTACAGACCGGTGTATGTTGTAGGTTCAGTTCCAATATGCACTGCACTATTGTTTACAGTTGTTCACAGCTCTACCCAAAGAAAGTTTATGTTTGTTGTAAATATAGGTGTATTTATTCTTTTGCACAATGCTGTGGATAAATTAGAATGGCAAAGAGCAAATGCAGTAAAAATGTGAAACATACATATTCAGTGTCTTGTACTCAGATACCTCACTAAATGCAGTGATGTCTAACTTTACTGTAGTTTTCAAATGGCTGTGCAAATAGTATATAGTGCTGTCTTGAGCATTTTCAGGAAGTGTCACCAAAATCTGACCGTTTTGCATTGGAAAAAATTAACAGAGTAAACTGTCATAATGAAAACATGACAAAGCCATTTGACTATCTTGTTCATAAATAATGGTGCCATTTTAGCAAGGAACAAGCTTTTGCAGATTGTCCACTAGGTTTTGCAGTTTGTACTAATTGTTTTGAGAAATGCATTAACTGTTGTGCAAATGTAACTAGTGTTGTGAGAAATGCACCAAAGCCACTGAGAAAAACTGTAATATTAATTAAAATCAGTGGTGTAAAGTAACTAATTACAAATACTCAAATGACTGTTATTTAGTAGTTTTTCTCAGGAATTGTAATTTACTGAGTAGTTTTAAAAATGTGTACTTTTACTTTCCCTTGAGTAAATTTTTAGTGCTGTATCTGTACTTTTACTCCACTACTTTCCTTCAACCTGCAGTAACTACTTTATTTTTCTTGTCTATGGGGATTAGAAAAATCAGTCCTGAGGTTCCTGTCCAATCAAATCGCACATAGAAGGTAAATCACATCATAATAAACTACCTCAAGACGTGTGCACATTATAATTGCAGCAAACTGTTTGGAAGTATTAAAAGTGTCCATGAAGATGTTCAAAATCTTTATACACATTGACCCAGAGACTGTTTAGATGCATGTCACTGATGAGAAGATGACGGATGTTTACTGTATGATGACCGAAATGGCCTTAAACACCAAGCAGACACAAGACGTCAACATGATGTCTGATTGATGTTGAACCCTAACATCATGGGGACTTTGCATTTTGTTTGGAAATGAAAATCGGGCTGACGTCAGAACTTAACGTCAGGCCAACATCAATATCCAATGTCCAACCTAAAATCAACGTCAATGATGTTACGGCTTGACATTGTGTGAACGTTACCCCTATGACACCTATCAGACGTTGGGATTTTGGTTGCCATACCTGACGAATAAATGCCAGTATTTTACGTCATATATGATGTTGGGTTAAGATGTTGGCTCGACGCTGGATTTTGGTCACTTTCTAACAACCTAAAATCAACCAAATATCAAAGTCATTTGACGTCATTATTGGACATCAAAATAATGTTGTCCTTACCTGCTGGCTTAACAATTAATTTTGGTCACCTGACATTACAACCTAAATCTAACCAAATATTAATGTCTCATGATGTTGTGTGTCTTCTGGGCAATAACCAGGGCCAGATGGAATCTGCGGACGTTTTTTGCTATTTCTGCGGAGAATTTTGGTAAAAATCTGCGGATTTCTGCAGAATTATTTTGGGAGTATCATAACTAAAACCTTAATATGTTAAATAAAAAATAATATCTTTTTAACTTGTATTTAATGTTTAAAATGCAAATCCAGTTAGATTAACTGTAAATAGTTAACTTTAAGTAAATAAACAGAATTAATGATGGGCTAAAAATCTGCGGAAAATCTGCAGAAAATGTGCGGAATTCTGCGCGCGCAGATTCCGTGTGGGCCTAGCAATAACTAAATGCATTACAGAATGTTACGTTTACACACACATGCACAAATTACATGTAAACATATTAGCTTTTCACAGCATATACTCTTGAGTACTTTTTAAAGGGCTACTTTTTACTCATACTTTGAGTAATATTTACTACAGATACTTTTACTCTACTTGCACTACATTTTTAGGCAAGTAATGGTACTTTTACTTGAGTATGATTTTCAGTACTCTTTCCACCACTCTGCTTATTATATGGATAAATAATTAGATAGCGATAAGAACATCGTATAATAAGGTGTAACCTAAATTGTATTTGACAAATTGTATTTGAGTATTTGTGTTTTTAATGCACTCGTGATATAAAGGAAACCACTTTAGTTGCAGTCATGCAAAGAAAAAATATATTTAATCAATATTCTTTCAAAATAATTGGATATATTTTTATGACATTTAAAGAGAAATTATTAATAAACGCGTAATTTGTGTGTGAACGATATAACATTGTTAAAGGATTATATTCGTTCCCATCTTTGTGACATAAATCAAACACTTACAATTTTATATATAATGTGCTCAATGTTTTAAATCATAAACATTTTTGGACTGTACCTTTGTTCCTAATTATGATTAATTAATTTGTATTGCTTTCAAGAAGACAATAGGACAGGAAGAGAGCAAGCTGTTGGTAGAGAAGTGGCCGGGGGGGTTGAACGAGGTTCATTGTTGACTCTCTCAAGGCTCAAAACTCAACATTAAGAAACAGTGTTGAAAGAAAACTCCCTTTGGCGGACACACTCCTCCACTTCCGTTTCTCTCCATGTACACATTTTTCACTCTGTTTCTATCTCTTTCTCTTTACCTCTTTGTGCCCCCACCCCACTTACAAGTTTGAGTTATGCTTTTTGGACAGAATTATTATCTGAGCTCCAGAATGCAGAAAAGCAACAAATCACTCAGGGACTATTCTGTTCCCCTCTGCGTCTCTGGGGAATGTGCTGGTAGCAATCAAATTAGTGCAACCCATTAAGAGATTTCACAGCTGTCAATGATGTATAGTGCAAAAAGTTCATTCTTTTCTCTCTGGACTCTTTCAGAAGAGTTATTGAGTGAGTTCTGTGTAATATTGGACTCATTTGTGTGTGTGCGTTTAGCTGTCTTTGGGGAATGTGTATCTTTATTTAGGGCTTACAAAACAAATATGTGACATATGCAAGTATGTAAGATTTTGTATCCTAAATACCGTATAATATGAAAAACATCTAAACAGAGGTACAGATTGGCTATTGTGCAATTCAGAACAAAATGGTGGATGAAATGTTTATAAGGCATGAGTTTGGTTTCATAAAGGCTAAAGGGCAAACGTCTTGAGGAAGTTGAGGTTTATTATTATTTTTTTTCCACTGAGCTTCACTAAAATGCTTTTGTTCTCATTAATCATTAGTTTGGTTGTTTTTTTACAGCCAATTTTCACAGTCCTTCTGGACACTTATAATTAAACCGTCTGCTTATTGCTTCTGTACCTTTAAGGTTTATGCACTAACAATTACTAAGTAGGCTGAAGGGTCACTGCCACATGCACTGCTAAATACTGGCCTCCCCAGTCAGAGAAGTTTGCCATTTCATTTTTAAGCATATATGTTAATAAGTTAAACCAACCATACGTACAAACACACTTAAATGAATGCACACATATATACAACTATAGAAACATCTATAATGAAAATAAAAAGTAAATAAAAGTATTATTGAACAATTAATGCGTCTTACTGTTGTTATGGAACAAGTGAACTGCAGCATTTTCTTTACAAAAATCATCACTTGTGCAACTACATCAGATGGCCAAAAGAAGAACCAAACTAAAGGCTTAAATAGAACCAAACAAGACACTGGTGTGCATAATCAACAAATGAATAACATCGTAAACAAAGAGAATAGAAACTAAGGCTTTGTTTACATGACAATCATACATTTTTAAAAGGTTTTGTGAGCAGATGACAATGTCAAAGAATTCTCTGTTTACACAGATCCACAATAATGTAAATAAAATTGTGCATGTCAGGCCAGTAGTTGGTGAGGTCACTTCATAAAGAAACACTACTAGCCTGTGTCCTGTAGTGTCCCATTGTTGTGTAGATTGTCAATTACTCAAGTATGCATACAGACTGAACCAACATAGGCTCATTTTGAAAACGTAGCCCTATATACGTTTCTGGAGATTGCGAAATATGTAGCCAGAAGCAGGTATGGCTGCATTTCGTCTTTTACACAAATGATACGGGTCGTATGACGCCGTTCCTTTTTCAGTTCGCTTACCAGCTGACTGCTTATCTCCGTATGGACGGCTTTCCCGCTGTTACCAGTTTGTCCAGTTAGCTTGCCATGTACGTCGACGGACTTGAGACGCAGAGAGGAGTTGACCATGATGACGGGGTTGGAGTCCGGCGAAGAACGATTCCAGAAAGTGGGTAAGATAAAAACAGAAGCAAAAAAATAAAATAAACAAATAAATAACAGGGTGAGAATATGGTAAAATCTGAAAACGTAGTGAAAATCAGTCGAGGACTTTTTAAATGGATTGCTTTTTAAAACTGTCGGTTGGGTTTATGGAAATGGGTGGGTGGGTCAATCGGTGCTTTTGAAAACACTGTTGGTTGGGTTTAGGGAAGGAGGAGGATGGGTCAGTCAGTCAACAATTAGTCGACAGCAGCCTTTGGTGGATTTCAGTGAGAACAGCAGGCGTGAATGGCACTCGCGAGAGAAATTTGAGATCTCAAAAAGCATACTGCTTTTTTTAACTGCAAAAAAAAAAAAACACACCTCCGGGGAGGTATTTGGCGCTCTCCAGAAATATATATAGTGGTGCATTTTTAGAATGAGCCTGGGTTAGACTGAACATGTAACATATTTATAATGTACACAGAGAAAATAACAAAATTGCTTTTAAAAAAAATCACTCTGAAAACCCACTTTCAAAAGTTTACCTTTTCATACTTAATTGTCATATAAATGATGAGAAAAAATGTTTTCGGATTTTAGCAGAAGCATTGTCATGTAATCCTTCAACACAGGATGAAAACACAGGAACAAAAGGAAACACAGGAAACAGTCAACAAACACAACATAACCACAACACCTTTACTCCAAAAGTGCGTAGAATAAGATGTATCTAAAAAGACTTAATTTAAAGATTTTTGATTCTTAGTGTCGAGTGTTAGAATTCTGCAGTGTTTTTGAGGTAGAAAGGGGTCTGGTCAGTCTGCAGGCCTGTTTGACTTGTGAAGAATGGAAAGAGCTTGAATTGATGTAGGAGGCTGCAGCTCTTTGGGCTATATGAGGGTGTTCTGTTTTCATGTCATCACTTCGGTGGGAGAATAACAGTGAGGAGAATAATGCCTCATATTTCATCATTCTGACTTCTAGAAAAAACCCTCTTCTCATTTACACTGCTCTGACTTGTTTGTCCTGTTACATCAGTAGCCTCTCTAGTACAATCCATCCATGTGCTACGGTTTAACGTTCCACTGAACCCTCTCTACTCACAGTTGATAAACACTTCCCAGGCAAGACCACACACTCATCCACACCAGTTTACATCACTGAACACTGACCGTAATCCATCAACTGACTCTGCACTTCTACAATTCATGCAGTTTACTCATCAGATTCCTCCAAAAATGAAAATAATCAAAAGCAGTATATTTCTATATTAAGATAAAAAAAAACCTTATGTATCTTGTGCAACATCATCCGTTAAGTTGTTCAAGGAACATTTGTCTTGGAATCACCGGCTGTTGTACTTTTACCACCAGAATAAACAGAAGAGAATGCTTTTAAAAACACAAAAATGCTTGGAAAAAAAGTTACAGTTGAAAGTAGCTGTTTTGCTAGGCTGAGAATGTTCATGGACAAAAACCACCAAAATAATCATGTATACACAAAATCTATGTTCACACACATGCACTTTCAAAAGTATTTATACATATGCTGTATATATATATATATGCTGTATATGTGTGTGTGTGTGTGTGTGTATATATATATATATATATATATATATATATATATATATATATATATATATATATATATATATATATATATATATATATATATATATATATATATATATATATATATACATACACACGTCTATGTATATGTACAAAAGTCTTGTCACTTAACAGAAATAATGTCCAGTATAGAATATAAAGTCATGCTGCAGTGGAAAAAGAATTAATATTGTGTATGACTCCCATGAACTTGGAGGACTGCATCCATACATCTCTGCAATGACTCAAATAACTTATTAATAAAGTCATCTGGAATGACAAAGAAAGTGTTCTTGCAGGACTCCCAGAGTTCATCAAGATTCTTTGGATTCATCTTTAATGCCTCCTCCTTCATCTTACCCCAGACATGCTCAATAATGTTCATGTCTGGTGACTGGGCTGGCCAATCCTGGAGCACCTTGACCTTCTTTGCTTTCAGGAACTTCGATGTGGAGGCTGAAGTATGAGAAGGAGCGCTGTATATGAAGAATTTGCCCTCTCCTGTGGTTTGTAATGTAATGGGCAGCACAAATGTCTTGATACCTCAGGCTGTTGATGTTGCCATTCACTCTGCATATCTCTCGCATGCCCCTATACTGAATGTAACCCCAAACCATGATTTTTCTTTCTTCTGCAGTATTTTTGATGATTGAGATGCAGTTCAACAGATGATTCATCAGAAAAATCTACCTTCTGCCACTTTTCCAAATGATCAACTAGAAGGCAAATTATTATTTGTTGCTCTTGCAACTGGGATCGACGACGAGACTTTTGTCAGGTAGTGTAATTCTAAATGCTTAATACTTGTGTGGAATCCATTAACAATTAACCATTTTTAGTGTTTGGAAAATAAATCTTTTGTAACACTGTAAATGTCTTTATTGTCAGTAATGAAAATTAAATGTATCCTGACAAAAAAGCTTATTAATTTATAAAAAATGTTTAATTAAACCCCAAATCTTTAAACTGTATATGCATACTTTTTGATCACAGTGAAAAGAAAACAATGACTAAAATCAAACAGTACATTCTGTGCTGCAGCCGAATGTTGAGATATCTAGTTCTGAATGCTGAGCATGTCTCCACAGGGGCAAACAGAATAAAACCTGGAAAAATTTGTTGGCTCAGCTGGATATACTACACATATATTAGACATTTAACTGATAGAATTCAGAGTGTGTGTAAAATTAAAGATAGATCTGAAAGATCTGTGCTGACAGGTAAAGAGAGGGGAGTGATAGATGAAATATTAGTGTTGGCAGGTTGGAGCAGAGGTGCAGTGTGCTCAACATCTCTCGCTCTTTTTTACAAGAAAGAACAATGCATAGTTTAATAATTCAGTTTCAAATGCCTCAGAACATTTTAAGTAAATACATTATATAGCAATTAATTAAAACATTACAAGCACTGTAGTGGAATAGACTAGTGAAATATTCAGTTTAGACCTATACACAGTACATACTATACTGCACACTGAACTAAATTACACATTTTGTTTAAAGATTTGTTTACATTTTGAAATCATATTGTATCTGAGGCTGCTTTACAAGAATAGCATTACAACAATGTTTTTTTTTCCTACCATGTGACATTAGCAATGAAAAACTCCTTAAGTAGTTAAAATAGATGAGGAACTACAGGTACCTTGAGAGGAACTGAGACTTTGCTGGAAAAGCCCACCACCTCAGACTGACACATATTCACAAAATTTACAAATGTTCATTCTCAACTAAGGCTGCATAATATATCGTTTCAGCATCGATATCGCAATATGATCCTTTGCTATAGTCACATGTTAAGTTTGTATTATAATTCATCATTTGCATGTGTTTTTGATGCCTGTGATTGTATAATGACCTTAAAGCATTTACTGTAGGTATAAGAAATTGTACCATTGGTGACTTTAACGACAATGATTACATTTATTGAATTATTTTGATCATTCAGTTACTGTACTTGAATACTTGTGACTTGGGAAATGATAAAGCACTTTATTTTAGTTGTATCTTTTTCTTGATTGTATTTATAGGTCTAAGCATAAAAATCCTCACAGCACAAGCAAATACAAAAATGCACTGTAAATAGCACAGACCACAACCAAAATGTGTCGGGGACCCCAAAAAGTTTATAGATTGTTTATTAGATTTTATGGAGATGCAAATAGTAATCATTAATTCATCAATCTCTGACTAAACACGCGCATGAAAATACTCACAATACATGCAAATACAGAAATGCCCTGCAAATAGCGCAGACCACAACGAAAATGTGTCGGGGGACCCCAAAAGATTTATAGATTGTTTATTAGATTTTATGGAGATACACTTTTTCCAAAATACTTACCAATTACTTTCCAAATAGAGATATTAAGTCATCTGATGTAATTATATTCATATCGCAATATATATCACAATTTTTTTTTAAATCGCAATGCTAGATTTTTCCAATATCACACAGCCCCATTCTCAACTGATGTGATTCCGCCATTGAATATTATCTAAAATATCAACTTTGAAAATATCAACTTGTTTTTCAAAACAATGACATTATACAAAAAGGAACTGTGAAATTTTCTTTCAAAAGTATCTCAAATTTGTATATTTCTGCACTTTATCTCTGCTTTTTCTCTTTCCATGCTTTTTACTTCATAAATGCTTTCCCCCCATGTTTCCCGCAGAGAGCACTGTATTTATGTCATGCTCATACTCACACCAAAAACTCGCTGTGTCCTGGATTTCCAAACACTGGACCTTTTGCTCCCCCTAAAGCGCAATGCTGGCACACCTCAATGGCTTTATATATTTTTGCATTGAAAGTCTGCATTGTTAAAGAGATTTGTTTGAATTAATAGTGCGGCTGCATGGATAAAATCACAGCAATAATACAACAAGGTGGCTATTCATGCATCTTTGAGCCTGTTACAAACTAGAAATAAACATTAGTCAACCACAGACCACTTCAATTTGTACATTTACTTTTTTGTGGACCTGCATATGCAATGACCAACTCTCAGTCCATGCAGGCGATCAAAAAACAAGCTCTTGATCAATAGCAAGCAGCCAGTATCACTTCAATCCAGAATGAAGGCAGACAGAGAGAGATAGAGAGTGTGTTTGTGCTTGAAGAGAGAGAGAGATGACTGTGAAGGCAGATATGGGCTTCAGCAAACAGGACGCAGTGACACTAGGTGCAAAGGTAGAGCTGAGGAAGATAAGACCTGCTCTTAACACGCAGATGAGATACTATTTGGCAGCCAGAGGGCATTTTGATAAGCCGAGAGCACACACACGACTTGATAAGTCGGGTCATACACATAAAGACCCATATTGATTGGTAAGGTCACACACACATACACAGACAGACTTCAATAATTAACATGCCTAATGTTAGGTGAGGCTGGTCTGTGGACTATTTAGCTTTTACTAAAACAATGACATCAGGATTGATTATATAAATATACATTATATTTATATAACATGTTTTGTGGTACATTTTTTAGTTCAGTGAGTTAAAGAACAGTCAGCACCCAAAGTTCATTAGAGAAGTGTGCAAAAATCCCAACATGAACCTATTAAAGCAATCTTGTAAGTCAATTACTGCAGGCTGGCATCATTACTTTAGAATCAGATGAGTTGATGAAAGTGCCAGCGCCAATATTTCAGTACGCTAAACTATTACTGTCATTTTTATAAATGGTCAAAGTAAACATTCATAAAAATGTTTGCATTCAATTTGGTTCAGTAAGACTGAGTGAAGTATATATCTGTGGAAAGGTTTGCATGGATGTGCTGCTGAGACAGCGCTTCAGTTATTAGTCTATTTGGCATGATTCTGCCTATCCTTGCTTCTCTTACTGCAAGTTAATCAATAACAAATAGTGTATGAATGGTAAATTTTTGTTCTACGCAAGCTTGGTTAGCCTCTCTTTGATCAGGCTTTTCTGGTGTTAAAGGTAAAATATGAGACTGTTCTGGAAAAATGGAACACTCTTTTTGGGCCCTTATCCCTGATGTATCGCCGTTAATGTTTTTAACATTACCAAGCTGAACAGAATACTTCACATTATCTACCTGCGTTTGCTAGCGTCATAGCACAAATTAATACTCCAGCCAATCTAGGGCCCCATCCTTCCTCTACCTAGCCTTTATGTTAATCCGGCCCTGCACATAATACTTACAAAATCACGCAGACAATGATATTGTATTCAAAAAACTGAAAATTTTAGACCATGTTTTTAGGTTGTGTGTTAACAATTACCCACTCACTATCCTTTGGCTTAGTCCCTGATTTAATAGCCAGCAGCAAGTTTTCTGCAACTCTCACATGGTTGCCCACTGAAGCTAAGCAGGGCTGCGCCTGGTCAGTACCTGGATGGGAGACCACATGGCAAAGCTAGGTTGCTGCCGGAAGATGACCAGAAGGGGGTGCTCAACCTGCGATCTGTATGGGCTCTAACTCCCCAGTATATTAATGGAGACTCTATAATGCTCAGTGAGCACCGCCTTTAGGATGAGATGCTAAACCAAGTTCTCGACGCTCTGTTAAAAATATCAGGATGTCCTTTGAAAAAAGAGTAGGGTTTTTTTGCCCACTGACCTCTGTCCATCATGGCCTCCTAACCATCCCCATATCATAATTGGCTTCATCACTCTGTCTCCTCTCCAACAATCAACTGGTGTGTAGTGTGCGGTCTGGCACAATATGGCTGCCGTCGCGTCATCCAGGTTATCCTCTGGTGGTGGATAAGGAGATTCCCCCCAAAAATGTGTAAAGCGCTTTGAGTGTCCAAAAAATGTAAGGAATTATAATTATTAGGGGCCACCACAGTGGATAGAACTGCCAATTACTCTGGCATATGTTTAATGCAGCGAATGCCCTTCCAGTCACAACCCAACACT
The DNA here is from genome assembly GCA_903798195.1 of Danio kyathit. Lineage (NCBI taxonomy): Eukaryota > Metazoa > Chordata > Actinopteri > Cypriniformes > Danionidae > Danio > Danio kyathit. Next base: position 45,411,132 of record LR812525.1, read on the forward strand.
TAGAGTAAAATAACCCATGAACCCAACTCATGAACACAGGACAGTTCACTTCAAAACTGCAGATGAACATGCAAGAAGCAGTGTAATAACATTAAATTAAAAATATCACCAAAAACACATTTTTATACTATCTTCTTTTGTGTTTCAAAGCAAAAAAATACGTCAACACGAGAGTTCATAAATTTCTTAGTGATGGGTTGCAGCTGGAAGGGCATCCGCTGCATAAAACATGTGCTGGATAAGTTGGCGGTTAATTCCACTGTGGCGACCCCAGATTAATAAAGGGACTAAGCCAAAAAGAAAATGAATGAAGGAATGAGTGTTCATAAATAATGACAGATTCTTAATTTAAGGGTGAACTATCCCTTTAAGGAATGGAAAGAAATATTGTACCAAGCACACAAAACAGAGCATATATGGATTAGAAAGTTACAGTATTGCATCATTCCTATTTAAAAATCCAGCTAAAGGGGAGAATTTATGAAATAAAAAAGCATAACAGGGAGCAAAGCAACTGCAAACATTTCAAGCACCATGACTCACAAGGCTGTCGGTTCAAAAAAAAAAAAATTATATATATATTTATTCAGGCATCATCATTAAACAGAAGATAACATACACTTAACACTTAAAATAAACAGTATTTCACATTCAAGATGATACAAATCAGAGACAAACTGACATGATTCTCGCTAATATGAGTTAATTGATGTGCCCAAGATGTAAATTAGAGGCGCATTTAATGCCAGAATCTCTTTTCAAATTTTATGAGAGTGAATGTCAAGCCAGAGGACTGAAGCCTGCGGCAATGACGAGTGTAATCTATCAGATCTCTGAGGGAAAGAAGCTCTCACACAAACATGACCCAGCATGAGGCAGCACAACACTCCCACACCTCATGCACAGCAACACACAAACACAATGGGCCCATCTAAAAAATGCATCTGATTGTAAACATTTTCATTACAAATAGAACAATTATAATATATAGAACATTACTGTGCAAGAAAGATATATGATGATGAAAACATAATGTTTTCTTTCTTTCTACAAATTAAAAAAAATTAAAGGAATGTAAAAAATCCAATCAATTAAAACAAGAACTGTCTTGCATTCAGTGTTTTAGATATTTTGGCATGCTTTCAGTCACTGAGTAATTAGTGATATTTGCTCTTGCAAACCCATTCCATCTATTTTCTAACTGCTCATGCAAAATATACTAACATATCTCCTAAAGAAAAAACTTTGAGTAATAATAACATACATCTCTCTTTCCCCTTTTCTCACCCCTTTAAATTAATTTAGATTCCAATAATACTTGAAATAAAACATCCACTGGGGTCATGAGCAAATAAAGGAAGTTTGAGAGATTATGTGCTCTATTTATATAATTAAAATGCACATTAAAACATCAAATTAAAGCTACAGAATATTATTGGAAACGCTTAACTATAAGGTTCCATTAGTTAATATTAGTCAATATATTTACAAATATAAACAAACAATGGAAAACACACTTATTACAGTATTTACTCTTCTTTGTTAATGTTAGCTAATGAAAATACAGCCATTCATTGCATGTTTGTTCATAGTTCATTAACTAATGTTAGCAAGCACAACTTTGGATTTTTATAATGCGTTAGTAAAAGTTGAATATGCTTAATAAATGAGGTAACACTTTAGTTTGGGTCACAATAAATGCTACTAACTACTGGCTTATTACCTGCCTATTGTTAAGATATTAACTGTTCATTAGTAGTAATCAAGTATTATCTTGTTCCGCATCCCTAAACTCAACTTTTACCTTACTATTAATAAACAGCTAATTAGTAGTTTATTGAAGTTAGTAGTTTTAGTTTAAAATGATTTGTTAATACAGTGAATACTGTAATGACCTAAACTATACCATAAGTGATCTACAATTATTATTCATAATTAGTTCATGTAGGTAAATATAAATGTAATCTCATTGTAAAGTGTGACAATATTATGCTACTGTACCGTTTCCCTTAAAAAAAAAAACATAAACGTGTGCAGTTTTCATAGCAAGTATCCAAATCTATATGATTTGACTGAGCTTAAGGTTATTTTACTCTCTCACTCCTCCACCCTATTCTGGTTCTCTCTCTCTCTAATCTGTCCTGTCATATCCGTCATTTTTTAAACTCACCATTAGACTTGTGCTATTCAGAGTCTGACCTTTGCTTCTGTGCTAGTAAAGTGACCTCCACAAAAGGTCAGGACACATATTTTCCTTTTCTCTCTCTCTCTCTCTTTTAGTCAACAGGGTGAGTCAGTTGGGTAAATCATTAGTGAACGCGAAGCCATAATTCAACCAACCTGAACATTGAGCTGGTGTCCAATTTTTTGGTTGAAAAGGAGCTTCAAAGGTATTCATTGAGCAATTTAATACCATGTTTCTGTGTCATTTCTGTTCTGTCACCATGTCTGAAAAAAAGAACGAAAAGAGAAAGTTGTTCTGATACACACCACGGGCCTGCTGTGAACTTCACCCTACACTGTATAAACAGACAGCAATCATCACAGGGGAAAATAATACTTGTATAATTACAGACATTTTCCTAATTAAGCTAACCATAAAATCTTAATTATCCTGGGTGTGAGTCACCAGCTTCTCACACAGTTTAAAAGTAATTAAGCTTTTTATATGTGCTTGTATTCTTTCCTTTATGTTATACGTGTTCATTATGAACTCATAATCATTTAGTTTGCTATTTAAAAAAACCTAACTCTGTGGTGTCATGATTGAAAAGTGGTTAATATTAATATTCACAAAGACTAGTCTAGTTTATCTATAAATCAATTTAGGTTAGATTATAACCAGAATAATAACGTAAACAATTCGTTTGGAGAAAATGTACCAGTAATTATTCCTTACAAAAACATACTGAGCTATACCTTGCAATAAATGAAACTACAGGATCTATGCATTTCTTTTTCACATAAGCAAGCATCTACATCCATATAAAGTGATTTCACTCCAGAGAGACTGAATGAAAGGATATTAGTGAGTGAAGCTAATGTACAATGTAGTATTACCAGAGAAAGCAATGTTACGTTTACAACAGATTGACTTTTGATATTTATCATGCACTCAGAAAATTCTGTTTGTTGTTTGTTTAAACTTATTTAAAATAAGCTGACACAAAACAATTCTTGACTTTTTTTGGGAGGGACTTAATTGTTTTATGTTCAATCCACATAAATTAGCAAAAAAACTAACAAGTTACCTTAATGCCTTCATGTTTCCCCAACACAAATCGATTTTGTGGAAACCAGCATATTTTTACAGTTTAACCCAGAACACTTAAACTGCTATATTTAGTGAACACCAGTTACCAGTGCCTCACAGTAACACAGGGACATCACCAACACTGGTTAATAATTGTTATGGAATTTTCCAATTCATAACCAAGCTCTGCCCATTCTCTCATATACACACAACCTGGTCTTCCAATAACTAAACAAGTATCGCAGACATATTTATGTGCATTATTCATTGCATAGGAAAAAGCAATTTGTCTGAAAAGGTGTGTGTGTGTGTGTGTGTGTGTGTGTGTTTTTAAGCAATGTTTCTTTATTATATGAAAAATTAAATAATGACACAATGCATTGATACGTTTATAACATGATTTCCAGAAACACAATTAAGAATGTAATTCAATGTAACAACAGTTTAAGAGTCTAAAAATAGGCATATTTAGAACAACAATTGTATGATGAAATATTGGCTGTATTTAGGATGTGGATTGCAGCACTGTAAAAATGCAGGGTTCCACACAATTCATTCATGTTGTCCCCACACAAATCGATTAAGTTAACTTATAACAAATTTATGTGGATTGAACATAAAAAGATTACGTTGTCCCAATGAAATCTCAAGAATTGTGTTGTTTCAGATCATTTTAAATAAGTAGTTTAAACAAGCAAAAAAATAAAATTGAGTGAGTGCAGCACTGAAATACTAATTCATTGTAATATTATAATTTGAAATCATTATAAAGTAAGTTGCCATTCAAACTAACTATTAAGCTTAACCCATTTATCCCATATTCACCCATTCACTCACTTTCCTTCAGCTTACTCACATTTTTTTTTCAGGGGTCTTCACAGCAAAATGAACCACCAATATGTTTTCTGTCACATGTTTTACCAGCGAATGCCCTTCCTGTCGCAACCCAGCACTTAGGGTACACTAAGGCCCAATCCCAATTCTATTTTTTTACCCCTACCCCTTCCCCTTGGCCCTCGAAACACAGTGTGTAGAGAAAGGGCTTCAAAGTTTACCCCTAAGAAATAGGACAGCACTACAGCACCTGCACACGTCATCATATGTCATCATGAGCTCTTGCTTCATATGAGATCAGACGATGGCGACTGCTGTAGTTATTCCAGTTGCGTTATTTTTTGGTATTTATCTTCAGGAAATCACTGAAGGCAGCGATATCATGTTGTCTTAATTTGACTAAAATACTAATTAATCTCCTGACATCCGGGTGCAGGTACGCTGCTGTTGTAGCTGGTGTATTCTGGGAAATTTTCTTAGCCCTTGGTTTCTAGTGTGGTCTTGAAAAACCTCAGTTTGAAGGAGTATCTAACCCTTCCCCTTAGCCCTACGCCTTTAAGCTAAAGAGAATTGGTAAGAGCTAAGGGCTAGAATTGGGATTGGGCCTAACTCATGAACCCCCAGTGCTGGAAACACCCATCCACTTTCACATTCATGCTCACTTTCCTCCGGCTTATTCCTAATATAGTTTATCCAAATCCATACCTACTGTATACTGCTTGTATATGGACTGTGCACTGAAGCACTCGTAGGGAACCCATGCAGACACGGGAAGAACATGCAAACTCAGCACAGAAAGGTCCCCTGGTTCAGCCAGGTAGTTCACAATCATTTAAAATAATAATAAAAAAGATTATTTATTCTTTTATAAATAATTTTTTCTTTTTTTTAATAACAAATTTTTTTTTATTGACTAACAATACAGAATATTAACTTATATAATATTTTAGAATGCACTTTCCCACCTCAACATTTGTTAAACAGAAATAATATTTAAAATAAATTATAAGATGAAATACAATAAAATAAAAATAAATAAATACATTTAAATTGACCAATGTGCATGCGTGTATATAATAAAAATAATTAATAAAAAAAAACACCACATTATTACATTGAATTTTAAATTACAATCATCTTTTTTGTACATATTTGTACATTGTACATAAAAGGTATGGGAATAAGTTTGTTGTTTTGTTTTTACATACAGTAGACATATCTGTTAGGTTAAATGATGGCTGGACATAATATATCACCCATATTTTGCTATTTTACTTTGACAAAATTATTTGAGACATTCAAGTAACACTTCATTTGCATTTAATATTATTATATATAAAACCACCGTTGAAAATTGAGTTAATGCAGACACCAAAACAGTCCATTGATTGGAAAATAAAGATTTTTTGAAAACATTATATGAATAAAATTTATTTTTCAGGTGATGATGCCCACCGATGGCCCAAACGTGTGTTAGGTCACGTTTAATGCAAAACTTTGCTATACAACCTACCAACAATTTTTTGTTTAGTTTTTTTCACTATATTATACAAGATATTCCATAGATTAATAAAACTCCCTAACCCAATCCCTTAAAAAAACCCCTACAGAAATATGTGTCTATGAAACACTAGATTTTCACTAATTCATTCATTCATTCATTTTCTTTTCGGCTTAGTCATTTTATTAATCTGGGGTCGCAACAGCAGAATGAACCGACAACTTATCCAGCAAATGTGTTTATGCAGCGAATGCCCTTACAGCCACAGCCCATCACTGGGCAACATCCATTCATCCATCCACACACTTATTCACACACATACACTACGGACAGTTTAGCTTACCCAATTCACCTATAGCGCATGTCTTTGGACTTGTGGGGAAACCCATGCGAACACGGGGAGAACATGCAAACTTCACCTTCTTGCTGTGAGGTGATTGTGCTACCCACTGCGCCACCGTGTCATCCAAAACTAGATTTAAATAGGCCTATTTTAAATAAGCACTTTTTTTACTACAAAGGTTTGGATCAATCATCTGTGTTCAGCAGGCTTCGCTATATTATTAGGCCTCACAAGTATAGTCAAACACACACACACAGCACTCACCCAGTCCAAGGTTCACACTGAAGAGGGTTGTAAAGAGAGGCATTTTCCCTTTTGTTTACAGAAGGAGCCTCTGAAGGTGAAAAGTCACCAATATAGGTGGATTAGAGGCCCAGAAGAATAAAGCCTGAGCTGTCTGCACAGTTTCATGATTAATTCATGATTCTGTATCTGTTTGTTCTTCCTCAGGTACTCAAGAGGTCTAGTTGATGTTTTGTAGGGTTGTGTGTGGAATATGGTGCGGTTTGTGAGACAGCAGAACATCTTAAAGGCCAGAATAACTGTGCAGGTCGCTAACCTTTCCCTCCGGCATTCACACAAACACATGAATGCACACACGCAACGTGCAAACAATTCTTCGGTGAACCATTTTCCTCTTTTACCGTGTATATTTACTGTATATATATATATATTTGACTAAATAAGACTATGGTAGAGAAACCTTTTTTTTTAATGTTCAAAGTTTACAGTATGGGAAGTACCCATGCCTACTATTTTTATATATGGATTATTTAATTGTTATTTGTTTAACAAGATGCATTGCTTTTCTTATAACATTGACTTTTACCTCGATCTGAGATTGGAAATTGTAATTTAACAAAGTGTACAGTGCCTATTTTACCAATCGCATTCTTTTATTACCATTTTAAAACAGGTAAAACTGTCTTTATGTCTTAAACAGGCCCTGGTACGTGTTTTTGCATGCTACAATGACACATTTATTATATTATTATTTTTTGTTAGTATTTAATTTCTCTCTTTGTGTTTCTGAACATCACTGCTTCTCAAGGATCATGAGAATAAAATAATGCAATGGCAAACCTGACAGGGGTATTGAAGCTGTATTCACAAGGCTGCCTCAAAAAAATGAAGCTTTTGATCTCTTCCTCTCATTCATATTCAGAGATAGTAAATGCAATATGTAGATTCATACTGTTTCATTTCCATGTGAATCCCTCAGTGCCATCCCTCTATTTCAATTCCAGTAGAGCTTCACATATCATTTCTGTTCTTCCTCAGTTCTTTCTTAAATATATAACTACATTGACTATTTTATACCTTTTATACTAAATCTTACAATGGATCTATATTTTTCAAGCAAACACTTTAAAAAAAAAAAAACATTCCTCGCAGATGCTGTAGAGAATGCATGCAAGCTTTTCCAGAAAAACACTTGAATTTAGTCTTTTACACTCAGCTGAGAGTTAGCATTGTGAAACAGTTTCAGACGTTTAACTTCACAGATTGTAGAGACTCAGTTCAGTTGACTCCTCGGGCTACCGTAACACCAACAGAAAGCAAAAATATGAACGCAGTTGATGTTTCAGTTTCTACTTTGCTTATGAAATACTGAAAGAAAGTTTTGACTTTCATCATCACTAAGAATACCAAAACAATCATAAATTGAGTCCAGCGAGAGGTTTATGGCGACCTGGGTTCAACATATGTAAGATATTTCACCAGAGAAATGCTCATCAAAACATGCACTACTGTTGCAAACTTGCATCCACACAAACATAAACTTAAACAGGCAGAGAAAAGCTTTTAGACCTCAGAATTTGATACATCAGAATTAGCTATTAACATTTTCACAGACCTATAAGCCACACCTCAGCCAAGAAGGTCCATTCTGGGTTTTGAAGATGAAAGATAAAAAATATATTTATATATATATATATATATATACTGTAAAAAAAAGTTAACATTTTAACCAACCGGCTGCAAAGAAAAATGTGTTTTTTCAACTTCAGTGGTTTAAGTTGTACCCATTTTTTTAAAAAAAGAACATGGTACAACTGCAACTACTTAAGTTGAATAAACTCAAAATTTCTTTGCGACTGTTTGCTTTAAAATTTTAAGTTAACTTTTTTTACAGTGAAAAAATCTCAACTGTGGTGGAGAGTCTCCCAAAAAGATGAGATTGTTCATTTCTGTCATTTCGTTGAACTACAACTGACGCTAGTTAACTGATCATTCGCAGAATAAATAGATAGTTCATTTTGATTTAATTACCAATAGAATTCTGTAATCCATTAAATTCCATACACGAGATGTTTCACTAAAATAATTAATACACTTTAACTGCCTGCTCTACCAAATGGTTGGCCATATTTTGACTGTTTTCAATAATGACTTTTAAAGTCATTTAAAGAATGACTGTTTGACTGCACTACTACACTTGATTTTGGTGTTATTGTAAAAAAAAAAAAAAAAAGAAAACATGTTAAATGAGAATCTGAAATATTTTATGGCATATAAATGGGTCTTACACTTCATATTTACAGTATATGTATTAATTCCGGTACTTTTACCATAAACCAAAATATCTATTATTTGGTAGAGGCTGACATTTCAGAAATTATGGGATGTGTTGAAAAAAATACATTGAGTGTGTTAACTAGTGACATTGGGAGTTAAGAAATGCAATCCAAACATTTTTTCTCGGTGGGGCAGTTAAAAGGTTAATGATGAAATCATTCATTCAGTATGTTTCAGTTTCACTTTGAACTTGATTTAATTAAGTTGTTTGTCACAATGAGCTCAAGTAGGCTTTCCAAACTTGCACTGAAATCCAGCACATACGTCAGATGTGCATTTCAAACATTATGATTTTTGTGCAGAAAAATTGACATTTCCAAAGGTGAGATGGTTATTGGATTATTTCACAAGCTTTTTATGGGTAGCTTAAATTTTAAAAATGTCATTGTATTCTCTTTTTCATTTTCTATTGGCTTAGTCCCTTTATTCACCAGGAGTCACCACAGAGGAATGAACCGGCAACTTATCCCGCATATGTTTTACACAGTGGATGCCCTTCCAGCAGCAACCAGGTATGGGAAACACCCATACAAACTCATTCACACACATACAGTGCGGCCAATTTAGTTCACTCAATTCCCCTATAGCGAATGTCTTTGGACTGTTGGGGAAACTGGAGCACCCGGAGGAAACCCACACAAACACTGAGAACATGTAAACTCAACACAGAAATGCCAACTGACCCAGTCGGGACTCAAACCAGCAACCTTCTTGCTGTGAGGCAACAGTGCTAGCCACTGAGCCACGTGTCGGCCGCATTGTTTTCTCATTTGTTTAAAAAAAAAACAAGCATTGTTAAAGCAGTCAATATAACATAGCACTTATGAGCGCTGATTTAATTATGCAGTAAGGGCCCACCTTCACTCTCGCAGGGGAGCCTATGCAGTTTGTGCTGTGCCACTGGTATAATACAGTAGATTCATAGCAATAAAGTGATAGAATCATTTTTGTACAATCAATGAAATTATATGTCTATATATTCAAAAAAATTATATATTTTACAAAAGGCCAAAAACCTGGTGCTTTTGACCTAAATTTGATTGTGAGGAGTGTGTGCATTTGTGTGTGTGTTTTGATTTTAAGAGAGGAAAACTATTTAAGCAATTCCAGCATTGTAGATGTGACATTTGCAGTAAAAATTCAAAGCATAAATTCACAGAGAAAGTATATGTTAACATTATATTGAAACATCTGTTTATGTATTCCAAAACTACTAACCACAGGGTTATAGGACGGAAAAAATATTAATCTGTAAACATTTTATATTTTAAATTAGGGAAATAAGCATGCGTTATGGTTGTGACCAAAAAAGTCTCAGAGTTTACAGTCTACAACATACTTTGTAGAAATTCTGTAAATTAAACTGTACAACCCAAAATAAACAATGGTCTCTAATCAAAAGGATAAGAGTTGCTCACTATAGAACAAAAATCATTGATTTTATTTCATTTAACATGCTTGCTTTTATGAGGAAAAAGCTCTGTTATGGATGTGACACCTCTTCTTTATGGATGTGACAGATGTGAAATTGGCACTTGACTTTGGTAAATCAAATATAATTGTTTGAAAACACTGACAGACATTTTTTTTTATTTTTACAGTGCTGTAAAATACAAGCCTACACAAAAAACCTAGAAACGGTTTCGATATTTTGGTGATTTTTTTTCATGGCAAGGTTGACATTTGTAAATAATATATACAATATATACATAATGCCACAGATAGGCCAGGTTCTCCCCACTCCCAATCACACGAAACACCCAGCTTAAAGTCACCACAATCAACAATATCCGTCTCATCTGAACACAATGCACCTGCACGTCATCCCCAAACATCACTCCAGCCCTATAAAACCCTGCAATCCACTCCGTGTCCGGCCTCGTCGCATCGAGAAGGACGAACACTCACAGTCAGTGATACCTCGAACAAATACTTATACTTACCTGTCTGATCCTGTTTATCTCCAGTGTCTTCGTCTCTCTCCTTCCTAGTGTGATATCCTTCTGGTTGTGTGTTTCCTGATATACTCCTTACCCATATCCACCATCAGTCTTCGGTTCCATTTCATCATCTGGTCTACTGCTCACTCTACGTAAGATAAAGACTTTACCAGTTTACCATATATTCTGTTACCATCAACTTTCATTCATACTCACAGCTCTGGTCACAGTCCCCCTTCTGTGACATAATATATATTTACTCTATATAAAGGTTTCGAACCAAGATTAAATATTAAGGCCAGTTTGTTTTCTGTCGTAAAATACTAACTTTTAAAAATATTCTAGCTTTTATAAAAGTGTTAGAAGAATCACTGCCTGCTGTTTTGTAGAATTCCATCGACAAAAGAAGGAAATTTGTGAATATAAAACGGACTATGCTTTCATTTTCACTTCACACTACAATAGTGCAGGCCTTTTTTTAATTTCAGATTTAGTTTATCCTCTTTGACAACAAACCAGTGCAAATGATTTTTAGTTTTTCAAATCATTTCCACACTTCAGCATTGCTGCATGGTGCACGGTTGAGATTTTCTATCAACCTTTCCTTTTCCTAAATGTGCTGAGCTAGATGGAAGTGCACACACATACACAAACTGTCAAAAAAACACACACACAAAAAAAACAGAAGTTGGTCACAGTGTTGCTGAGGCGTTAGGACCATGTGATGAATGTGGATGGATGAGAGATTGGAGATGTGGAGAGGCCAGGCGTTCTCTCTCTTGTCCTTAAATTAAACCCAACAGGAAGACTGAAAAGAGGCCTACAGCAGCCGTCAGCCCTTTTCGCTTCCCTTTTCTGCCCGATGAAAGAGGCTGAGCACTGCAGACACCGCCTCAAATCTGCTCTGACTCATCACAGATGGACAACTGACCTGCTCCTCTCCTCCAAACAACAACAAATCTTTATCTATACATTATCTATATATGTTATTATCTTTAACGTGCATCAGCATCTATATGGAGACAGAACTCCACCCTAGATGTTGATTAGATATATGATGTGTCATATACTGTACATTTCCTTTATGCATTTGGATATACAATACAGTACACTTAATTAAACTGACTATAATGGCAAGCTAGATATTTGTAGGATTTTCCCCCCTTTGTACTGATAATATAAGACAAACTAGATCTTCATCAAGATATGATTGTGTAAAGAATTTTAGAGTTGCTGATTTTGGATTTTGGTCGTTCTATTTTTCTGTAAGAGTTGTTAATAATTGGAATAATTTACAAATTAACATTAGACTGAGTCCTGCTTTAGCACAATTCAAGCTACATTTGAAATGCTGGTTAGAAATGCATCAGGTGTGTAACTATTAAGTGTGGGTTTATGATTTAAATCTTGATGTAATTTATTTTTTTTTTGGTATAGTGTTTATGCTTTTGTTATGTGATTTGTATTTGTATTTCCTGCCCAGGGGCTGCAGATGGAATTTAGCTATGTAGCTAATTCTGGGACAGTTCTTTGATTGTCTATTGTCCATGTCAAAAAAGAATTAAAATAAAAAATGTATTAGTGCTTGCATTTTCTGGTGTTTAATTCACTGATCATGTCATAGCTTATTAAATCTACCCAATTCTCTAAGTTGCCTATTTATATTTTATTTATAGATTATATAATATCAGCATATTGTACCGGCATATACCGAGTTACAGAGAAAACAAGCAAAATCAACTGAACATGACATACTGTACTAGACAAGACCTATTTAATTTCACATATTTCATGAAGGTCATGTATTAATTCATACCTTCATTTTGTCACAATCATCAGCGATCTAGCCTTTGCTATGTGGAGAACTACACATCTGCCATCACATGAACTACAACTACCATGATGCTGTCCGCCAACCAACACTGGCTACAGCAGACTATAATCCCGACCCTCACTCACCCCCCTAGTTTTTCGTGATTCAGCAATCGATGAATCCAATGCAAAATCAACAAAAAGGCGCAAAGTTTTGGGACCATGCAAAATTCTTAATTCAACGCAAAATAATCGCGAAAAAAATGTAAGCAATTTCATAAAACATCTAATTCTAAACCATATAATCAAATTAGATTTATTTCAGTTTGCAGTTAATAGTTTTACATGACTTAAAGACGTTGCATACGCAGCGGACTAGATGTATTTTAATTGTTTCTCGAAAAAAATTTCGTATCACCTGCGCTCCCATAATCATTACATTACATGGAAAAAGGGAATAGTTTTGCAGCCTGTGCAGATGCAGATGAAGTGCGAAAGATTTACACGTGAAGGCAATGCAAAGATGCGATTAGATATCATGTGGCATCAAAACTTTTTCCCTGCAGTTAACGAGAGAAAACGCTTCCCTGTGACGAGTTTTACGGCAATCCGTGTTTTAGGTGTATTACAGTAGGGGAAGCCCTAACACATTTCCTATTTTTGGGAATTACCACCACAAAATCAGTCATTTTATTATTAAAATAAATCACACAGACAAAAAAAAAAAAGTGAAAAACTAGGGGGTCTGCTCTCACACACACACAGCTGAAACTCGTACTCAATGATTACCTGGACTATAAAGACACCTCTTATTTTCACACTCTTTGCTGAGTCTTGTAAGCTTTAAGTGAGCAGTTCAAAGTGTTCTCCTTGTTTAGCCTTGCTGTGTTTTTGACCCTTGCCTTGTTTATTGCTTTCTCTTGTTTTGCCGCCTGTTCCAACCTTTCAGCTGTTTTTCTGACAACATTTTGGATTTTCTGTATTATGTATGTCTCTTTTCATTTTAGAATTGCATTACGTCAATATTTACTTATGACTATTATTTCCTTTAATTTACCTTGATATTTACATTTACAAGCCTTATTTCTATTTATTTTAATTTTGTAATTTCTTTAATTCAATAATGGCGTCCACTATACACATGAGTTCTGCAAGTAGAACATATGCAAAAAGTAATAAAGCAATACTATAAAATATGATACAATATATTATGTAATAGTAGTAATATATATAATATTTCATTCATTCATTTTCCCTGGGCTAGTCCCTTATATATCAGGGGTCACCACAGTAAAATGAACCGCCAACTATTCCAGCATATGTTTTACGCAGTGGATGCCTTCTAGCAGCAACCCAGTACTGAGAAAAATACACACGCATTCACACACACACACACACACTATGGCCAATTTAGTTTATGCAATTCACCTACAGCACATGTCTTTGGACTGTTGGAAAACCCGGAGGAAACCCACACGAACATGGAGAAAACATGTGAACTCCACACAGACATGCCAACTGACCCAGCAACCTTCTTTCTGTAAGCCGACAACACTAAACACTCAGCCACCATGCTGCCCTATTATATTTATTATATACTGTAAAATGTAAAAGAATAACATGTAGTAAATAAACCAGCAGAGAGAAACAAATAATATCAGGCAAACATAACAAACATATTTAGGTTTTTTCTAGAATTGCAGTGTATATAAATTACTTTATTATAAAGTTTTCTTTGCTCCTGTCTAAATGTATTTAGACCAAACTCATGTTTAATTAACAATACATGATTTGTACATACTAATGAATTTCATTCTGCACCAAGTATTCCTGAAGTGCACTTATTAGATTGCATACGCTACCATGACTGCTCTTTACAGTACACTAGATCAAATAAGAGGCCTTCCTCGTTTTGAATTTAACAGATTTCGAAAGACGCTGAAATCCTGTTTTTGCCCAGAACAAACAGTACAGGCAGGTCTCACTCAGTGACGTCAGATCCGTGTGTGTGTGATTGATAAAATATCTCTGAAGCGTGCTGTTCTGGCTTCCTGGATAGTGCTATAGAAAGTACATGAAAGTGGGGGAGAAAGAGGAAACTTACCAGAAGAAGGGAAGAGAGGGTTATGACTGCCGGGAAGCTTAGTGTTTTGTGTGTCTCTCTGTGTGTGTGCGTGTGTGCGTGTGTGTGTGTGTGTGTGTGTGTGTGTGTGTGTGTGTGTGTGTGTGTGTGTGTGTGTGTGTGTGATGACAGGGTGGCAGAGACCACAGACACACAGCAGTAGATGGCATCTAGGATAGTCTGGTTACCTCAACAGATATACAAAAGCACACATACCGTGACTTCCTTTAAGAGTCTGTGAAAGAGATTTACCAAACAATATACACTTTCTGCATCCCAGTTTGTCAAAGAAACACAAGTATATGTATTTGAGAAGAGCTGGTAAGCTTTTGGACATACAGTACTACTTTATTATAATTGCACCTTCAACAGGTTACTTTGTTGCTTAGTTACACACATCCTGTCAGTGTTTAAACTGCTCAGTCAATCATTTTGTCATCATTTACATCCTCTACATAGTAGGTCCTACCATTCTGGAGAGAAATGAAGAAAGCATGTTGGTGTTTCAATCACAGGCCTTTCATGAAGAGAAATCTGCTCAAGTGAATTGTTGATGACCAATGGTACATTTTGAAAAGTGCTCAATGTTGTTGTAGATGAAATATAATACTGACAACATTGGCCATAAACATATTGCAGTAAATCTGGTTGTCAGGTTACATTTTAGTGCATAATCCAACACACCGTTAAGCCATTTCCAGAAATGACAACCAAATAAACTGCAGGTACTGAAAACCACTTCTAATGAAAACTATCCTGACAAAATCATGTTTCTGTTCTCTACAGTAGTGGAATTATTTAGTTTGACTTCATGTGTCATCATATTCAGATCCAAATGCTGATACCAAACGTAAATAATAAACAGTGATAAAAACATTTCTGCAAATCATCGAGCCCATCATTCAATCTTTATTTGATATATTTAACTGAAATACATTTTGGGCAACACAGTGGCTCAGTGGTTAACACTGTCGCCTCACATCAAAAACTGGTTAAATCCCGGCTGGGTCAGTTGGCATTTCTGTGTGGAGTTTGCATGTTCTCCCCCTGTTCTGGTGGGTTTTCTTAGAGTGCTCCGGTTTCCCCCACAGTCCAACGATATGCACTATAGGTGAATTGGCTGTAGTAGTGTATGTGTGTGAATGAGTGTGTATGGGTGTTTCTCAGTACTGGGTTGCAGCTGGAAGGGCATCCACTGTGTAAAACATATTCTGGATAAGTTTGCGGTTCCACTGTGGTGACCCCTGATAAATAAAGGGACTAAGCTGTAGGGAAATGAATGAATGAATGAATGAAATACATTTTTAAAATGTCAATAACTATTTCAGTTATATTACTGAATAATATGCAACAGTTTAGATGATGATTTTTGTACAATTTAAGTAACATTTTTTTTGTCTTTCAATGAATAGATCTACAGTATATATGAGAGACTTACTGTATATTTGGTGACCAACCATGTGGTCCTAATTCGATTTGCATTGTAAACCTTAAAAACAAATTAATATAACAATTTGTTCTTCATAAATCAACAGATTATATATATTTTTTATTTGGCACAGAAAAAGAAATAATAATAATAAATAAATAAATCCACAGATTCAGTCTGGCCCAAGTTATGACTAAACAAGCAGATATGCAGAGAAATGATGGGTATAATGAGTGGACATGTAAAACTTTGTGCTCCGTGAAGCAGATTTATAAACACAAACCAACCACAATCCTGCTTTTGATCATTATTTGGTTAGAACTGGCAAACAAAGTCTTTAGTCATTGTACCATTATCAAAATTAGTACATCCGAAAGCATAAGGTGCCAAAATGTTGCTATGGATACCAATCATTACAATTTAGAGAGTGAGTCATTTTCAGAATGATCCTTTAGTGGACTCCCTCTTATATCTTTTATCTTTATATGTGGTAGACACTTCTGAAACTTTAAGACACTCACTATTGTCTTAAAACTGCCTTTGAGCAAACATTTTTTTCATGTGTAAAATACTGAATATTAATTACTCAAACACCTTAAGCTTTATTTATGCATCGGTAATATGCATCAATCATGCTGGTTTAAAAATGTAGTTAATTAGTGCATTAGTGTGCAAAGACATGCGCACTATAAGGGTGTACTCACACTAGGCACAGTTGTCTTGAACCATGCTCTGGTGCGATTGTCCCCCCCTCACCTCTCCCCCTCGGCCTGCATTCACACAGTTATTTTACCTTCCGAGCCTGAGCACGCTTACGTCATCGATGATACGACTGTCCAGTTACACTCAAAAAAGTAAACAAGCCACTTGCTCGATGCAAAATACAAATATGTCTTAGTGGAAGGAGTTTAGTTCTGTTAAATGATTTATTCTAGTTGTTTGAAACTAAACAAAGAAATAATCAAATGAATTAGATGAAACCTTGCTGATTCAATGAGATTTAAGATCTTCATATGAATGACTCTCTATAGGCTGGTTCGCATACCCACCAATAAAACCGCATAAGAAGTCACTGCACATGCTTAGCTTAACAGTGTGAACGTTTGCATTTCTTCAGTTGTGGTGTTCCACATATACAGTATATGAACAACTTATTCTTGGCACAAGTAACTTGGAGACAAAAACAAAAATGCAATTGCAGTTCAAGACTTGCATGTTGACGATTAAATTTTTGCACTGTTCCCTTCAAACAAGTTACTGGGGTATGAACACTGGTGCATGAGCTTGAACAAGACTGATGTAGAGATTGAATAAAGAAGATGCACATTTGTATCTGGACAGAAGCTCTCCTAGCCAGCAGTTATAACACTGTTCCTTTATATGGGGTGCTAGAGCAACTAAGCTCAGAGTGGAACAATCATTGATGCTCAGTACAGCTTGTTTTGTAATTGGTATTTTATTAAATACTATTGTTTTATTTTATGTTACAATTTTACAGATTTAAAAAAGTTATTTACAAATGCTCATGTTATAATTTTATGTTTATTTGTGTTAATGTATAAATGTTAGTTTTTTTTCTCACATTATGGTTTAACATAACTGCCTAATTTAGTGAAATCACAGCGATCTGGCTGCAGGTTAAGAACTTCAGTGCTGCCAACTAAGACAAATCTAATTGAAGTAACACAATAGATTTCAAGAACCATACATGGATAAAAACGAAACTTGTTGATGTAACAAAGACGAAGCTTGATTTGAAGTTGAAGTGCTTTACTGACATTGAGTATATATGAATAACCCTCTACCACATGGTGTTGCCATATGGCAACATGATATTTATGTTCATTATGTTCATCTGCCACTGTTTCTTTAAGACCAACATTGAATTTTTATTGTTGGAAAGAGAAGACCTTAGTGTAGCCAATGATGTGATTTGGTTAAGTCACATGACCTGCAGTGTTTTTCTGTAGCGCTATTTCTGACAGACTGGCGTTTATTGTGAGTAGTTGCCGCATGCAAATGTAAATGTCAATAAAAACAAAGGATCAAATTATGTCAGATCCACAAAAAAAATCTGAAACATCACCTTCAGTAAGTTATGATAACATTCACAACTCAGTTTTTTTTTAATCAAATTAGTTTTTTTGTAAATCGATCAAATGTGTGTGTTGCCAAATGGCAACACTGTGCAATAGTGGAACGTGCAGTATTGCAATAGGTTAGCTAGCTAGCAAGGTCAGCTGTGAACTTTTAAGTTGTAACAAAAACAACATGAATGCTAATAATATAGTGTTGATTAGTCGTATGTTAATGGCATTTGCATTATGGATAAAATTTTGTTTTAATGGCAATACTACTTTTGAATAGATATGAATACAGGGAACAGTGTATTAGCGAGCACAACCATGTTCTATGGTAAGTGAAACAAGAAAAAGACAGAACTGGCTCTTCCTGCAGATGAAAGTGAGGATGACATTAGTGACCATGAGAATGATGCAGATTGGACATTTGATAAGAGCAGTGATGGAGAGAGCTCAAGTAAGTTAGCTCTGAGGCAAACAGGTGCAGTATAGTATTTAGTATAAACACTTGTTAGCGAGTAGCTACATTATTCTGATGCATCTTGATATACTAGACTTGTTATTTATTTGTTATAATATTTACTGGAGAAAATATTTATATTTACATGATAATACAATATTATGTTTGCTTTTAATAATATTCAGCAAAAAGGAATGGAATAAATGAAAGCTGTTGGAATATCAGTTGTTGTAAAGTATAAGGTGTCATTTATAGGTTCTGTGTTAAAGTTTATAATACTGCAACACCAATTAAATCATTTCAAACAACAAAATTATTAATTATAAGGAAAGTTCTAAATTTGAAATTTCTAAGTTAGATCCATTGTTGGACGTTGTTGCCAAATGGCAACATATCATAAAGTACCTTAAAAAAAGAAATTTTTCCAATTTCTTTTTTACAGCACTTCAAGTTAATCCATTCTAAGAAAAGAAAAACAGTCAAATATTTTTTATAGATCTATCATAAAGTAGAGGGATATATTCAATCGGATAAACACAACACAAACATTTTAATTCAATTTGCTCCAAAGAAGTTACATACACCTATTAAAACCATGTTTAATTTATACGTTAATATTGTGTTCATATAACACATTCAAAGCAGTTCAAGTTTACTTGATTTGTTTAGATGGACAATGAACTAATTATTTTTTGAGTGTAGGAAGAGAAGCACTCTCGCTCAGCACAGTGGAGATTACTTTAGTTACAGTATATTGTTTTGTATTACTTTAAGTAGTTTGATATGTAGTGATACACAGTGATACACAAATCTTCTGCTGAACAGATCTACCACTTTTGATGCTCATAAATGTTCATGAAAGTCATCGTGCTGTACATATTAGGAGGTTTGTTGAAGGTGCAGCTATCGTGCAGCAAGGGGTTTGCATCTTTAATCAACTATGACAGTTCGTGTTCATTGAAAAGTAAGATTGATTAATAAATCAGTTCCCAAATGAAACGGTCACTTAAAAGTGACGTCAGGTCTTCAGTTTTGCTCTCTTTGCACGCACACTACAAGCGTACCATGCCAAAGCCCAACCGGACCTCACTCTGGCACACCTCTTCCAACTGGGCCAGAGCCAGCCAACTGAACCGCGCCTGGGCCTGATTCAGACACTGGTCAAACGAACCTGCAAATGGGGGTCATACTGTATATGCCTGGGGATGGTTCGGATAGCCTAGTGTGAGTACACCCTAAGAGTAGAACATCTACAATTCAACAGCATCAGAGCAATATGAATCACTGGATGCACATGTCATTTCTCAAGAAAGCGCCACATTCACACGGTTGTTCTAAAGTGATTTTACTTGCTAGTTTTTGCTGCATCCTTCTATCTGACCTATAAGCGATCATTAAAGACATTTGCAAACTCTTTAGGAAATTACAGAAACATTTTATCCGTTAATAGGGAACTTCCCACAGCTTTAACCAGGGCTGATGAGAAAGACGTGTAGAAAAGCCACCTTCACCCACACCCAATGCTACACAAGGTCACAACACTGCCCACTTCTCATTCACTTACTGAAAAACCGTAATTACTCCCATTGCGCAATCTCCTCAATCCGACCACAATGCTGCATTCTGCTAGTGTAGAATGTATTCTAGCAATGCTACAGATCCATCATTCTATTGTGACATCACTTGTGAGTTCTTTATTTTTATGCTGCTTTTCTGAGAAAGCACTTTAGAGGACATGATGCAATGAGCACGTTTGCCATATGAATGCCCTGACCTGAGCAATATGTCCATTCATGCTATGTAACATGTCCAGAATTGAGCAAATTACACAATGTACACAATGTCCCCAATCAAATTTAAATGATGTGTGCAACCTGTCTTCTTTCCCAATATCCTATATATGCAGGTCATCGCACAGAACTTGATATTACTGGAAAGCATGGTATGTAGCAAGGTTTGTCTTGCCTTGCATTTAAACGTTTCATTAGTTTATCAAAAAGGGCAGGAAGCTTTTGACCTCTGCAGTGCATGTTAATAGACAAAGAATCAAATGTTAGGGGTGAAACAGCTAGATATATGAAGCAAAATTGACTCTCTGGTTCATATATTCATATAACTAATGATGGAGAAAAATTAACAGATTAAGATGAAGCACAATAGTTATTTACAGTTATAGATTACATCTACTTTAGTAGTTGGGTCAGGTTTTTTTTAGTTATTTAACAAGGATGCATTATATTGATAAGATTTTCACAAAATCTTATCAACCCCCTGACAATGTCTGAAGAAAAACAAAACTGTTTTTGTTCATATAATTTTAATTGATGTAAAGTACTGGTGTTAAACTCCTGGAGGGCCACAGCTCTGCACAGTTTAGCTTTAACCCCAATTAAACACACCTGATCAAACTAATTGAGTGCTTCAGGATTGGGCCCTCCAGGAACTGAGTTTGACACCCCAGATGTAAAGGAAGAACTTCTAATGTATTGTATGTAATTAATGGGATTAATGGATTATTCACTCAAAAATGTAAATATGCTATAAGTGTAGATTTTGTTTTTGTTTTTTGCTGAAATCATGGTCATTGGTGATTTTATAAAATGCTAGTCTATGGCTACCAGCACCTTGAGAGTCACAAATGATGCAATAATCTGTCTGTGCAAGAAACTGAACATTATTTTTAACATTTTCTAACCATTTATCCACCGACTTGACAAATGGTCCTGAGTGCATTCATGACATCCATTTAGTATTTAACATGTTTGTGATTGGACCATGAATGAATGAATGAATTATTTGTCTACAGAAGGCATGGTATATCTCTTTATAAAAAAAAACTGTAATGTTATCCTATGCACAGAAACCTATGTAACATCATACATGGATGCAGGTATAAGTGGGAGTAAATGTATGCATAATGTATAAAGCTTTGTGTTTGTGATTAAAAGATTATATAAAAATATGACTGGATAAAATGCAGTTTCATTTGTAACACTGTTCTGAAGAGGAAGTAAATTTACACTTTTCTCAATCCGCACAGGATTCTGCCTCATCTGCAACATCCATATCTGCAGAATAAGATCTCAATCACACGCGAAGCCATGTTTTTATTTGGATAATCCAACATCAGCAACTAAAAAGGTTCTACCTCTGAAAATGCAGCTTAAGCCAATCAGATAACCTAATCAAATCAAATCTTGTAGAAAATGGAGCAGATTGTAAACAATCTGGGATTTAATCTTCCCCTCGATGTGCTCTTCTATTAAACACTTCCAGGCATAATAAGTTCATACAGTTGTGACAAAAGAAAATGGGTTATTTTTGGGGGGTAAATCTGGTTTTGTCAAGAATGAAGATGTTTGCATCAAGTTGTAAGGAACAAATACTTGAATGTAAAGGCCATAGAGCCACATTGTTTTACAGACTGAGATGTAGAGAAAGAAAAACAGTGAGTTGGGAACAGCTGTATCAAATCTCTTCTTTGCAGATATTTCACACTGTATCAGCAAATAAACAAGAAAACAAATTCAAATTCCTCTTTTATTGTCTCCTCACAGGCCAAGGTAACATCCGTCTCCCTGTCTCATTTTCTCATGCACACAGACATAAGCAAGAGAAACTGTCTATGTAAACTTAATTGAGAAAACACAATCACTCTCACTTGTGCTAAAGAGGAGATGTTTCCTCTGCCCCCACTTTGCTCATTCAAACATTAATGCTGTTGAGATGATGTAGAAAATGGTCAATTAATGCAGGAAAATGAATGTGGCCTGCTATATATATCAATTGTAATATATAGATAGGATATAGAATTTGTAAACATTTCACTGAACAGTTTTTCATTCTATTACCTACTACTGTAACTCTTATTTGAATGGGGGTGACACAGTTTTCAATTAAAAACAGAAAACTTCTTATCCGTTTTGGAGGCTTACAAAGCATCAGCATTTTGGGGGTCTGAAAAATCAAACTAGTAAAAATTGGTTTTAAAGTGCTAGATTTTTGAAAACTATACTGTTATTATCCCTGCAGTGCACACTGACATTTTATTCTATTTTTGCAGTAACATAGTGGCACTGTTACTAGCCAGTTACGGCAACTGCATCTTTACAGTAACTTACCTGTAAATGTGTTTTACAGTAGCAGGGCATTTTACAATAAAATAACTTATTTTTATGGTAAAATGCCCTTTGATACATTTTAATTTGACAGTATGCCAATTTGTACAGTACTTTTACTGTAATTGATCTCAATTATTAAGACCTAAAAAACCTTTATCTTTAATATTTAAAATTGCATTTAATAAATTCAAGTGATGAGAATTTAAAAAAACAAGGGATGAGATCATGCACAACATTTTTATTATTGCTTTATTATTTTATTATTTATCATTGTTATTCTATCCATTTTAAATGGTTTACAAAGGTTATATTCATTTATAAATCTATTATAAATATATATTGTGATACAAGATGTTAGTTGGTTACTTGATCTCAGCTCTGCCTTTGATACGGTCTCTCATGATTTACTTATCTCACGTCTCTCTGATTTGGGTGTTTCTGGTACTGCTCTTTCCTGGTTTTCTTCATATCTCTCAGATAGACAATTCTTTATCTCTGTTAAGGATTTTCGGTCACCCACTGTCCCCCTGAAGCAAGGTGTTCCCCAGGGATCCGTTCTAGGCCCATTATTATTCACAATATACTTAATCCCACTTGGTCTAATTTTGCAACGTCATGGTCTAAACTATCACTTCTACGCTGACGATATTCAACTTTACTCTGTCTGCACACCTACTTCATCCGCCGATATTGATAAAATCTCTGCTTGTGTGAAGGACATTAATGATTGGCTTACTTCAAATTCCTTGAAACTCAACACGGGCAAAACTGAGATCATTTTCATTGGCACCCCATCACTCACCAGCAATATTTCGGCCAGTCTCTCCTGTGAAATTGCTGGCTCTCACATTAAAACATCTACTTCTGTCAAAAACTTAGGCGTAATTTTCGACTCCACACTCTCCTTTCAGTCTCACATTAAATCTGTTATTAAATCCGCATTTTTTCATTTACGTCGCATTTCCCAACTACGTCCCTTCATCAGTAGCAAGGATGCTGAGACTGTCGTCCATGCATTTGTCTCTTCACGAATTGACTACTGTAATGCCCTTTTCATCCGCCTGCCTGCCAGCCTCATCTCCAAATTACAGTATATCCAAAACTCTGCGGCCAGAGTACTCACTCATACCAAACGTTCTGCTCATATAACCCCAATCCTGTACGACCTCCATTGGCTCCCAGTTGCATACCGCATTAAATTCAAAATTCTCCTCCTTGCATTTAGATCCCTAAATAGCCAAGCTCCCTCTTATCTCTGCAATATGCTTGTCCCATACACCCCAACCCGCTCATTACGTTCCGCTGACTCTGGCCTTCTCACTGTCCCTCGGTACCGTCTTTCTTCAATGGGGGGCAGATCACTTAGTGTTATTGCACCCAAACTCTGGAACTCTTTACCACGCTCACTCCGTTCTACTAATAATATCTCTGAATTCAAATCTTTACTTAAAACTCACTTATTCTCTGAATGTTTCACTTCTGAACTGACAAACTGACCACTTTATCTGATCCAACTGCACTCTGTTTATTTGTCTCTTAGGTCTTTTTTTAGTATTTCCAGTTTGTTGTATTTGATCTCATTTATGTTTGTCTATCGATTGTTGCTGACATTTATTTGCTTGTATTATCTTTTCTTGTCGCATTTTTGTAAAGTGTCCTTGAGCTCTGGAAAGGCGCTATATAAATAAAAATTATTATTATTATTATTATTTATTTTCATTAACCGTCTCATTTTTTTTCATGAACTACAGTATAGCAGTACTTGATTAGTTTGATTAAAGTAGTGTGGTAATATACCGCAAATTCCTAATATGCAGTAAGTTACTGTAAAAGCTGTAAAAATACCCACAATGCAGTGCATATTACAGTAATGAACTGTAAAGAATTTATGTGGTATTTTACTTGGCATTTTGCAGTAAATAACTGTAAAATTGTGGCAGTCTAACAGTGACATACTACAAAAATGTGATTTTTTTGTTCATGCAAAGGTATAGTTTATTACTATATGATTGCATGACTTTGACAACCAAAACAACCATGCAGGACTGAGCAGGCATGCAGTGTTCTCTAATTCAACTTTCTAGATCAGATGTATTTCATTTTTAAAATGATCTCCATTTTAAGTTGTCAGACCGTATGCTTGGCATACTGTATATTGTATTGTACCTTTAACAGTCAGATTCTTAGACAATCACTTTGCCTTTTCTCATGTTAATAGGTTATTGATATTATAATTTGTTCATGATAGGGCAGTGAGCCCTGGTTTAAGAGAGCTTTGTGAAAGTGGGAAATATATTTAGAGTGAGGATCACTAAAATTATTCACAAAGGTAACAGCTTAATTAATGGTGTATTTAAAAATAAGCCAAGCTCTTTCAATCAATGTAATTCAGGCCTTTGTGAAGAGATCTGCCAGGTGTGTTTGAGGAATCTGCGAATCTCAGAGCTGAATTATGCCAAAGATTTAACTTCTATCACGATAAGACACATTCTTTGTATGAGTGAAAGAACAAAAGTTAGGCCTCCTTGAAACTCGCAATTTGCTGACTTAAACACACACCCATGATTAAACGTACACACATATTGGTTAGTCAGATTATGCAGAGAGTGTTTGCATTCCTGGGAAACGTTTTTCTCTTTAGAATATGAACAAAGAGCAGCATACCCATCTCATTCAGGTAAATATGACCTGACCCTTACCCAACATCTACTCATTGACACAATGAGTTTAACAGCATCAGGTCAATGGAATAAGCAGATTCCTACACTATGATTTGTTGATTTGATCAATTAAAATATACTTACACTCATAGCTGTATTTGTTTTTATGTTAAAATAATTTTTGATAACGTTTTATTTTGATAGTCACCCATTTTGACTATAATTAACATTTGAAGAATCAGAGCTGCTATTGATTGTCACAACAATTAAGTTCTAGAATTAAAAACTCAATAAATTTTCTTCAAAAGTACACAATTTGTGCTATATAAAATGTGCTATATAAATAAATAAACTAAACTAATATTAAACTTAAAAAATATTGTTTGTGAACAATAACTTGAAGTGAATACATTTTATATTTTTTCTGTGGTTTTTATTTAATTGTGCTATTTGCGATGCTTCATGAAATTGTAGTTCTTGCCCTTATTTAATCCCTCAAGAATTAATCCCGCCAGTGACCTCCGCACCTGCAGTTCTCCACGATGGACGTCCAGTGTTCTC
The DNA here is from genome assembly GCA_903798195.1 of Danio kyathit. NCBI lineage: Eukaryota > Metazoa > Chordata > Actinopteri > Cypriniformes > Danionidae > Danio > Danio kyathit. The sequence continues at coordinate 45,436,829 of LR812525.1, forward strand.
CAGCCTCCGGCACCTAGACTGCAGCTCTGCACATGAATTTTGGCCAGAGGAGAAATGGTCGTGCCCAACTTGTTTCTCTCTAATTTTTTTTTCCTTCACTTTCGTCAGTTGGTGAAGTTTGTTCCTCTCCACTGGATTGCTTGGTTTGGGACTTGTGGAGCTGCACATCGATGGATTTGCTTTTCAGTGTTTGGACTTTCAGCAGTGAAATTTAAACCACACTGAACTGAACTAAACTGAACTTCAACTCTATAAACTGGACTGACACAGTTTCAGTTTACTAGAACTTTTATGTTATGGTGCTTAGAAACAATATATATTGTAGAAGCGCTATAGAAATAAACATGAAGGGCCCTATCGTACACCCGGCACAATGCGGTGCAATGCGCAACGCAATTGTTATTTGCTAGTTTCAGCTCGACGCAAGAGTCATTTTGACGTTTTGCACCACACTGTTTAAATAGCAAATGCATTTGCGCTCATACTGTACAGTATGTGCGCCAATAGGCGTTCTGGTCTAAAAAAGGAGGTGTGTTAAGGTGCATTGCTGGCGCGTTGCTTTTTTGAGAAACTAGAATAGACTGTTTAATAGACCATCTAAGAGGAAGACTGAAGTCCAGCAGAGAGCGTGTTAGATGTGCGCCACGCTTAAACATTGCTTAATACACACTGGATGTAGAGCAATAAGCAAATATCTTTACAAATAAAAAAGAATTTAAAAATATTACTTTCTAGCCTACATAAATATAAAAACCACTGCCTTTGTGCCTTCTTTATCTCGGGGGGCTTTTTCAGTTTATTCATGACAATTTGCTTTTGTATAATATTATTATTAGCAGTATTATTTATTATGTGCATATTTATATTTGTTTTATTAAAAACAAGCTTAGATTTCCTCACCTGTCATGTTTTAGACCATATGGAGCATAGCATGTGTATTTGGCATGTGTATCATTTTTTGACCACACTTCGTTATTGTTGTTCATTTATTCGTTTGCTGGAAATTAGAACTAAATTTAGAAATAGTTTTGAAACAAATCTTTGCGCATAACAAACAAAATTAATTATGTATAGGCTAATGGATGTCTGTGCGTACAACACCTTTTCTTGTCCACGAGAGTGAAAGTGAAAGTAAAGAATGAGGAGGCTCATTCTCTCATTCTTGCACTGTAGGATGGTCTGTTTAACTGTTTTCTCGCTAGTGAAGCGTTCAGTTTTTCCACTTACAAAGTCCTCCAGTAAATAACAAATGCGCTATGGTGCAACGCAACTGACTCTTAAAGGGAATGGGAGATGAGACTCTGACTGGTTTATTCTCAAAACACACCACCTATAACTCATTAAGAGAATAAGCTCAACACTGTTAGACCATGCGCCGCGGCGCAAAGCAGAATTTTCCGTCCTTAAAATAGCAAAAGTGGATTCTGACCTGCCCTTTTGACTTTGCGCCCTGCACTTTAGACTTTGCGCCTAGATCGTTAAAATAGGGCCCGAAAAGGTTAAAACTGTCTAACGTTGTCTTGCTATGCTTAAATGCAAAAACAACCAATTTTCATTCACATAGTTATTAATAACAGAACCTACTTTTTCACCTGTTTATCTTTGTAAAGCTGCTTTCATGCTATCTGTATTGTAAAAAAGTGCAACAGAAATAAAGTTGATGTGACTTTTTTGTCAGATATTCATATATCTCTTTGCCTCAAATCAAAGTTTGTAATTACAGTATCTCATAACAAGATTTGTTTGGTGCATGGCTTATAATGATTAAAATAAAGAAGATGTCTTTAAAATCCCATAAGGGAAATATGAAATCAAAACTGCTGGAAAAGTGGTAAAAAGGTCCCTATTACAAAAAGCAGAGATATAAAGTCATAATCTATTAACATTCTAATGTGAATAATCTGACATATGTGTATAGTTACTTAAAGTGAATGGTTAGTATGTCTAAAGGGGAACCATCAAAAAGTCCACCCCAAATAGATGTGCACACATATAAAACTAAAATAACAAATGACCGGAAACACTCTGGATGCACACGTCCAAAAACTGTTTGGGCTGTAGTGACATCCACTCAGGATGGAGGAAAAAGGCTGAGAAGAAACACATGCATTTTACACTCATGTAAATCTAAGTCAGAAATGAACTGCAATTGTTTGTACCAGAAGGAAAATAATGGTCCTGTGTGAAGTATTTGTGCGTGCACAGTGTTTATTGGTCTCAGGCCACTTGTTGGATGCACAGTGACTAGAAACAGCTGTCAGTGAGAACATCATGTGTCCACAGACTTGTTCAAAGGAGCAACGATGGACGAATAAAGCAAAATAAAGCTAAATTCTCACCACTGACACCATGAGAGCTTTGACGGTTCATGTGATCCTGTGAGATCACAACACACTACATAAAATCACTGATTTAATCAGGTGAGAAGGTACGTTCATGCTGGATCAATGACAAAAAAAAAAAAAAAACGTTTACTTAGTCTTTCATTACAGTTTGCAAGACCTATATTAGATTTAAATGTTTATCCCGACTCGTGAGTGCTATGTGTGTGCGTACATGCATGTTTGTACCTGCGGTGATACTGTGCATGATTGTGTGTGTGGGTTATGTAAGACTGTACTGTGAGGAAGTTGCTGGTTAAGAAGATGTGGGGCAGAAAGAGGAAGTGCTGTGTGTTTATCAGTCTCCACACTTCCTGTGGCCGAGGGGGCAGGGCTTGGCCCCGGGGCTGTGGTTACCGAACACCTATCTCCTTCAGAAACAGTGCGACTGAGTGACCAAGCGTCTGTTAGTAAGCGCTGCAGTCTTATCAGACTCCAAATCTCACGCAGCAGAGGTTAAATAACAGGAGCATAACAGCGGAAATACACACACCTGGCTCCGCTTTCAAATGCACACATACATCCCCCCCATTACTCTCTTGAAGACAGGCGCACGGTGAGATGGGCGCCCGCATACAGAGATCTGCTTCTCACAGCTTACACTCTAAGTCTCTCATCAATAATGCTTATGTATATATAGTGCCATAAGTGTTTTAGATGGCTCATATTAGGTACAGTCATATTGGGCAAAATATCATTAGGAAAACTAAACTTGAATGCCTGTGTTTAAGATTTGAGATCCGTATACAATTCAATTAATGTTTATTTCGATTGCGCTTTTACAATGCAGATTGTGTCAAATCAGCTTAACATAGAAGTTCTAGTAAATTGAAACTGTGTCAGTCCAGTTTACAGAGTTGAAAATCAGTTTAGTTCAGTTCAGTGTGGTTTAAATTTCACTGCTGAAATTTCACTGCTGTATATAAAAAGATCTAAGCACTTGGATTGGTCTTAATTTAAACTAATACATAGACAATGTCATGCTTATCTTTCAGTCATAAATAAAACTGCTCTGAAATAAGTACTAATTTCTGCTTCCTAACAAAAGGCATGTTGTATTATTATTGTTTTTATCCTATGATTTTATCTTAAAACTGTATTTAAATAATCAAAACACATCAGTCAGAATACATCTGGACATTGTAATTAGACTTAAGTGCATTTAGTATAAAACAAAACATGAACATGATTAAAATATAGCATTTAATATTGCTTATTGATCCAAATATGGAATTTAATTGAATATTGCATTATGTTGTGTAAACAATATTACTTAAAAATATAAGAAAATATATTTGACTTTTGAATACAATCAATAATTGGTTTATATTATGTAATACAAATGGATTTTTAATATGCAATTCAAATGCATCAAATACAAATGCAATCTTTTTCTGAGTGCAGTTAAAAATAAAAATCTCTCTCTAAAAAAAAACAGTGAAGTAACCAGTTTGTTGTCAGGGTTGGTGAGACCGTTAGTAGTTAAGAAAGCAGTTTGTGTCCATGTTGCAGCATCTTCCGTTGGGACAGTGTAAGAGAGTGGAGCCAACGAGACATAACCTCACAAACACATCTTCTAGACTAATCTGCTGAGATATTTTTAATTATTTACTCAGAAAAAAGCCATTTCCATACATTAAATTAGTAATATGTACATTTACAATACCATTAGGAACCTTTCAATTGCAAAAATAATATAGGGTAAGTTAGTTTTTAGGTGTACTACCTTAGTAATAAGCTGCTGTACCACAAAGTTAAAGTTTTTTATTATTATTAAAGTGTTAAGTCACAAAGACATGTATGATTGCTTGAGTGAAGAAAAACTGATACACACCATCGCTATACTGTTAGAAATAACAGATCTAGAATCACATGACTCTGGATTCATTTACAGACAAACATAACACTGATGACAGAAGTGGACTAACAAGTTCACTGACATACTCTCTCCTCTGTCAACACACTGCCATGAGCACATATAAACGTGACTACTCTCTTTTAAGCAAGAATGATCAGTGATTTTATAATTAGTGATACACTTTTTTAAACACATTGTATTCAGTACTTGTTAACACTTGGTTACTAAAATATATATAACAAATAAGGAAGCTCCATTAAATTAAAACGTGTAGTGTCACTTTAACCAGAGGCGCTGACTGAAGGGTATCAAAGAGACTAATAAACAGAGAGAAATAAAGACTGATGGCGGCACAAGTTGTTTTCTGGTAAGCAAGTGTGACTAGACAAACAGTCGGCATGTGATAATGAGAGGTCTAAGGAGAAAAGCACATCTCTAAAGTGTATGTTAAAGACCTTTGTAAAGATTATACAGACAGCCGATACTATACTCTTCAGCAGCTCAGAAAGACCCTCATTTGTGTATCTTCAAGGCCTTGTTTCCACCTTCACGTGCATTTTTAGTTAGTCGATCACAAGCAGTCAGTCAAGATGTATTACTGCTTGCTTCCACCTGGGATTAATCTGTTCAAATGCATTTTTTCTTACAACTTGTGGTCGGATGTCAATAGAATGTTTCTTTCTTATTACATCAAACTGAATGTCACTTTCGCAGGAGCACATTGTTCAATGCACAAGTGTTATTGAATGAACAAACCTATCCCACATAGCAAAATCTCTCTGGCCCAGCTCTGGCCCACACAATCAGATGCAGTGAATTAGGGTACATGACTGAATCAAGTCTGGCTTCCAGACAAAGGCCAAACATGGACCATATCTGGACCAAGTCAATAACCAATAACTGGGCCTTAATTGGGCCAGATATACCCCATGTCATTGTCTGGAAGCCAGACTTGGTGTGTCACGAGTGCAGTGAAATTGATAAACCTACTGTATGAAGCATTATGCTTTAGGTGCATTAATAATGGTAATGGTTAGTAGTATGGTTAGAATAATTAGTAAAATGATAATTTAGTTTATAAAATATATGTATTGTAGGTTGAATTCAGTTCTTTTGCAACATACAGGAAAAAATAATTAATTAATTCAAATAATTAAATCTTGATTGTTTCCTAAATTATGAAGGCTTAAGATACAAACAGGAAAATGGAAATGACTTAGTGTATTAAACAAATTCTCAAAAATAATTTGTAGGTATTTTAAATGTGGGTCAAGAAACTTACGTGGCCCACATATCAATTTGTAACATCTGGGCCAAATACTACATTTGACATCTGGCTTATGTCAGGTGTGCCACCTTAAAGACAGTGCCACCTCTGCCAAACCTGACCCATGTTTGGCCCACATGCTGTATTCCAGTGGCGAATGAATGTCTGCTGTGCCAGCTTTATGGCAAAATTCTTTGCTACCTTTGATGTTACATGCTACGTGGATGGCAAATATGATTTGGTACAACACAGTAAAGTACGAATAGCTTATTTTGGTATGTTTTCTCACAACACAATTACCACATATTTGGTCTGTAGGCAGAAAAAGGTGGTCTTTTGTGACCACATGAGTGTTCGATCAAATACATTTTTCATTCTCTCTGGAAGTGTTGAAAAACAGAACATTTTAGACTCTATTTACACCTGTTTTTAGTTCCACCTGCTTTAGATCAGATCAACAAAAATGGATCTTAATACAAGGTGTAAACAAGGCCCATGTTGCTGTATCTGTATTGACCTCATTCTGCAATGCGGAAGTGCGCTCATTTTTGCTATTGGTTTTCTGAACTTCAGTTGCCTATGGGAGAAATGAATAGGATTAATAAACATAAGCAAACTCCTTGCTCCTTGAGTAATATAATAAGAAAACATCAGTTTGCAACATCAAGAAGCTTCACAAGCTGTTTTTAACTTCTAAAAATCAATGCAAGTGAATGAGACTGGAAGTCTCAAGCCAAAAACATTACAATGGCTACGCACGCTCATGCATGAAGAACAAGGTCAATATCTAAATGGCATTATGATGATAACAAGAACCACATGTGAACGCTGCTTAAATATGGCATAGCAGATATAGCAGACTCTCTATATTCAGAATAGCAGACTCTCATCCACAAGTGGAATGGTTAAATCCCTTTGAGTCACTTCCAACACAGCTACACCTTCAGAGGGAAAGCTCTAAAGATCTTCCATATCTCTTTCTTTATGCATGACTCAATGTTTACAAGAGGCTTTGACAGCCAATGACTTAAAAAGACCGCTGATCCAGTGCCTTTGCAGACTAAACCAAACCTTAAAGAGGCGTGGAATATTTAGTAGATTGGCCATCATGAATAACGCAGTCATCAAAGCTATCTACCAATAATCCATTTATGTCAGGCAATGAATAAAAACGACATTGTAAATGGATGCGTTCCATGACAATGTTTAACTAGGCTTAAATACCAATTAATATAACACCATATCAAGAGGCGGAAACACCCACACTCCACTGGCTGAAAGCAACATCACAGTTGTATAATCTCTAGCTGCCACATATAATAGATATCTGCAGGTGAAGTACACAAATGTTGTTCTATTTAGGTTAATTCTGTAGTCTAGACATCTAATCCAGTCAGACCTGTCTCTCTGTTCGCAGTGGGAAGACGGAAAAAAAAAAAAAAAAACTGAGGATCTGGGAGTGTTCATTTTGGCATGTTGCTATGTTGTGTTCCTGTCACACTGGCTATGATAAACTAGCATGTTTTTTTTTGGTCTCGAACATTCTGCTTCACTAAGAGTGGAGAAGCCATGTTGACACTTGTCTGATACTAACCAATGGTTTGACAGGAATGTATGCGTTTAGAGAGAGATAAAAATAAACACAGCAATGCCATGTGTGTGTGTGTGTGTGTGTGTGCGTTCAGGTGTTTAAAAGTTTACAAGTAATTAGGGGTTCCTGTGCCCAATTAGGGCTCATCCCAGTCTGATGACATCATTTAGTGCTCTTTTTATAAACAAAAGCTGCTTTGAAACAATTCATATTGTAAAAGTGCTATAGAAATAAAGAAGAATTGAATTGAATTGTACAAATGTCTGTCCTCTCTGGGTACTTTAATGATAACAATTCATTTTAAGATCCATCCTAATTATTATATCTTATCAACCAGGCCAAATTAAGATGTAAAGCTATAAGTAGGGTTTAACTACAAAGAGATCTGCTAAGTAAATCTAATCATGTGTTGACTGAAATCAGGTTGCACAGGGTATTGAAAAGACAAGAAGAGCACTATAAATATACAATAAGTTAATGAATTGAACTAAATTGAATAATACTAAGCACTAAAGTAGCACAAGTGACATGGGTGTCACTAAATCCTCAGTAGACTAAAACATATAACTGCATTGCAAATGTATAAATTAAAATCATACTAATTCAAATTTACCAGCTCAGTGATTCTCAAGCAGGGAGATTCAGAAATGTCCAAATGGGTTTCAAGATGACTTAAAATGCTTTAAGAAAAGAAAAACAATGATTAAATAAATGAGCTAATACAACAACAAAAATCGAAAATTTCTTCTATTTTAATCATTCTTAATTCATTTGTTTATTTATTTAGTTACATTTTGGAGTTCATGATGGTCCGCCCTTAGATATTCTATTAATTTAGGGTTAGGGTTAATTTACTTATTTAGTTAAGTGTTTCCCTCTTAGATATTCTGCTTGACTACTTGTCAACTAAGAAATAAGTTACATTGATCTGAAATGGACAACATTACATAAATACAGATGTAAACAGGGTTTAATATATTTAATGAGAATATGCATCAAAACAAGGTATTTATACTTTACTGAACTGCACCAAAGCACATGGATTATGTAATCGGAATTGTTCCTTCCACCCACATCCTTGAAAGGGCATGCAGAAGGGCTTTTAATGTGTCAGTAACTTGGGTCAAGCGCTTCCGGTGAACTGTATGCCGTTACAAAATCAACGATCTTCACTGCCTAAATGATATACGTTATAAAGTGGGTCTCAGGATGTACAAGAAGCATTGCATTAAATTATATTTTTCCGCGCCATGTCTTTAAAATATTTCCATTTATTTTACTCCAATATTTCCAACGGCGTTTCTGGGATCGCCTGGTAATCCTGACGGGCGCCTGTATATAAACAGCTTTTCATCACGGTTTAACAACTAAATGAATGCTAAAGTTTATTTAACTGATTATATTTTAAATATATTACAACATCGATGCTGTAACAGAAACCGTATAAAATTGAAAAAGTCATATTAACCATTCAATGGAAGTTTATCTGTATGGGAAGAAACACTAGCTCTGAATATACCCTATTAGTTTGCTTAGGCAGTGTTGGGTTGTAACGCATTACAAGTAACGCGAGTTACATGGCAATATTACTTTTCTAAGTAACGAGTAAAGTAACGCATTACTTTTAAAAATTAAACAATAATAGTTGAGTTTGATCAAAAATTGATCGAACACAAGTTACTTTTTAGTTTAATCAATTAGATTTAAAAAAGAAAATTGCTAAATTAAAATTAAAGTAGTTACAGTGAATCACCCAGGTAATGAGAGAATGTGTTCATTATTTTGAACGCATCAAAGAAAAATAAAAGAGAATTGTCTTAATGGACATTGATTTTACTTAAGACAAAAGTAGTTTAAAGTACAAAAGTAGCAAACACGTTGCTTCAAACTTTCAATAATCTGTATATACGGCATGTAGAGCTCTAGGTTAAGAAAGTTCTCAAATAACATTATCCTAAAATATTATTTTTGATATATTTTTTAAAGGTAAATGTAGGTGTAGGTTACACAGTGCGTTGTTAATTGCAGAACTTCTCTATTTAAAAAAAGAAAGGAAAAAAACAAGTTCTGAAAGAGATCAAGCCTCAGCCAGGTACTAAAAAGTAGCGCAACAGTAACTTAGAAGTAATGTAACGGATTGCTTATTAGAAAAAGTAATTAAGTAACGCAACTATTTGCATTTTTGGGGAGTAACTCAATATTGTAACGCATTACTTTCAAGAGTAACTTTCCCCAACACTGTGCTTAGGTAGCCTAATTATTGAAAATGGTTTGTCTTGGCTTGACTGTGGTAAAAATAAAAAAAGATAAACATCTATAGGTATTTGTATACAAATATTAATTATTTTAGCTACAGCAAGCTCTAAAATACACTTTTACTGTTTAATAAGAGTGAGAAATCCAGTATTTCAAAACAATAATCAATACAGGTTGGAACAAAATTGCTGTGAAGGATGAAATGACAATTCAAGTAATCTCACTCTTTAAAGTCTGTCATATATATCATATTTTAAGAACAGAGGGCTTTATTCATGACACACAAGCAGGGCAAATTCCTACATGTAAATCACTCATACCTTCAATCTTATGTAAACTGTCATGTTTCATCCTTATGAATAAGGCCCAGATACCATTCCTTGAGCTCAGAAAAGGCTCTGTTTAAATATGAAAAGTATTATGACAGGAGTAAATATCACAGCTTTGGTTTATGCATAAGATTCAGCATGAGACAGGTCAGATAGATGCACTATGGGGTTTCCACTCATTTTCATCCCATTGTGACTGATAATCTCATGCCAAAAAGATACACTTGGACAGTTATCCAGCATAGCTAATCTCCTAATCTGTGTCTGCTGGCGGGAGGTTCTTTCATGGTCGGCACACCTCCAGAAGAATGACTTATTTGCCACACTGTGGTTTGGGAGAACATATTTCATTACCCAGGATCAGCCGCCAACAATAAAGCGCTATTATGTAGACGAACAGAATGCAGGTATCGGTATGTGTGTGCATGTTTGTGTACGTGCGTGTGTGTGTGTGTGCGTAGGTTGGCAACGGGGCCGTATCCTCAAACCGCTAACACTCAAAGTACCATCACAGCTGCAGGTTAACGCAATAACAACAAACACGGCACCCTCACACAAGATCTCTCTCTTTTCTAGATAACACAAGCGACAGCTCTGACAGTTTATGCCAGACTCTTGAAAAGCAGTTTCTGTGAACTCTATGTGCGCAGCATAACAATAATCCGTGACAAGAACTACATTATGGTGCACATCAGCTCTGCAAAATTGAGTTTGAGAGTTGACATGCCTTAACGCAGGACGATCTACCACATCAAAGTGTAAACCTCAGAAACTGACAGGCAGGGCCACATAGATGAAGCTCAGATTAATCATGTGGAGCACGTCCATGAAGAGCTGTTATACCCTTGTAATTATTATCAAGTTTTCGTAATTTCAAAAGGGTTTGTTGCAACTGGGCCTCGGTCCCAAACCAGAGTCTGGAACAGCATCTTTAAAAGGATGCAGGGACTTGCAGATGTCAGCTTCAACATATTTTATACGTTTCTCTCATATTTCTGCAACAAACGAAGCAGTGTTTTTCCGTAAATCTAATCAGGTGTAAAAACACATCTCTCTTTTTCTCTCTCTCCAAGCAGCGATCATATTACTACACTAAATGTTGTGTATTTTCTGCACTGCAGCCCATGAGGTCTGGAGGGTTTGGAACATGCAGTCGATTCATATTACTATCATCTAACTCAATGTTATTGAAGAAAGAGAGTGAGACACAGAGAGGGGGGGATGACATTTTTTGTATGTTAATTCATCCATGTTATGTTGTTTTATTTCATTTTATTTGCACCATGCCTTTTTCTCCATCTTATATCTTTATTTTCTTACATTCTCGTATTTATTCTCTCTGTATTATAAATATTAAACTAAAAATGTAAAGTTTAAAAAAAGGCGACACGGTGGCTCAGTGGTTAGTACTGTCGCATCACAGCAAGAAGATTGCCGGTTCGAGTCCCAGTCGGGCCCATTGGCGTTTCTGTGTGGAGTTTGCATGTTCTCCCCGTGTCTGTGTGGGTTTCCTCCGAGTGCTCCAGTTTCCCGTACAGTCCAAAGACATGCAGTATAGGTGACTGCATGTGTGTGTGTGACTGTGAGAGTGTATAGGTGTTTCCTAGTACAGGGTTGCGGCTGGAAGGGCATCTGGTGCGTAAAACATGTGCTGGAATAATTGACGGTTCATTCCACTGTGGTGACCCCTGATAAATAAGGAACTAAGCCGAAGAAAAATGAATGAATATATGAAGTTTAAAATTGTGCCGATAAAGCTGTATTTTTGACCAGTGATAGATAATAGCCACTTTCACACAGTGATACCTGTAAATATCTGGAAAGTTTCCGGAATGACTTTACCGGTACATTCAAAAAAGCGTTGTTCACACAGGCAAGGACGTTCTGGAGAAAAGTTCACACATCCCTTCTAAAATACCGGTAAATTCTGACACCAATAACCAAAAATGACCTCTAAACGGCTGCGCTTGTAATTGTAAACATAAAAGAGGCCGGGCTTTTGCTGATGATTTCACTTTTATTTAAAGCTTTAGCATTCATACAGCTGCTTTTGTCCCATCCAAAGGCAGAAACGCGAACCGCAGCTAAATGTTTACACATTTGACTACATAACAAATTCTGTGGGTGGATAAGTTTTGTGAACAACTTCAATGAAAACATGGAGGAACACTTTTGCATGTCCAGATGTTCATAATATGTGTGTGTGCTGGCACTCACCGGAACACTTCTTCACGTGCACACGCATCAGGCAACTAACGCAGAGCTTAAAGATAAACAAACAGCTGTGTATCATAAGCATTTTATCGAGAAAAAAATATTCAAATATCCAAAATTATTCTTTTATTTTGGTAAACAGCGCGGATGTGAATGCGTCTGAATGTTCTGGTTGGCTTTCCGGTATTTTCAAAAGGGGCCTGTTCACACATGATCCCATGAATTGCCGGTATTGTTCTGGAAAGGTCTCTATGTGTGAAAGGGGCTAATGACATACAATAAAAAACTTAATATAATGACTGAAAGAACAAACAATAATATTTGACACAATCTAGAATTAATCTGATATTTGTTCCTCTTTAATGTCTTTAATTCTGTTGAATGTAGTACAGTATATGCGAAAAAAAATAAACAACTTAACATTTCTACAAATATTAAGCCAGTTATTTCACATTTAAAATAAAAATGTTGTCATTTAGAGCATCTTGAATCAAATGACAAATGGTCAAAAAAAAGATTTTGTTTTCAGACATGTTAAGAAATCAATATGTTCAGTGACAACAAAGTTTTAAAAAAGGTTTTACCAATTGTCATTTTCTGCCAAAAAGCTCAAATAAAAAAAAATGCTCTAATTAAAATTTCCATTTGAACTTAAGTTATCGAAATGTTATCAGACATTTATAGAATAAAACAGATATGATTCAAATATTAACACTTGACTGCAACCCATACCTAGACAATCCAGTGAAACGAAATTATACAAATTATCCTAAAACAAACTAAAGTAAAAGAAAAACTATTTTTTTAAACAAAAAAAAAAACCTAACAATTAAATAAAAAGGGGGGGAAAGCCTGATGTTGACAGACAGAAAGATAGGTGGGGACACGTGTCTATAATGTCTCTGTTAAGGACAATAATAGCATAACACACCTCACACATAGCTGGCATTGTTCCTGACACAGAGGACAAAGGAACATTATACTCAGCTGTCTTGAAATTAGAAGTGTACCTTTCTGTCTCTCTCTCTCTCTCTCTCTCTCTCTCTCTTTGACGTGTTACGTGGCCAGTTAAGAGTCTGTAAATCAAATAAAGAATTCAAAACACACACACGCACACTGAGAGAGACATTATTTTATATAGGACTGTGGTAACCTTAAGCAGCCAATGGATGTGTGTCTGTGGGTGTTCAAAATGTATGTTTTGATGTGTCAGTGTTTGAAGAGACACAGCGCATCTCAATGGTCTCGCCACACCTGGTTGAAGTGTATATGCTCGTCTGCTGCTCTCAGACGGCTGCAGGTGCCTGTAAGTCACAGAGGGTTTTTCTCAAGTGCTGCTGTCTGTCTGTCTGTGTCACAGGCAGAAGCAGCTCGCCTCGCTCTCACACTGATGAGGAGATAAACTCACAATGACGAGCACAACAGCCACACACTCCAGATAAGAAAGCGATGGAGTCATGCCTCGGTGTTATTATAGGGTGGGGGGACTGTATGCGTTTACTGCCTGCAGTTATGAACATGCGCCTTTGCAGAGATACAGTAGACAATAGGATGTGTGGTTATCTCAGTTCTCAGATGACCCTTCTGCAGAATTACAGATGAGGTGTAACCTTAAAGTCATGACCCCTCGTCATGGATGACTAGTCACCACTGGACTGCTGGATACAGACGAGTAGGAGGCAGCAGAAACACAACAATTCATCAGCTTTTGGTCATGATGTCCACCTCTCCCAGAATGACTCAAGTGTTAGTTGTGTTAAAAGGATAATTTGCTCAAAAATGAAGATTCCTCAAATCTTGCCCTGGAGGGCCATTGAACTGCAGACTTTAGCTCCAACCTCCCAGTGATTTCCTAATGATTCTGAAGACACTGATTAGCATGCTCTGGTGTGTTTGATAAGAGTTAGAGCTAAACTCTACATTAAAGTTGATCTTGTGGGCCAGGTTTGAGGTACCCTGCCTTAAGCCCTGCTCACACTGTGTGACTTTAGCCACTATTTTAGTCATCTGAGGCAATTTTAGGGGAAAAATATATCCCTGTAACCCTTGGCTGAAATGTGTGGTCTTTGATTGTTGTTTTGACACGTTCACCAACATCTGTTCAATGGCCATTGCAAATTTTCACAACGCGACTTCAGCTACAACAAGCATCATTATCTTCTTCTTTGTGTTTTATGGAGAGTGGCATCAAACATTAAGGTGCATTACTGCCAAAAATGATGAGCATAAAACCAAAACCAATAGGAGTGTCAATCTGATGACGCAATCAGTGCGACAACTTCAAAGCACCTCGGGTACATGCCAAAACAGCTTCTTTTTCTGGTTTCATTATTAAGGCATTAAAACGAATCCTACAGAGAGGGTGATGTTGAATGTGTCACAGATGGATGATGTCAAACTCCGGATGAGTTTTCTTACATTTTATTCAGAGTGAAGTTCTCTAAAGTGGCTAAACAATGATGTCCTGCTGCACTTTTTAATCTTTATCAGACCCCCTAGTTTTTCACATTTTTTGGTGATTTTTTTGCAATAAAATTTGAGGACTATTTTGCAATAAAAAAATATATATAAATATAAAAAATTAAATTAAAAAAATGCGTTAGGGCTCCCTCTGCCGTAACACACCTAAAACATGGATTGCCTTAAAACTCATCAATGGCAGGGAAGTGTTTTCTCTCATCAACGGTAGGGAAAGTGTTAAGCGAAATCCTTTATCGATTTGACGCACATCATAATAGGCTACCAGCCATACATGTAAAGCAAAAATAATTTTCTTCAATTCGGCCATGTTCAGAGGTCGTCATCCTTGAACCAATCTCCATCATTGTAAGCTGCTTGCTTTTCTGTCTGTTCTACTGCTCCATTTGTTAGATGTTTGCGCCCACTTTCTTTTGCAGTCTGAAGCATGTCAAGTGCACAAAACGCCCAATTCACTCAGTGTCATTCATTCGATTTGTGCTATAGGATGTCTAATCGCATCTTTGCATTGACTTCACATGTAAATCCACGTCTGCTTACTGCACAGACTGCAAAACAATTTCCCCCCACTTCCATGTAATGTAATGATTGTCAGGGCACAGATGAGATGTCATTTTTCGAGAGACACTCAAATACATCATGTGGGCTGCGAATGCAACGTCTATAATTCATGTAAAACAATTCATTGCAAATGGAAATAAATCTAATTTGATTATATGGGTTGGAACTGGATGTTTTATGAGATTATTTAAATTTTTTACGATCATTTTGCATTTAAATTAAGAATTTTGCAGGATCGTAAAAAAAATTGTGACTCTGTTGAATTTGCGTTGGATTCAGCGATCGCAAAATCACAAAAAACTAGGGCGTCTGCTTTATGCCTGTCAGACAAATGTGTTGTGATATTTCAGGACAACAATTTCTGTCTAAGAGATTATTCTTTCTCATAAAAATGCTTCAATCAGTTACATTTTTTGTTTAAACGCGTGCTTAATAATCATACTTTATATAATAATGAATACATTCGGTTTTTATTTAGGTGGAAGGTGAATAGGCCTTTGACCTTTGAGCGAAATTCATGAAACTGATCATATTAATGTACAAAGTCGGTCACCGTCCCAACACAGATCAATTAAGTTAACTTAATCGTTTTTGCTAGTTTAAGTAGACTGAACATAAAACCATTAAATTGTCCCAAAAAACCTTAAGAATTGTGTTGTTTCAACTCATTTTAAATAAGTCGCTTGAACAAGCAGCCAAAGTCTTTTTTTTTAAAGTAGCAACTGTTGTGCTTGTTGACTCATCCAAATTGTGCATAATGACAAAATTAATTTGAAATTGTTTAAGCTTAAAGCAATTGAAGTGTCATTCATTCATTCATTCATTTATTCATTTTCTTTTCGGATTAGTCCCTTTATTAATCAGGGGTCACCACAGCGGAACGAACCACCAACGTATCCAGCCCGTTTTAACGCAGCGGATGCCCTTCCAGCCGCAACTCATCTCTGGGAAACATCCACACACACTCATTCACATTCATACACTACGGACAATTTAGCCTATACGCAAACGCAGGGAGAACATGCAAACTCCACACAGAAACGCCAACTGACCCAGCCGAGGCTCGAACCAGCAACCTTCTTGCTGTGAGGCGACAGCACTACCTACTGCGCCACTGCGTCACCTATTGAAGTTTCAGTCAAACTTAAGTTTATCCTCTAAAAGCTGCAGAGTAAAATATGGACCATCGTAAAAATTAAAAAACTAGTATTTTTTAAAGTGTGTAGCTTAAATACTTTTGACCTCTATGGCCTTCCATAAATTTTACTTATTTCTAAAGCCGAGGTCACACTGGACTTTTCCCTCCATAGACTTTTATTCATATGCACGCAAATGCGTCAGACCGGAAACGCAGGGGCTGCGATGAGTTTCGCAGGTTGCTGCAGTGCAAAGTTCAAGCTTGGTGAACTCTGACCTGCGAAATCGCATCACTTGACTGCGTGAGACCAATCCAGGATAAAAACATGACCTCTCTGGACAGAAATTTAAAACATGGAGCAATCGCTCGTTTTTTTAATGTATATTCATCTTGTTTAATCCTGACTCTTTTCGCAGCACCGTACGACAGAATTTCGCAAGCTCAAACTTTAGTGTGACTTCGAATTAATGAGGTTGTATACTAATCAGCTCTCATTTGCTGGCCTCTGTTATGCTATTACATAACAGGAGGTGGGGGCACAATCAAGGGTACTAAAGACCACAGCGTCTAGTTTATGTCATCAGCGCACTTCTTGAGAACTGAGGAAAAAGGTTTACCTGAGGCAGATGATACACTGAGACAGATCACTAGCAGACGTTATTGCAACACATTCTACAAAACCCAGACATCTAATTGATCAGTGGTTTCCTTAGGATTTTCCTAAAACTTTTTAAAGTTTTTTTATGAATGACTAAAATAAGTGATGTGAGTGTGAGAGATTTAGGTTGTACAGCACAACATGCATGCAAGTGTCGTCAAGTCACACCACACTCTGCATTTTACTCCTCAATTTGAAATCAACCCAACTAATAAAAAACTCAGAAATAGTAATTTTACAACTCCCTTAGGGTTAAACTATTAAGCCATTCATCCAATCTCTGGCCAAAGCACTTTTAGCTTAGCTTAGCATAAATCATTGAATCCGATTAGACCATTAGCCTCACTCAAAAAGGACCAAGTAGTTTATTAGTTAATAATTAATAAAGAATCATTTTCTATTTCTATTTTTTTCTATTTTCTATTTCTATTTTAAAATGGATTCTTCTGTAGTCACATTGTGCACTAAGACAGATGGAAAAAGGCACTGCATAATATTATTGTGCCTGTTCCAGCCATGGTACTTTCCTTTAAACCCCATAGGGCAATCCTGAAGAAACAAGAGGAGACTTTGAGTTAAGACTTTATAACTGCAGCACTCTGAGTAAAACTTCATCAAGATTTAACAATGTAATTCAATTAGAACAAACCTGAATGTACCTGTAGTGTACATTAAATAACTGTTATTCACTAGTTAACCTTAAATACACTTAAGTTAACTTTTTACAGTAGAGGACTCAATAAGTTCCATCAGCCCAAAGCATCCTCAGGGATGCAGCCAGCATTATATCTATGGAGACACACAACTCTATGTCTGCTTTAAACCCAGAGCTTAATGCACCCCTCTACATAATCTCACTTATTTGCCTGTCTAAACTAAACTACTTACACTGTTGACATATAACCAAATTGGAAAAGTGTTGTATGACAAGAAAGTGTTTTTTGGCAGGCACCGATTGACCTGACAGAAAAGATAGAACGGAGAAGAGAGGAGCCAGAGAAATGGCATACTTGCAAGAAAGAGGAAGAGCAAAAAAGGAGAGATCAAATTCAGTCGTGGGAAAGCCCATCTAAAAAACCTCATCACTAACTCTGCAAATGCAAAAAAAGCAAAAGTCTGTTTTAGTTTCTCTCATGGTTTCTGCCTAAAATCACTTACATTTTTTGGACACAGGCACAAATCCTGGAGCTTTTAACGTCTCAGAGCACCCTATTTACAACAGAAAGGAGAAGAGCAGCATCACTGCATTCAGTAATTGCCATCTCCTGCTAAAAGCGAGAGAAGCTAGAGTTTCTTTTCTTTGGACGTTTAATGCACACCTTCTATCCAAACTGCTCTCTCTCTCTGCCTTTCTTCCCTTTTTATAGCTCTTATCTGCAGTAATTGCTCTCATAGGTTAGTGGACACAAGTTCCAGTGTGTAGATGTGTGTATGTGTGATGTTTTGGGAAGGGGAGGACAGAGGACGGGTTCTTGTGCAGCTCTGGATCATGCGTGTATGTGGGGGAGCAGTGTTGTGGGATTTGGTTGACTCTGGCCGATTACGATTGCTTTGTTTTGGCTGAATAGCAGCATTTTTGGAGGTTAACATGTGATTCCCCACGATAGAAGATTTGCTAGATGCCAACTATAGAATCTCCATTAGTCATTATAGAAATATCTAAAAGCACAAACTACTCTAGATTTAAAGGTTAACAACATCAGCCGCACTCACCCATACTGTATACACACACAATCTCTCGGGTGCAGTAAATGGACTAAAAACAGAGCGAATGATGACAGAAGCGTATTCCACATAAACAATGAGAATGATAGCACTTGTCAGATTCACGTATTTACATACAATGATGCACACATACACACACATATTTGTGTTGCTGTTTTTTTACACATGATATTTCCTGAAGGCTGGAAGATAAATGTTCTAAATGGAAGAGTAATATGAAGGTCTGATGGTGTATTAATACAGCAGTCGTTCATCATACAGACGGCCTGGTCCTGTCTTGGCTCCATGGGCCTTCACTAACTCATGCTGTTAACAACCGACCTCAAGAGCTCAGTGCACTTAAAGCACACGCACACACACATAGCCACACACAGGTTAACTAGAACATTGCATCGATAAATTATAGTCCAAATTTGAAGAAGCATTTAATATTATGTAATATACAATATTAAATATAAAATTCACCACTTATCTTGTTTAATATATATTATTTCAATTAGCTGTATCCAGTACTTTCTGCAAGCTTGTATCAAGATAAATGCAGACATCTTTACAGGTTTTCCTTACATTCACCCTGTTTTGGAGTGACTGTTTAAATGCATTCATTTACTAACAAGCAACAAAATGGTATTATGGGGTTGGAATATAAAGTTCTGTCCATAGATATATACATTAGATATCGCATACGGACCCTGAGCATGCGTCAATAGCGCCGCCACATTTGTAAAGTGCTCCTATCACAAATGTCATTCAACCGTACCAGTCAAGACTAAAGCTAATGTAAAGATGCTGGACTTTAGCGCTTTCTGCGCGTGTAGTAAGGAGCAAACAAAGATAACAAAGCACAAAGGCAGAACATTTCATAGGTAAGATTTAATTTTTTACGATTTTGTATGTTATAAACTTTTGTGCTCAACAAGTAACGTTATTGATGATAATACAGTCACTTACTGCATTCACCATAAGGCAAAGTAGCACCAACTCGCACTACTGTTCTAGGCTTATGCTAGTTTTGTTGAATAAAATAAGCAAACAATGTGAATGAAATATGACAACAAGATGCTGAAACTTGTAGCTATTATTGTCAGCTTAGTGAATGAAGTCGTTCATAAAGGAGATTCATTCACAAACGCTTCTTCTGTTATATTAGAAGTGAAAGCAGGAGAGAGGGTGTGTTTCAGGACAACAGGGAGGGAGGATAATAGATTTCCATGCACACAAACACACGGTCTTTGTCAGGAATGTCGTGCGGTCACTTATCCATCAATGTAGAAAAGTGTTGTAAAATTGTATATTTCGAAATTTTTTAAAAAAATTGCATACTGACCACCGGGAAACTCCCGATCATAAATATATATATATATATATATATATATATATATATATATATATATATATATATATATATCTGGCTCTGGATGGCCAGTCCTACACTGCACCTTGGTCCCACATTCATTTCAAAGGAGCACTACCCTGTACTAAAATGGTGGCTCTATTGATGCATTCCTTCCAATAGACAACAACAGCGTAGACGACATCTAATGTTAATATCTATGATTTCTGCCTACCAGAGATACATGATTGATGATTTTTTCCAATCTAATAATAATAATAATAATAACAACAACAACAGTTTTTTGGTTTAAACCAATGGTCCAATAGGAATTTATCGTATTTATGTCTTAAATAGAGCTCAAGGTATCTTATGCACCCCAGATCACCCATTGTACTCTGTGTTTCAGCTGCTGCCGTCAGGACGTCGTTTTAGAGTTCCTATTTGCAAGACAAATAGAATTAGAAATTCTATTATAATAGTGGTCATTAAATGAGTTTAGCGGGGAGGGAGATGCATCTTAAAATTATGTATTGTATGTTTTGTGGTAATATTTTGGTAATGTGTACATGAAACTTCGCCTGTGTTATGGCACCTTTCTGCAATTTTAGGCCCTGTTTACACTAGTACATTTTAGTTTTAGAATGAAAACGATCTGCGTCCACACTAGCATTTTACCCAGTGTTTCTGAACAACTCTCCGTCTACATTAAAACGGTGAAAACGCACATCACGTGACCACACACACACTCTCTGGCAGCACTGCAGCGTGCTTCGAGCACACACCCACACGAGAGCTGTGCACGTTGGACTGTTTATCACGGATCTACCGCTGGATCTAATCTCACTATATTTGTTAAAAGTGATATTTAATTCATCTTGTTGTCTATATATAACTACATAATCCCTGACTTTGGTCTTTTGAATCTATTACTTGTTTTCAGGTAACGTGCTTTGGCTGAGCGCAAAGATAAGTTAGGTTAAATATTAATTAATATAATGGCGGACACCGATTCTGCACATCTGACTGATTGTTTGCCTTTATTTTCTCCATTGTATAAACTTATTGTGCATTATACTTTTATAATGGCCATTATTGATCATTAAAACAAATATTAAATGAAAGAGAGGGTATGTTTCTTATTTTCATTGAATATGAAAGGAGGCAGTTCTGTTATAGACTCCATTTTGTCATAAATATGCATGAAGATGACGGTCATATCATGCAGCTACACGACGCCTCAACATTTTTAGTGTCTGTTAAGCTAATATCAAAATGAAAATAGGCAGTTCCTCACATCATGGTTTAATTTTATTTTCAAGATAGTGAAACAGCATAGCCAGGGTGATGTGAATGACTTTATAAAGTACACACTCGGGAGTTTGTTTTCCATTTCAAACTTGCGAAGTCTAAACTTACCTGGAGAGAATGTAAGACTGAACTGTGTGAAAGCTACTTAATATTGAGGAAAAGCCCCAATCAGATAGCCGAATGTCTGCAGCCCCGCCTCTGTTTTCAGATGTCTCTGTTTTTCCCCCATCTACACTGAGACGGAGCAGCAGCATTTCAGAATGAAAATGGCCTCTCCAGCAGTTCCAAAACGCTCCGTTTTCGGGGCTCGAAAACTCCGGTGTAGTGTGGACGGAAGGCGTAACCGTAGCAAAACTTATGCGTTTTAAAACTAAAACGCATTAGTGTAAACGGGGCCTTAGTTTCCATAAACAGGATAATAAAGTTGAGTCTGATAACATTTAACATTATTAAGTGTTTTAGTATTTTTTTTTTTTTTGCTAAAGTAATTGACAGTAAGCAAAAGAACACAAAAATTTAAAACACACAAGCAGATATTGAAGCAAGTGTTAACTGTATAATCTAGGTACATTTTAACCCTGTTGTACCCTGTTCTAGGGACAAAGGTTTTTTTTCTGTCCTGCCAGGCCAAGTAGTTAGATATTTTTTGGCTTAATTTATTTTTAAAGTTTGATATAATGTCATGGTATCACAGTTTTACCGCATTTTTGGTCCAATAATACATTATATCAAATAATTTTTGAGCAAAAAGTGAGCAGCTATCTATGCAGATGGCTGGCATTGCCACGCAGCCTAAGCAACATCACTCTGTATGGGAACACAAACAAGCTCAGACTTCCTTTTGGCTCAGTCAGGGAGGAGTTCATTGTGGCACGGGTACGAGAACATCTGCAGTATTCTGGATCCAGAGATGCAAAACTGTCTGGGGCAGGGATTGTTGTCAGGATAGAGAGGAAGTGGAGGGCAGCAAAGGCAATCCAACAAGCTGAAAAAACCCGGCTGAAGCACAAGGCCATCCTTGGGGCAGTAGCGCAAGGCAGAGCCAGACTTGGGAGCCTAACAGCAACCCGGTACGACTTGGTCAGCAGGAGGGAGAGGCAGAGGCTGGTGCAGGAGGAGGTGCGAGCTTCAATTGAGCAGGAGAGAACCAGCAGAGCAGTGGCCATGTGGCAGCAAGGTGCCTGGATGAAGTGGGAGCAGGCGATGGAGCAGAATGTCACCTGGAAGGACATCTGGACATGGAACCCCCTGAGAATCAGGTTTTTGATCCAAGGGGTCTACGGCATTCTTCCCAGGCATCTAACCTGTACACACGGGGCAGAGTAGAGACACCTGCATGCCCACTGTGTTTCAAGCCAGCGACATTAGGACACATCATGAGCAGCTGCTCCAAGGTACTAGGCGGAGGTCGGTATCGATGGAGACACGATCAGGTCCCTAAATCCATTGCTGAGGCAATCAGCAAGGAGATCAAGGACAGCCAATACCGCCAAGCCACAGCCAAGGCCATTCACTTCATAAAGAAAGGACAAAGGCCAGAGAAAACGTCAAAGAGCTGCCCTGCTGGGTTGCTCTTCATGGCCCGAGACAGAGTGATGTCAGTTGACCTAGAGAGGCAACTGAAGATACCGCCACACATCACCCAGTCCACATTGAGACCTGACTCAATGACCTGACCTGAATCTTGGTCTCTGAGGCCACAAGACAACTAATCCTGCTAGAGCTAACACTGCCCTGGGAGGAGAGGATGGAGGAGGCTCAGGAGAAAAAGAAGGAAATATATCAGGAGCTGGTGGAGCAGTGTCGGAGAAATGGGTGGAGGACCAAGTGTATGCCAGTAAAACTAGGCAGTAGGGTAATTTGCCAGCTACACCCTGAACAAGGCCTATGGTACACTGGGAATAACAGGTGGTAACTGAAGAAGAGCAATAAGAAACAATGTAGAGGCAGCGGAGAAAACATCCAGATGGCTCTGGTTGAAGATGAGGCAACGATGGGGGTGGTAGCATGCCACTTGGACACAGGCCGGGTTAACACTGCTAGTTAACATTGGACTGCTAGTTACCTCATACTACCTCCCTGTATATTATTAAGACAATGTCACTTTATCATATTTACAAGCTTTTTGCACTATATACTGTACTGTTTTGCACTATACTGTACTTTTTGCACTATATACTGTTTTGCATCTGCGAAACTCTGGTTTGCACTCCTTGCCATGTGCCCTTAAGTGTAATTGTATTGTTTACAAATTTTTATTTTTACTTTTATTTATAGATTATATTACAGTCCTTAGCATATGTAAACCCCTCACAAGTCTATCTTTTAAATTTCTAATTTACAATATTATATTTGTGAATATACATTAGATTAGTCAGTCCTAAAGCCAAATCAGGAGCTTAACTAACATAACTTATCTAACGGTTCAAAAACTAGTACAGCCAAATGTATATGTTGTAGAAAAACATTAAATACAAATTTAAAAAAAGAGGAAAAATCAAAAGAAACAAAAATTGAAAAATTTAGTTGGACTTTTGTTGGTTGTAATTTTTTTGAATTTAGTTGTATTATCTTTCTAAATCTTTCTATTAGCTTTTGATATCTTTTCTAAATATGTTTGCTGACTAAAATGTTATTTAAATAAATATATCTGTTTAATAAATCTGACTACACAAGTTGTTTAAACAAAAAAGTTTTTAAAAAATACATTTTCAATAATACAAAATACATTGCCTATATTTACTGAGAAATAAATAAAATATTCATTATCAAAATGGGGTGTACTCAATTATGCTGAGCACTGTATATGTGTAATTATATTTATTGTAAATTCTTTTTTAAAATCTACTTTTTGTATTAATATTACCTGTTACGCACCTAGGGTCTGAGAATAACGCAATTTCGATTCTCAGTATGTCCTGTACATGTGGTTGAATTGACAACAAAGCTGACTTTGATACGCATTGAAAACTTTTTTTAATCATACAGAACACACATTTTTATACAATAGTGTATTTTGTTAATTCAATTGTTTCACACTTCTTTGTAAAACCTAGAGGCTTTTTAATGGCACGATAGAGTGACATCACCACTCACACTCACCTAAATTAACATACAATGTCCTTGGTAAAGTGTTCACATCTTTTGATAATAGCTAATACAGTACGTTTCCTGTAATTGTAATTTCCAATTTCCAGTAAACAAGGAAGAGGACGTAATAAAATATTTGAATAGGTATCATTTAGCATAAATTAAAGAAACTTCAAACAATAGAGATCACCTTTGTCACAGTTGGAGATAACCTTAAAAATATGTCTGCATTGCAGATTGTGGCATGTTTTAGTGGTCGGGTGCCATGGTGCGAGGGCTGAACATCATAGCCGATCACAGTGTTTGTGTGTGCGCAGGCAGGAATGTGAGGGATTTGAGGGGGTGGAGTGTTTAAGAGGAGTGGCATGAGACCCACACACCCTGAGATGAGCCAGCCAACACAGGGTTAGTTGAGGAGAACCAACCAAACTATCAATCACAATCACACGGGCACCAGCAACACCACTGTCACAGAGAAAATACTATGGAAAACCCAGAATACGAGAGGGAACGAGTGTAAGAGAGATGCTCTTTAACATGTGTTTGTGTTTGCTGTGTGTTTGTGGTATTATGAAGGATGGAGGATTATAAGAGTTTTCCTTCTCAACCATCATAAATCAGGAAGAATAAGACATGGCACCACACTGCCAACCAAAATCCTAACCCATAATCTCACACATGCACGCACATAAACACAGACAGACATATACACACACGAGTGCTAACCGATGGAGCGATTAGCCTCACACACGTGAACATTCAAACAGCCACAAACACTCCCACCCATATCCTATTTGTCCCCAAATACACAAACATCCAAGACGTGATCTCACAGCGGTAACCGACTAGCTTCAGAAGGTCTGAGCCTTTTGTCTTCATAATCCTCTAAATCTGCCATGCAGCAGCCAGTCAGACTTGATCTCGGTGTCGGGACTGATTCCAGTTTCAGACATTAACTGGAAACTCTTATGAATCAGCAATATTACCTCAATGAGCAGTCATAGGCACCGGAGGATCTGATTGGAGGGAGAGCAGGTTGACAACTCTCTATGTGTTGATGTGTTGTGTGACAACAGTAATAGTTGCTGGGAATTAGGGGTGTGCAGGAAAGTCGTCTCCTTTATTTAGAAACATCCGGATGTGGCCAAGACTTAAACCAAAAGTGTGTTGGGATTTTTACTCTGTACTCCTAGAGTTTTCAAAATTATTCATAAGCTGTAAAAATGGTGAGATGTTTAGATTTAAAATTGTGTAAAATATCAATCAATCAATCAATCAATCAATCAATCAATCAATCAATCAAAGGCCTTTATTTGTCACATATACTTCCATGCTGTCAAATACACTGTATATAAATTGGACCCCCCCTTATCTTGCTATCCGGGAGATTCGTTTGGATAGGAGAGCACGGAGAGCCTCAGAGATAGAATAAGATGAGACAAGAGGAGCCAGCCAGGGAAGATATGGGACAGAGAGGGAAAAAAAGTGCAATAGTCTGATGAGAGCGGGCAGCCACCCAGTCCTGCCGCTGAAGAGCACTGGTCACAGACCCTACCCCCTCCAGTGGGTGAAAGGACACGAAGGCGTGGACCGCTTTCGCCGAGAGCCAAAGAAATATGAACAAACCCAACCATTGAAATTGGTTGAAATGTAGCTTTTAATGTATACAATGCTTATCAGGCAAAATAATGATACAACAAACAAGTCATTAGTAAATTCAGCCTTCTATACAGCATATACCTACATTAATTTGTGACAAAGTTGCATAATGCCAGTCTATGGTCTTCAATGGCTGTTCGTGTAGAACCCTGTTTTGACCCTCAAAAAAATCCACTTCCAGTGGATGGGGTTCAGGCTTTAATTGACAAGGAAATATCAGTCTTGTATAGCTAGATCACAGATGGACTGTTGAAAGTCTGGGAGCTGTGGGCTCTTTAAATGGCAGCCCACTATGTTATTTGTCTGACATGTTAACCAACCACTATTACGTTTCGGTTTGTGTCACGTCATCTGTATGGGCGGGGAAATGTCCTCAGAATAATAGCCTGATAACAACCGGAATCGGTGCATCAATTATTCATGAATGTCTTTGAAAATTTGCAACAATGACGTATCAATATTATATAAAACAGGAAACCATTCATTCATTCATTTTCCTTCAGGTTTAGTTTCTATTTCAGAGGTCACAATAGTGGAATGAACCACCAACTATTCCAGCATATGTTTTACGCAGTGGTGCTGTGCTGCCCCTAGTGAGATCAGTAGGACATATATTTTGTTCTGAGATTAATTCATTATTTTGGGGATGATTAAAAGATCAGGCAGACTGAGATGAAAGATGACTGAGTGAAAGTTTTCTTTGTTCTATAAAAGCAAGATTTTGTTGTATTCGTGAGTACCCACAACACACAGTTACTGTTTTGAATGATGTATTTCCCTTATCTTTATGACAAAAATGACAGAATATTTGAAAGTATTCACCTTTTCATTAGAAAAAAAAGAGAATATAAGCAATACCTGTGTGTTTGTCAACATCACGGGTTGAATCTTTTATGCAGTGAGTATTGCATACTTTTAATAATCTGCCGTTTAAGTCAAAATGAAAAATGCTCATCCTCACAAACCTATCCTCACAATAACAGATGGGAGTATAGCCAGGCAGCCAGTAAATCACTGATTCATGATTGTCTCAAAAAGTTATATGTTTATTAAAAAGTACTGTCATCAATATAAACATTGCAGCTTTTTTTTCCATTCAAACTTGTTTCCAGGCGAGCTGATAAAGATTGCTGCACACTCGGCTCCTGGAAATCCTGTATTTGAAACCAATCAGAGGATGACTGAGGATCTGCTAAAGTGTTTTTAGAAAAGTTTGTCATATGCATCAGACGTTTAGCCAAAGGTCCGTGGGATTTGCTTAGTGTGATGTCCGAGGCTGAGATTATGGTTAATCCAATGCCATCAATAGAGCTGAATTTGTCATTGTATTAGGCCTCTGGTTTCAACACACACTTCTAGTGTTAGACCAATTAGAACAACAGACTGGGCCATCTGACCAATCAGATCAGAGCAGACTCTTGAAATGAAAGTTAGTATTATGAGAAAGTGAATTACAGGACACGTTAAAAACAAACTTCACTTTTAAAATAGAATAACTGGAGCACTTCAATGTTACTCTCAGACTTCTGAGACACGCACAATGAAAGCTCATTCGATACTGAAATTACATTATGGACATTTTCATTCATAGTTCACACTAATTTTATTGGGAAAAGTGTGTGCCATATGCGTCAGACATTTAGCTAAAGGTTCGTGGACTGTGCTTGGTGGGATGTCCGAGACTGAGACTAAAGTAAATCCAATGCCATAGAGCTGAAATTGTCATTGTATTAGGCCTCTAGTTTCTGACACACACCTTTAGTGTTAGACCAATCACAACAACAGACTGGGCCATCTGACCAATCAGACCAGAGCAGGCTCTTAAAATGAAAGTTAGTATTATGAGAAAGTGAATTACAGGACACTTTAAAAACAAACTTCACTTTTAAAATAGAATAACTGGAGCACTTCAACGTTACTCTCAGTTTCTGAGACACGCACAATGAAAGCTTATTTGTTACTGAAATATCGGAATGAACCGCTAACTATTTTAGCACATATTTTATGCAGTGGATGTCCTTCCAGCCGCAACCCAGTACTGGGAAACAACCATACACTCTCTCACACACACACACACACACACACACACACACACACACACACACACACACACACACACACGAGTATCCCAGAGGAAAAACAACCCGAACAAGGGGAGAACATGCAAACTCCACACAGAAATACCAACTAACCCAGCAGGACTCGAACTAGCAACCTACTTGCTGTGAGGCAACAGTGCTAACCACTGAGCCAGCGTGCAGCTCTAGAATAATAAAATAATACATTCTACAAAATACTAGTAATCTCTTTTAAAAATCTAGTATTCAGTAGAATTTGTTAGTCATTTTAAAGCAATTATTCATGCCTTTCCAATAAGATGCTCGGCTTCAGGCACATCCCTACTGTAAATAGTTTTCTGTGTGCAAGTGTGTGTGAATATGTGTGTGTGTTTGTGTGTGAGCGCGTTTACCACTGAAAATTCTTCACATGTCATGTCACTCGTATGACAGATTGGCTGCGAGCCTAGATTGCCCTTTTGAAGAATTATGGTCTGTTGCCTGTCTTTTATTTCCATTAACCACCCCTAAAAGCCACGACTGTTTCTTTCTCTTTCTGTCTCTTTGTTTCTGCTCTGGTTTCCGCTTTGGTCTCAGCTGGTTGGTGGTGATAGCATCTCCCAGGCTCTGGACTTCCTCCTAACGCACTCAGAGAGTCTCTGTCTGGACGGTTCGTGGCTGGTGACGAGAGCCTCATCTCAGCACTCCAGACGTGCATCCATGAAGAAGAGAAAGAGGATCGGCAGGAGGAGGAATGCTGTTAATGTGCTAGAATTCTAAATGCATTCTTGAGTAAATGAAATGGTTTGTGTGAGTAATGTACTTGATTGGGTGAATATGTTTGTTTTAAAAGCTGGGTCAAGGGTGATATGGTCAGCTGCCTCAGATGTTTTCCCTCTCCTCCACTTACAGTACATCTCTTTCAGTTTATCTGTCCACAAGTTTCAGTGTAAGCTCTGTGGCCTTTTACAGAAGCAAGACTGTAAGTCTGGCTTTAGTGGTATGTCAGACTCTGATTCAACAAGTTTCAATCTGATTTATAGACAATTTCGGTTTCCTCTGAGTTAAATAAAGCATACAGTATATGCACTAAAAAATTACATTAAACAGAGAGAACCTTCAATAAGAGTAATGATTCACATATCTTTTTTTATATTTTAAGTTTGTTATTTTAGTTAACTGTACTTGGACTAAAATGGTATGTAATTTAAGTTGTTGTTATAAAAACATTTTATATCAAATGTTTAACAAACCAATTTAAATGCTAAATAAACACAACATGACATCTACAACTCTTTTTTTTATCGTTAATACAAAACAAACAAACAAACAAACAAACAAAAAAGCACAAAACTTCAGAAAACGAAACAAAAGCAGATGAATTAAAAAAACTAAACAAAGATTGTCAGTACTTTCTTTGATGGTAATAATAATGCCTTTGGGTATCTGTATTTGTAAGTTAAATAAACATCTTTATTTAATCTAAAAAAGAAAAAAAAAACTTAAAAATCTAATGAAAACTGCTAAAACTACAAATAAGTAAATAAAAATAAATAAAAAAATTTAGCTTGTAATTATTTTTCAAAAATAATAAATTTGCCCATGTGTATCTACTTTTTAAAAGTTAAAAAGAGAAAAAAAAGGAGTGATGTGCTTGTTCTTTTAGAATAAAAATATGCAACTACCCGGGAACTAGGAAACACGCCAGATTTTAAAGTATTGAGTTGTATGCAGTGGCACGGTGGCTTAGTGATTAGCACTGTCGGCTCACAGCAAGAAGGTCACTGATTCGAGTCCCGACTGGGCCAGCTGGCATTTCTGTGTAGACTGTGCATGTTCTCCATGTGTTCATGTGGGTTTCCTCCGGGTGCCCCAGTCCAAAGACATGCGCTATAGGTGAACTGAATAAACAAAATTGTCCGTAGTATATGAGGCTGACTGAGTGTGTATGGGTATTTCCCAATACGGTGTTGCAGCTGGAAGGGCATCTGCTGCATAACACATATTGTGGAATAGTTGGCGGTTCAGTTTGCTGTGGTGACCTCTGAAATAGAGACTAAGCCGAAGGAAAATGAATGAATGAATGAATGAATGAATGAATGAATGAATGAATGAATGAATGAATGAATGAATGAATGAATGAATGAATGAATGAATGAATGAATGAATGAATGAACGGGTTGCGTGCACATGTGCATGTACATACATGTGTTTGTGTGTGTACTAGTTATGGTGATTTACAAAGACAGAAATGACCTAGTTGTACTCTATTAAAGTGGTTTACAAGGACATTCCTGGTGTCCTCATAATTACAAAAAACTTTAAATCATACTTAACAGGGTCTTCAAATTTTGCCACATTTTCCTGTGAGGGTTGGATTTAGGGGTAAAGCCATGTAATAAGAGGTTTTAACTGTATAAAATACATTACAACTAAGGAGAGTCCTCGTAAACCACCAATACCAACATGTGTGCGCGCGTGTATGTGTGTCCTTTTGTACTGGCATGCAGCTGAATTCCTCTGCTTTCCATGCTTGCTGGGTGGACATTGACCACGGCTGCTACGGATAAACTCCCACTCGACAGCAGAAGGACAAACACGTTCTATTTTTCTTGGTTAGATTTAAACACTATGTATTATGCTTCTTGTGTTAATGATTGAAAACATGAGCTAAGGTTGACAAGTTTGTAAAGTACACACAAAAAGTCACACTTCTATAGGCATGTTCTCATATTGTCATTCACACATGCACACAGTCCAACAACATATACTGAGCAGATTTGCCTTCAGTAGATAAAACCGAAAAATCCCTCATGTGCATGAGCAAAGAAGATGAAAACTACAGCTAAAAGAATAAACACATTGCTTTGTTGCATGTAATATACACATATACAGCATATATGTTGAACATTTAAAACATGCAACACTTTGGCAGTCATTGCTGTTTTCATATTTTTTCAAAACTTTCTTAGTCAGTCAAACACTTTGACTAAAAATGTTGACTTATTCACCATGACATTTAATAACTATTAAATCTAAACTATTAAGTAATGTATAATTTATTTTAATGAATAATTTTGGGATATTTTTTCAATTACTTAAGTTTAGGAAACACTATGTATAATATTTAATGCATTACATTCTGTTGGGAAGACAACAATAATACCATTTTAGAATAATAATCCCATTTAAATCCATGTTATTGACAAAAGTAATGTAAATATAAAGTTCCAAATAAAATTGTAATTTAGTAAAAATTTAATTATGCACTTTAAATTTTTTGTGTGAGTGATTATGTAACAAAAATGTATATTCGAATTGAAGATTGTTAGATTAATGATAGTTTTCATACTAAACACATTTATAAATTGATCAAAAAGTGATCTTAACAAACGTATTTGTTTCCAAAAAATTAAGCTGCAAAACATAGAAATAACTATTATTATTGTTGTTATCATTATAATATTATCTGATTATAATTGACCACTAAATTATTCTCATTAAATCAGATATCTTCTTTAATAATATTAAAATTGAAAATAGTTCTTTTAAATTGTCACTTCCCAAAGTTAACTATATTTTTGATTAACTAAATGCAGCCTTTCTATATCATCAAAAATAAGAACTATTCCAAAGTTTTGATTTTATATAAACCTTATTTTTAAGATACAAAAAAATTATAGCATCTTAGTTGTGATGGCAGTGACAAAGTAGAGCGTTACTCTGAAAGCTAAACAGGCTCCATGTGAAATCACATTGAAAAATGGACTGCCTCACGAGAGAGTCTCATATTCTGGCCTTTTTATTTAGCTGTGTTCATTCCGGCTCCGCTGAGGGCCTCGCCTGGCTCGCGTCTTCAACCTGAGCTGTGCGAAAGTCTACTTGGAGCACAATCACTATGTGAACATAGAACTATAAGCCTCAGCCAGCACTGATCAAGCAACTTGGCCATAGGAGAATTGTCCTCGCAAACAAAGGTTTTAAAGTCTGTTTTGATATTTGCAACTCGGGATTAATGTTTGGACTTTGGACCCCGTTGTTTCAAGCCCCCTTTTTTTTGGGCTGCTTCTATTGTTATATAAACTAAGTTTGAAGCACACAGAAATGAGCAGTGTGTTCTTGGACTGAATAGCGTCTTTATGCACTTATGTAATGACTGGACAGCTTGAACAGCGCAGGAAAAAGAGGAATCATGGGTCGGGGCTGAATGGTTGAGGAGTCTGATAGCAGTTCTGCTAAAGATGACCTTGTCTGCAGGTGAGGTCAATATGACCCTTAAGGCACACACTGCCTTATCTTTGAACTTTGCACTGCACAGCAAAGCGGCATTTATGGAAAGGAGAAGGAGCAGAAGAAAAGACAAAAACATTGCGAGTACATGCATGAGAGAGTAAGAACGTGATACGAATAATAGTTGCATGCGAAAAGTATTGTCTGCACTAAGCAGGGTGATCTTCAGAGTGGCAGGCAATGGTTTGGGTGGTTATAGGAACTTATGTTGAGTTTGTTCATCATTAGTGATGTTTGCTCTGAAGGCGGTCCAGTATTGGGTATTAAAAGGTTGTTTGAAAGATCCTGGAGCAGTAAGAAAGTGTCTATATGCTGGGTTGAACTCACACAATGGACACAGTGACTGCGGCTCACCTTCACCCAAACACCTGCATGAAAGCATGCCAGCACATCCTAGAGACAGGTAAACACTGAACATGGCCTGCACTGCTAGAAGTGGGGGTTGTCCAGGAAAAAATACATATGAAATAAAAATAAAATATTACTTTCTAAAATAATGTTTTAGAGAGAGAGAGAGAGAGAGAGAGAGAGAGAGAGAGAGATTTCAACATTTTAAAATTTTTCTCCAATGATCCACTGACAAATTGTTCCACAACAATAATTAGAAATCTGACAAAATATGTCAGACAATGATATTAAAAAAAAAAAATAATACATTTGTTTTATTTCGGCTAGAATAAAAGCAGTTTTTAATTTAAAAAAAAAAAAAAACATTTTAAAGTCAAAATTATTAGCCCATTTAAGCCAGGGGTCACCAATCTCGGTCCTGGAGGGCCGGTGTCCCTGCTGAGTTTAGCTCCAACTTGCCTCAACACACCTGCCTGGGTGTTTCAAGTACCCCTAGTAAGACCTTGTTTAGCTTGTTCAGGTGTGCTTGATTAGGGTTGGAGCTAAAATCTTCAGGACACCGGCCCTCCAGGAACAAGTTTAGTGACCCTTGATTTAAGCTATTTTTGTTTTCGATAGTCTACAGCAGGGGTGCTCAACCCTATTCCTGGAGATCAACCTTCCTGCAGTTTTCAGTTGCAGCCCATATCAAACACACCTGAACCAATTAATTAGAACCTGAGGAGCACTTGATAATTACAGGCAGGTGTGTTTGATATGGGCTGCAACTGAAAACTGCAGGAAGGTCGATCGCCAGGAATAGGGTTGAGCACCCCTGGTCTACAGAATAACCCATCGTTATACAATAACTTGACTAATTACCCTAGTTAACCTAATTAACCTAGTTAAGCCTTTAAGTGTCACTTTAAGCTGTGTAGAAGTGTCTTGAAAAATATCTAGTCAAATATTATTTACTGTCATCATGACAAAGATAAAATAAATCAGTTATTAGAAATGAGTTATTATTATTATTAATTATTATTATTATATATATATATATTATAAAATAAGACTTTTATTTCGCTTTCAATATTTTTTAAATCCATAATTGCATTAAATGTGACTAAATATTTCTTGGAACTTTCTGTTCATTAAAACATCTTACAAAATGTTGCACTATTTCCATAACCATTGCCAAGACTGCTAATAAAAAAAATTATTGAGAAGCAAATCAACATGTAAGAATGATTTCTGATAGATCATGTGACACTGAAGACTGAAAATCCAGCTTTGCCACAGAAATAAATTACATTCCAAATCATTTAATAGTAGAAAGGTTATCTTAAATTGTATTTTAATTAAATTGATGGCAATATAATACTTTAAATGTATATACTTTATACATTTATAAAGTAATATATTTTAAACATATATACTGAATACATTTATAAAATTATAAATACATCATACTTTATACATATACACTTTCTACTGATCCCGAATTTCTGTTTACTTCTAGATACACGTTGACAGTCATTTTGGTGCCACTTTGTCACTAATATAGCACTGTGTATGTTTAATTAAAAACAGTTTTTTAAAAAAATCCTGTACATGGACTTTTCATTTCAGTAAGCCAGCTCAAGAGTTTCAGGGCAACTGTCATGCCATTACAAAATCACACCGTTATAGATCTGATTTCTTTAAAGATCAGTGATCTTCACTGCCTTACTGCGATACAATATAAAGTGGGTCGCACACCAGACAAAAAGCACTTCATTAAATTCCATTGTTCTGCACCATGTCTTTAAAATATGGACATTTATTTTACCACAGTATTTTCAATTTTGTAGTTTCTGCCCTCACCTGCTGCTCCTGATGGTGCTTGCATTTAAACAGTCATTCATTTCTTTTCATGCTTGAACAACTAAATGAATGATTAAGTCTATTCAACTGATTATATTTTAATTACATTACAACACTGATGCTGTAAAAGCAACCTTATGAAATTGAAAATAGTTTTTCAGTGCCACTAGATGTCCAAATATCCCATTCTGGTCCAAGAACGTGTCTTATATAAATGTCCCCCTGAGAAACACATCTGTCAGGAACAAGGTGAGACTGAAATAGCTTAATTACACGGGGATTTATTAAGACTGATTAGTCAACTAGCCAACTTCATCTCTACAGTAAAATCACATCTGATGGATATCTTTTAAGGGTGTCTGTATGTAACGAATAATCTTAGACACGCTTCCTGGGACTCATTATGTAAAGTGTGTAAGATTACACAAGATTTGTGAAGATTTACAGTATCTTAGAGGAAGTACCTCTAATGTCTCAAAAGAACAGGAAATTCTTTAAATAAAATAAAGTTGTTTTTTTCACAGAGATCTGCATAGAAGAACTTTTAGGGTTCCCCAAAGAGCCCAATCAACAGCTGTAAGAGTCATTTTTGCTCAAAATTATGCATAATGCACAGACAGTCAAACATGGACAATCACTAGATTATAGCATGTCACTTTTCAGACATTTTACGACCCGACAAGCACAGATTCAGCATGTTTAGTCCTCAAAAACAAGCTCCAACAGAAACCAACAGGCGTAACGCACTAATCCAGCAAAGTGTTAGCTTTTAGAGTGAAGATCATTTCAAAAGCATTTACCCCCATTTTAAAGAACTATGCAATTGGAGGCTTCCATGAATGTTCTTAAAAGGATAGTTCACCCAAAAGTTTCAATCTCACCCTCAAGTGGTTCCAAATCTATATCAGTTTCTTTTTTCTGTTGAACACAAATAAGGTTATTTCGAAAAATGTTAGAAACCTGTAACCAAATAAAACAAATACTATGGACGTTAATGGTTACCATTTTTTTTTTTTTTATAATAAATTATTTTGTGTTTAACAGAAGAAAACAATTCAAGTTTGTGACAAGTGAAGCAAGATCAAATAATGACAGATTTTGGGTGAACTATACTTTTAATGAAATCATACATTGTTATACACAAATGTATCCCTTCAATTATTCAAATTTCCTTATGGAATTTCTGCTCCATCGACTTTTGATGTTAAAAATGCAGCTCTACAGTAGGGGTGTCAAAATTACTTGTGCACCGCAATGCAGATGCGGACAATTTGGTATCAGTTCAGTAATAGATTATAACCGGTTATTACTGTATGTACTGACGTCATTTATCTCATGTCCCCGTAGCTTACTATGGCGAGGGAGGCGAGTGTAAGTATTTACAACTCTCCAACTACTTAAAGTCTGCTTAAACTCTGCACAATTTCACTGCGTGTGTGTTTGCTGGACAGTCTTTCACTGACACTTACAGCAAGAGCCCATATCACTGCGATTGAGTCCATTACTTTCTTTCTTTCTTTCTCTCTCTCTCTCTCTCTCACTGTGGCCCATTTGACCTGCTGGCGTGACTTTTCCTCTCCTCTCGTCTGTTACAGCGATACTTCTGGATACAGACACGAGCGCTTGTCTGCTGAGTTTTCTCCACCGTGTTTATCATGGATCAGCTGTGATCACCGCTGCCGTTTATCAGTGTCACTCATCAGTGAAGAGCGCCAGCGCAGAGCCAATAACAGCCCTTTCTGTTGAGCGCGTGACCAATCATAGGGGTGTAAGAAAGAACTTGGTAGACTCAGGCTCAGAAAGCGAGCGGGATATTTATATTTGTTTATTTGCTATAAATGCTCATGTTGTTTAAAGGTACAGTTTATATATCTGACTGTTTGTATTAAAACAAAATTGTATTACAAATAGTAAATAAATATAAATACATTAATACAAAAATGTATACATTTTAAAACAAGAATTGTTGTGCTGTGAAGAAAATATAAAACTGTGTATGGAAAGCATCGTCAATGCACAGTGATATTGAATTGAACCGAATCGATAGCATGATAATTGTAACCGAACCGAACCATGGGACCAGTGTAGGTTCACACCTCTACTCTACAGTTTAACAAAGTAACGTTTATTGACATTTCATGAGTCTAAAAGAATATATCCTATAATTATTAATATAGATATACTGTAGAAATAACTCCATAAAACAAACGAAAGATGACTGGCAGATCATTACCAATTTTCATGACCAATATATTGTTTCACACTGAATAAAATGTCAATAAAACACTTCAAACACTTAAAACATTTCAACGTCAAAAATTAATTCTAGATTAATCCCTTTAATCATGTCTTGGTATAAGCAAGAGCCCGATTTACACCTTTAAAAACTGTTAATGTTTACTAAAGACATGCAATTACGATTTCTAAAAGAGTTTCAAGAGTTCACACTTCGATATTGCTTGATATTAATTAGCAGATGTGACATGCTGTCGCAGAAAAGAACCCTGAGCTCAGGCTTCCGCCTGGTCAATAAGCATGTAAGGGGGTACGAGATCAGGTAGTTCTCGAGAGCTCCCCCTTTTAAAGGAGGAAAAGGGGGAGATGAGGTGGATGGGAAGATTCTTCAAAAAACAAAGATAAGGGAGTAAGGCTAGACAGGCTATTTACAATGAGTTTGGAATGATCTGATTGGTTTACTAATGATTACAGATGAGAGACCAGCCGCGATCAATCATATAATGTGCTCCTCTCGAAATTAGTTTGTGAAACTTAATTTATTTGAATCAATAATCGTGATTTACTAACGTTTTCTATATTCATTTTATTGGTATTTGTAACATTATTTAACACCCCAAAAACCATGACATGCAGAAATAGTTGATGTAAAAAAGGGCACACTACAAATGATCCACAAAAATTATCCACTGGTGTTCACGTTCATTTGTAATGCCAGCATACATTATCCAAACTGATGCAATATCAAACCAAATCATTTTTTATTTGGTATATTGTGTTGATTATTATGAAAATGAACAGCTGTGTCTGTCTGTGTCCTTTAATTTGAGGATGGTCACAATAAAGATGCCATTTTCCAATCCTATCTGCACTTTTTTTGAGATTGTGCTTCACAATGTTTAAAACATGAAATCTCCAGAGCTAATAGCTAGCTGTAGACTTGTGTAGCCTGCTAGACTTACTGTATACTTCATAAATGACAGAAATCTTTCAGCAAAATCTTCCAGCACAGAGCAGGATAAATGAAGTAAGATTTACATAAGCTAAATTTCCTGAAATAACATCACCGTCCGTCCATCTCCATCATCGATAGGCGCTAGTATTCGAGGGCAGGGCCCTGTCTCATGCTTTGTGGGGGGCCTCAGGATTTGTGGTTCGCCACTAAGTAGAAGTTGTCAAATCAAATGATCAAACTTTTAGCTATCAGCCATCTTGCAGCAAAGAGTTCCTATGCTGTAGTTCTCTATCTTAGTGACAGCAGCTTGGCTACCACTATCATGCCCTTTAGTGGCTCTCCTGAAACACAAGACCTCTGACGGCATAATAAGACCCTTCCTTGCCATGTTGCTTGTAAATACAGTCTGCCTCTCAACAGAGTGTCCCAGACAGCGGAAAATAGGAGATCTGAAACAGGAACAGAGTTTCACAAGATACACACACACACATCCATCATGTAACTCAAATAAATAGATCCAAATTACCAGACACTTTTTGAACGGAGACATAGAGGCTCAGAATGTGGAGCCAG
The DNA here is from genome assembly GCA_903798195.1 of Danio kyathit. Classification (NCBI taxonomy): domain Eukaryota; kingdom Metazoa; phylum Chordata; class Actinopteri; order Cypriniformes; family Danionidae; genus Danio; species Danio kyathit. The sequence continues at coordinate 45,474,978 of LR812525.1, forward strand.
GCACTTCAGATGAAAAACAAATAAGGCGTACTGGTATATCACGATATATATCACGCTAGTCATTTTTGCCTATTATGTCTTAATGCTCTTACATCCTCAGTGAGTAATAATTTAGAATTCATTTACCTGTCACAGACTTACGCATTTATAGATTAGCACGAACGTAACTAAATCTAAACGTTTTAAAGTCATGCTTAAAACAAGAAAATAGAATAGGAATTAATGTGACGATCAGATGATATCTTCATGAGAGACAATTATATTCGGGAGGGTGATTTGTTTGAAGCAGAGATTCGGTTTGAGCTGATCCGGGCAGTTTGAAACAGTAATAAGCAATCGAAGTTGCATTGAAAGTGCAATTTTGATCCTAAATCCTTCACCTCACATGAACACATGTACATCACTCAGGGCTCGACAATAAGGACTGCCCGATGGCGGAGGGCCAGCGTGTGAGATGCTCAGGACTGTAGACAAAATAGTTAGTTGCTCGATCGGGCCAGTGCTGCCTAGTCACTAAACTTTAATTTGGCTGCGACTGTTTGTCAATTGCGTGCAAATAGGGTGCTTTCACACCTAGACATTTGTTTCAGAAGCTGTCTCGTTTGTCCAGTTAGCGCGGTTTGTTTGGCATATGTAAATCCCTTAATCACGCTCGGATCCACGTCAAATCAATCGGCCCGAGATTGCCTGAATTTGTGTAATAGCCATATATACGGCAATTTGAAAAGAGAATGATGAGTGGGGTGGGATGTCATTATTCCTACCGGTAAATGTGTGTTTCATGTTGATTATACAAAAGTAAAAGCATGCTGAAACATTACCGAGTGCTGTTTATCCATTATAAACATTGACAAATTATCATCTGAAAAAATTTGCATATTTTAATCTTATAATATGTTGTATTAGGCCTATTGTTTTGTTCATTTCTGCACTGACACCTCAAAAGAAAGATCAACATTGATCTGTTCATGATCTGATTGCAGTCTCGCTTCATCTGTTATTTCTCTCTATAATTTAAGCCTTGGCTATAATGCATAATTAACGTTTTTTGTAAATAAATTCATTAATTCAATAGATGAAGCCTAAAATGAGGCTATGTATAAAAAAGTCTTACCTCTTTGATTCATATTTGGTGACAATGTCTGTGGGTGTCAAAATTAAACTGCACATTTTCGCTTTTAAAAAAAAATTATATATATATATATATATAAAATTTAATTTTTTTCTAATTTAGTTACATCACAGTTGTAATTTTTTCAATTGTCAGTTGTATTTATAGAAAAGTTATGCCGAATAAAATGTGCATATGTTTGGCTTTTGACACATTATTTAAAATATGTGGCTAAGAAATAGCTATTAACTTCTTTTTTTTTTTGGTGGGGCCAGTAAAAACTTTGGCAGGGCAAGTAAAAATCTGAACCAAGAAAAAAATCCTTAGCGTTGAACCCTGTCACTGTTGTGCGTGTATGGCATATAGTGGAATTATAGCATAAAAGAAATAGCAATGCTTGATCATACATGCCCCCACTACTGAAATATCATAACTCTTTACATTTGGGGGAGGGGGACAAGAGTAAGCTCTTTTCTTTAATTAAATCTAAGATGTATATAAAATACTGTGCCTCTCTATGGCATCAACAGTGTTATGTATACCTGGCATCTTGCCACGTGTGCCTGCAGCAGTAACCAAATAAAGACATTCTTTAGCTCTCGCTCTGAAATATATATTGTATGACAGACACACATGCACACACACACATAGACACATGCATTGTGCAAAAGGTTAGGTAGTATAAAATGACCTGAGTGTCCTGCATCCAGAGGACTCAACCTCCTCTCACTTACATATTCATGTAGACGAGTGCGATCCTAAATCATAAACCTGTGGGCGTTATCATATGAGATCATCTCTCATATCTGCTGGTCTGTGGAGAGAAACTGTAAATCATCTCTAACAGAAAAGCTCTGAGGACTGAGGCAAAAACATCTTTCATACACAGATCTGTGAGAACAAATGTGCACACACGCACATCACAAACACAGGTGTGCTTTAATACGAGCACATTTTCAGACCTGTAATTACACAAACTATGTGTGTTGTTAGTATCTCGCCCTCTTGCCACCTCTCTGCACCTTTTCTTGAGCAAATATACATCAATAAATGGCAGCGGTTTTAAGGACTTGAACCCTGCAGCTTTGGTCAGAAAGCATGTGTTTCTTTGTTTCTTTATTTGTTAATGTTCTCAAAAGATTTGGCTCAACAGTTCCAATTAGCAACAATTACAGTGATATAATCCACATTTTTTCCAAACGTTTGCAAGCAATTTCCTCTCTCTCCACACTAAACAGGCCCTCTCTCGTATATCGGATATACAGAGGTCTTGTATAACAGGCTCTCTTGATTAAAGGCTATAAGGTTACAGGAATGCATCATGTGGCGCTATGACACAGAACGTGCTAGTGATGTCAGCTCTGGTTCAACCTGAGTGTCCCATCATCCTCCGGGATGTTTTTTTGGCAGGAGTTTGTGCACATGCGAGCAATATAAGTTCATGTAGAGTTTAGAAGAGAGGTTAGAACTCCCAGCATACACCTCTCACATCCCACCTTTCTCTAATCAGATTAGTTATTCAAGCATTCCAGCACACACTGGCAAACGTCATTCACACCTACACAAGGAAACGTCATTCATTTATAGGCGCTATCAGAGGCTAAATCACTGGCATTAACACAATAATAGCATCTAATATGTACCCTACAATCTAATCCTAGCAGTGGACAAACGACATAAAGCACACATACCCCACATTCAGGCCACAGTGATCCTGTCCTCATGTACACCACAAGACTGTTACAGACTCCAGCAGGATTTTGGGTTTTATGTGTTTCAGTGAAAGTACAAAATAATAATAAAAAATAGCAAATGTCTCAAAATGTCTGTTAAAACCGCAATGGGATGCATTACAGTTGGCGTGAATATAAAGGTGCAACTGACTTCAGTATGGTGACGTATTTCTGAGTGAAACAGAATACTACATTTGTGAAAAAAATAGAGGACATTTAAAAGGCCATAAAACCATAGAAGGCCATTCCAAAGGAGAAGAAGCCCATTTTCACATTTTGACTAAAGATTCCAAAGATTTGTTTTTCCTATAGACTTCTTGCATGGATTTATACAGTATGAAGATTGTTTCATTAGTGTCTAAAAACCACTAGAACAGTTATATATTTTGCTGACTTGCATTGTCCCAAATGTTTTAAAGAATGTTCTAGAGAAATAATCAACTATGTCCTGCATTGCCATGCTAATGACGTCACACATCCTTGATTTCTGGCTTGGTTTTAAAGAAAACAGGGAAACATTAAAGACGCTTTAATATGTTGTACATTTTCTTAGACTGCTCAGAGCAGTATTATAACCAAACCTTAAAATGTATTTAGTATGATAAAAAAGTGATCACGAGCGGAAGAACAGAAAGAAATCGACTATGGCACAATATAAGCTCTGCTGCTTTTGTGCCCAGTTGCTCTCATTTCTCATCAGCGAATTTATTTTAGAAGTCTAGATTTGCTTTGATGGCTTTCAAACTTATTCTGCTTTATACTACTATGATAATACTTATTAAATAATAATTTAATAAGTTCATCCATGAATAAGATTTCTGCAGGAGTCTTGTAGGATCTAAGGTAAAACATGCATTTGTTTGTTGTGAATATATGTCCTCTAATGGTAAATTGTGCCTTTTATTGTTTGCCATGTGTATTAATCCATTTTGATTTCATACTTTTTGTAATTTTCATTCATTCATTTTCTTTTCGGCTTAGTCCCTTTATTAATCTGGGGTCGCCACAGCAGAATGAACCGTCAACTTATACAGCATTTGTTTTAAGCAGCGGATGCCCTTCCAGCTGCAACCCATCACTGGGAAACATCCATACACACTCATTCACACACATACACAACTGACAATTAAGCTTACCCAATTCACCTATACCACATGTCTTTGGACTTGTGGGGGAAACCCACACCAACACGGAGAGAACATGCAAACTCCACACAGAAACGCCAACTGACCCAGCCGAGGTTTGAACCAGCGACCTTCTTGTTGTGAGGCGAACATGCTACCTACTGCGCCACTTTTTGGAATTTAATAAATAATATTTATGTTGGCTTAAACAATTAGTTATTTCTGAGTGTTATCATTTAAGTTTTCGCTGTTTCATAAATTACTTATTAAATCTTCTTGATTTAGCTGTAAATAATACATGTTGAAAATAAAATAATATATGTATAAAATAATATTGTGCTTTAGATTAGTATTTTATAATTCAAATAAATGTCTTTGTCTTAAAACATAATTAATAAACAGCAGGTTTTCTTTTATAACCACTTACCCCATACGATGTGACAAAATACCCCACTATTAGACTGTCATTTCTCAGTGAAACTGAAATTGTTTTCCTATGCTATGTGGGATCGCTGTGATTCTGGAGCCTATCCCAGCATTTCAAACCAAACTACGACAACTGGAGGAAACGTATGCCAGCATACAGAGAACATGCAAACTACACACAGAAAGCCCTCTGTGTTCAGCTGGGACTCGAATCAGGGAACTTACCTTCAAAAATAATTTTCAAATTCTTTATTGGCATCAAAGGTCCTTGTAGAAATATTACACTTATAGATTTTTTACATTTTAATAAAAGGTACTTTATAGTGGAAAAGAGGTTGTCAAATGTTCTTTGCATTAAGAAAAAAAAGGTTCTATTCTATGTTCTCTTATTCTACAATGCTGAAAGTGCGCTCACTTTTGCGATTGTTTAAGAACTTCAGATTCAGTTGCCTATGGGAAAAATGACTAGGAATAATAAACGGTTAAACTGCTCACTCTACACACAAGTGTGTTCATGACTATACAGACAAAGTAAAATAGTGTAATAAGAAAACATCAGTTGGTGGAACAGTGGCTCAGTGGTTAGCACTGTCACCCCACACAAAGAAGGTCGCTGGTTCGAGTCCCGGCTGGACCAGTTGGCATTTCTGTGTGGAGTTTGCATGTTCTCCCCGTGTTTGCGTGAGTTACCTCTGGGTGCTCCGGTTTCCCCCACAGTCCAAAGACATGCGATACAGGTGAATTGAATAAGCTAAATTGGCCGTAGTGTATGTGTGTGAATGTGAGAGTGTATGGGTGTTTCCCACTATTGGGATGCTGCTGGAAGGGCATCCTCTGTGTAATACATATGCTGGATAAGTTGGTGGTGAATGAAAACATCAGTTTGCAACATCAAGCAGCAGAACGTCTAAAACATTAATGGAAGTGAATGAGACCGAAAGCCTTGAGGCAAAAAGATTTAAATGGCTGCATCCGCTCATGCGTGAAGAATAAGGTCAATTAAGAACTGTTCAGTGAAGGGATCTTTGTGCAATCATTTTGAAAGTTTAGGTTTAAGTGTGTAAATTGTAAAATAAATAAATATAAGGAATTAATCTTATCACCACTTGAAATGTTTGGCAGGTGAAGTATAACCTAACTGATTGTGATGTTGGCTTTCTCCTCTATTTTAGATCAACTTTAGGCAAAATCCAAATTAAAGAACTTTACAAATTCTACGAATGTAGTAATTATTCGATTGAGAGGTTTTAACAATGAGCGAGTTAAATCACCAGCACATGAAGGCTCCATCTCGTCGGGAGGTCACTGAGTTTTTTTAACGTGGCAGGCTTGGCATAAATGGCCATCAAGACAGGCACCAGGTCTATTCAACAGGATCTATCTTTAGCTTTACCACACGTCTAATTGGACAGAATAATATCTAAATGGCACCAAAGTGACCGCTGATTGGTCAGCGCTGGTTGTGGAGGCTGTGAGCACTGTAAATAGGGCTGAATGGAGAGGAAGGGAGGGAGAATGGGAGATTGTGTTAGTCAGACCGGCACCAGAGGGCCACAGAGAATGAGCGCAGACACACAATGTTTATACTGTAAATTACACATGGGCAACAGAGAGAGAGAGCGAGAGTGAGAAGGAAAGCGGGAGAGAGAGTGTTGCGGATGCTCTCAGGGGAAAGTGGTCCCCCGTGCTGTGTTATTATTTAGCCATTGCGGTTTTTCTTCCTGCTGAATGTTTCTCTTCTAGCGGTCCGTAAAATCACAGAACCCCAAAAGCTCTTCTTTGTGTCTACGGGGGTGATTATATTCATAAACCTTAAAACCGAAAAACCTCAAATTCTTTTTTTCCTCTCTCTCTCTCTCTGACGCTTTTTCCAGTTATAGCGTGTCTCTCTCACACCATCGCTGCCTATAGTCCTTCATCACTAACACTGAGTCAACATCATCAAGTACCAAGCATCTCCACACATCGAAATCAAGCTTCTCAGGAGTGCACCATGAAAATACACACACATACATCATTACACAAGTTGACAGACCTTGACACGGTAGTCACATCCAAGGAAAATACTCATTTCCAAAAGAACTCAAAGTTTCTTTGACAAATGAAACAATAATTAGGGTATGCAGATCTGCACTCTATATATACATATATATAAGCCTGAGTCCCGTTATATCTGCAGCTAAATTCAGTGCTAAAGAGTTTTTACAACGTAAAACACAAAGAAAGAACAAGCTAAAGGGGCAAAAAGAGAACAGTGTTGTAACTGAGGCAGTTTGTGGACTGATGATGACAGGTTGTGGCTTAAGCATCACAGGAATTTGTGTTTTTTGTCTCAGAGACAGGTTGTCTAAATGCACGACTATATAAGCATGCTCATGTCTACACATGCATACGTGTGTGTGTGTGTGTGTGTGTGTGTGTGTGTGTGTGTGTGCGTGTGTGTGTGTGTGTGTGTGTGTGTGTGTGTGTGTGTGTGTGTGTGTGTGCGTGTGTGTGTGTGTGTGTGTCTAAATGACAGGTTGAGGACTGTTGCCGTACTGCCAGACATAGGGTCCTCCTTTAAACAATGGTTGGACACAGAATACATAAACATCTACAAAGAAAATTGTCAAGACAAGAAGGAAGTGGCAAAGAAGAACGGAGAGACACAAGACAATTGCATTCAATGCTTTATCACATAAGAAAAAAATAAGGATATGTTCATGCTTGTAAGTTGGTTGTCCTTTATAAGCAGTATATTTTGTGCTACAACTTACTGACCATCTAAAACAAAACTGTGTACTGGGCTAAACATGGTTTTTGTGCCAACATATAATGGAATTTTTATCAGTTGAGATTTCATTTACAAAGACAGCATATTTTTAAAAGCTTAAAAGGTGTAAAAGAGAAAACAATGGCAGAATTTGTCTCTCCGTCTGTCACACATAAACAAACTCTTCTGCAAGGACAGTCATTTCAATGCCTGTATTATACTGTAATGGGCAACATTTCAACTATGATGAGAATAAAAAACGAAAACGTTTGAGAACATTTTGTTCTGTGTTTGACTTGTTTGGATGTCTTTGGTCCATGTTGCATTCATATTCCTATTCAAATTGATTATTTGTAAGCAAACAAACACCTTTTCAGCAGATCCACTAGCATCATGCGATTCAACGTTGAGAAGGCAGTGTTCACACAGAGCAATCACAATAGTAAGATCGAGGACTACACTTCTGCAAATCAACAGCACACCAAATGAACCACAAATTAAGACAAGGAATATATCCATCCCACTAATGTTAACTAGTAATTTCTTGTACTGTCCATTATTATTACTTATGAGGTAAACAAGAATGAAATATGTTAAGTTTATGAAAGAATATTTTAAGTTCTTTTTGCTTTTGTATATATTTACATATAAATCACAATGTACGCCCACTTTAATTTTGTTTAAAAAATGTTTATACAATTACATGTACCAAAGTGCACTTGCACATACAGGTGAAGTCAGAATTATTAGCCCCCCTTTGAATTTTATTTTATTTTTTAAATATTTCCCAAATGATGTTTAAAAGAGCAAGGAAATGTTCACAGTATGTCTGATAATATTTTGTCTTCTGGAGAAAGTCTTATTTGTTTTATTTCAGCTAGAATAAAGGCAGCTTTTAATTTTTAAAAAAAACATTTTAAGGTCAATATTATTAGCCCCTTTAAGCTATATTTGTTTTCGATAGTCTACAGAACAAACCATCATTATACAATAACTTACCTAATTACCCTAACCTGCCTAGGTAACCTAATTAACCTAGTTAAGCCTTTAAATGTCACTTTAAGCTGTATAAAAGTGTCTTGAAAAATATCTAGTCAAATATTATTTATTGTCATCATGGCAAAGATAAAATTAGAAATGAGTTATTAAAACTATTATGTTTAGAAATGTGTTAAAAAAGTCTTTTCTTCATTAAACAGAAATTGGGGGAAAAAATAAACAGGGGGGCTAATAGTTCAGGGTGGCTAATAATTCTGACTTCAACTGTATTTGTATTTAATTTTTTTCCTTAAGCATAAAGCATAAATTTACTTTTATTAATCAAATATATGACACTATCTGGAAACCGGTGGCATCGAAAAAACTGATTCAGAATGACAATCATTTTATCAGATCATACTTAAAAGAAACAACCCATTGTGTTTATGTCATTCTTGTTGGCTGAGAATATGATGACAAACACTGAAGAAAATCCATATGGAGAAAAGAGAAGAGAAGGTCAGAGTCTGAGCCATCATGTCATTCACATTTACCTTATTCATATTCTTGACATGCTGGGACCTAATAATAGAAATCATGTTCTAAAAATAAACCTGAATGGCCAATAAAATGCAGCAACAGCTGGACTATCAGAAGATCAAAACCAGCTCAGGGTGGAGTAACATGTCACTGACACAGCAGCACTGGCAGCTCATGACTAACAGGAATGTTGAGAGCGAGAAACATTCTGTACACTAGCTCCATGACGTCTTTATGACATCATTTCCTCTTTCCGCCTCCACTGCTGATGAATAAGTATATGTGAGATGCTAAAGAGAGGTGTGGTGGAGGACAGGTGTATTAGACACATTCTCTTGGCTTTGTAGTTTCGTCCTCAATTCCCTGAAGGAGAAGATAAACACATCAATGTGCAACCATCTCAGTGTTTTGCTCAGTATGAATGCAAAACAGAAGTGGGGATACAAGAAAAATAGGGGGAAACAGAGAGAATGTCCAATTTAAATGCACATGCCAGGGTTCTGCACAATTCATTCATTTATTTAGCAAAAAGAAGTTAACTCAACAAATTTAAGTGGACTGAACATAAAACAATTAAGTTGTCCCAACAAAACTTCAAAAAAAGTGATGTTTCAGCTTATTTTAAATTAGTTTGAACAAAAAAGCAAAATCATTTTTTTTAAAGTGTTCACTTCTTTTACTTTTCTTCCTTCAGTTTTGTGTTTATACTATAACTCTACTTAGCATACATGAGAGTGCTTCAGCTTGAAGTTTAAATCTCTTTAAAAACATATAAATCTGATGTAGCTGTAAGCTGATGGTGTAGCTGAACAGTTATGGATGACCAGCAGGGATTGTGTATCTTTATGAGTATATGACATTGGCAGAATTCAATTTGGACCTATTTATCAACATTCAAAGATATAATCTTAGTCTCCAGAGTTTTGTGGTTATATGGAAAAATAATCATGTTCAAACTTCCCCAGCTGGATCTTTGAGTTAATGACAAAAATCTGTTCACAATACACTCAATATACGAGTCTCGTGTAAGCTACAGCTAAGCTCCTTTGAGAGATCCTGTACTTTCTATCTATCTATCTATCTATCTATCTATCTATCTATCTATCTATCTATCTATCTATCTATCTATCTATCTATCTATCTATCTATCTATCTATCTATCTATCTATCTCTCGATCTCTCTATCTATCTATCTATCTATCTATCTATCTATCTATCTATCTATCTATCTCTCTATCTCTCTATCTCTCTATCTATCTATCTATCTGTCTGTCTGTCTGTCTGTCTGTCTGTCTGTCTATCTATCTATCTATCTATCTATCTATCTATCGCTCTATCTCTCTATCTATCTATCTATCTATCTATCTATCTATCTATCTATCTATCTATCTGTCTGTCTGTCTGTCTGTCTGTCTGTCTGTCTGTCTGTCTGTCTGTCTGTCTGTCTGTCTGTCTGTCTATCTATCTATCTATCTATCTATCTATCTATCTATCTATCTATCTGTCTGTCTGTCTGTCTGTCTGTCTGTCTGTCTGTCTGTCTGTCTGTCTGTCTGTCTGTCTATCTATCTATCTATCTATCTATCTATCTATCTATCTATCTATCTATCTCTCTATCTCTCTATCTATCTATCTATCTATCTATCTCAATATTCTTGTTTATTATCAATCTGTCTGTACTGTATCTGTCTAACTATATATGTCTTACTGTCCAGTTGTTTGTCTGTCTGTCTTAAATTAATTATGTATGTCTGTCTTAATATATTTATTTCTGTCTGCCTGACTGTCTAATCCATCTATTTGTCTGTCTGTCTGTCTGTCAAGCTGCAAAGTTGTTTGTCGGTCTTTCTATATCTGACTGTCCAACTATCTATCTATTTATCTGTGTATCTAGCTTTCCATCTGTCAGTTTAGCTGTCCAGTGGTCTGTCTATATAAATATCTTTATGTCTGTCTGTCTGTCTGACAGACTGTCTATATTTGTGTCTAAATACCTGTATGTCTGTACTCTATCTGTCTTACTATCAGTCTATGTGTCTGTCTAGATTTCCACCTGTTTATCTGTCTTACATTCTGTCTATCTACTTGATAGGTCATGAATGAACAAACACACACACGCACACCAATAGAATATACAACTGCACAAGTGTCATAAAGCACACTAACGGCATAGAACTGATGCGTGTGCACTATATCTGTAGAGAAACACAGCTAGGACAGATATGCAGAGCACAGCAACTGACTCGACTCTCAACATCTGGCAGCTATCAAAGCTGGAGGACCAAGAGTGTGAGTGTGTATATATGTGTGAGTGATCAGCAGTGTGTGTGGGGGCGTTGTTTGAGAACGCGGGGTCTGCAGAGAGCAGTGTGAACTCCAAGTGTGTGAGTTTACTGGCATTCAGAGACGGCCGATAGCATCTCGCTTAGATAACTACAGCAAAACACAGCCCAAAACTAATGTTCATTAATGAAGGTGCATGTGTGTTTGTGTGTGATCCAGAGTGCTGTGCATGATTGTGAGTGTGTACGTTGGATTAATCAAAGACTATATGCTCCAAAGAGTCCTCTCCTTACATCAGATTGAGACTAAATGGTTTAATCAACAAAACCATTAGCACTAGGGCTGTTTGAGGTGAGAGGCACAAACACACACACAAACGCAATAGGGTGTGTGTGTGTGTGTATGTGTGGGTGGGTTGGTTTTTATGCATGCATCTCAATAATCATCTAAGCTAAGCTCTTGTTTGTGTGTGTCCCAAAATGTGGAATGAGTCGGCACAGAAAGTTAAGGTGTGTCCCCCTATTTCTTTACCCTCATCCGACCACATATACAAACATACACACATTCATACACAAAAACATTCACTCGTCATTATTATCTCCAAACCTGAAGCTAAAGCTGATGGGTGGGTTTACCTCTGCTGAAACGGTTTAACTCAATCATACTGCTACAACATCACATTTATTATATGTATTACTAAAAAATTCTATACTCCCCATTCACACAGTCAGCATGACCTGGCATTTAAGTATTTTAAGACAAAACTGGGCCAGGATGGGTTTTACTGCATACTCTGACTCTTAACTGGGTATTAGGACTTAGCTGGGAATTAAATCTTTGGCAGGATTTAGTCTAGAATCAGTTCCTTAGCCTCTACTAGGTGAGTAATTATGTAATGTCTTGAAAAATATTCAGAAACGAGTTGAGCAGACAGCTGAGTGAATCACGGATTGCACAGAATAGCCAAACCAATATAACCACAACTTGTCCGGAAGATTGACTTGTTTGTCTGATGTTACCAAACATGTAATGAGATATACAAAAATCCATGAAGGTGTACAGAAGAACAGCACTTTGTAGTCAAACACAGATGGTGAAAAATACTGTACACATCAAGTGTTATTGATCTTCTTGAAAAATGTTACATTTCACACAGTTTTATCTAAAGTGGCTTAGACATTTATCATGAAGAGACAAAATATCACAAGAAATGTTATAAAAACAAAGTTTAAGGCAGACAACTAGAATGAGGAGATAAAGCCAGATAAGCACCTTTTTGATGAAGTTATATTATGTATTTATATAACAGGTAAGCATACATGGAGTAGAATTAAAACAGGAAGGATAAAGGTTTTTCCTAAACTAAACTAACTAAATACACTTTCAAACAAGATTTGTTAAGAGCTAGAAAGAGTGTTTAGGATAAGCAAACAAATGTTAGATAAATCCAGCAATATGATCCAAACATGTCATATGATCGTGTTACTTCATACACCTCTTCCTGTCATCTCTTTATTTGGAGATGCTTGTGATCCATGGAGTTTGTTTGCTAAAGCCCAGTTTCGGGCTAAACATAGCAACAGCTTTAATGCAGGAGAGATGGGACTGAATTGTTTGTGTGTAAAATATAGGATTTAGAAATTCCTCAGAGCGAGAAATACACACTCTCTCTCACACACATGCGCACACACACATGCATATGCACCTACACACATATGCACATGCACACATACATTTAGAGAACAAGTTTTGTTAATGATATCAAGAAGCATTCTGAGTGAGATAAAAAAAATAGCTCAGAATATGATTTTGGTTTATCTCATTGGCTCAAATATCAGTTTGAATATTTAGTGCAGTGTAAAATAATTCACCATATTCAATAAATTAAGGGCTTACACATTTACCTATACTGAACTTTCAGAACTACCTGTGCAAATCAGTAAATTCAGGTTCCTATGACAATTTCTTGTCACTTAAAAAAAATCTTGTCAGGCATATTTACAAAAATCATTTGACGACATATTCAACGACTATTAAAAGCCTCAAAATCATTTTTAAATATAGTTTGTCACTATCCTTCAAAATCACTATGATTTAGCCATTTGTCATATACTTATTATTGCTAGTATATATATACCCTACATTTATTTCAGTGATGCCACATGCACCTGGATTTTGAGCAGCCATTATTCTTCAAACATAATTCTTCAAAGATCATTACAACATGTTGATTCCTTATTATTATAATCCTGGACCAGGCCGTATCCTGACCAGATGCTGTGGTATACATGGAGGACGTGGGCCAGCCTGATCACCCACCAGTGATCTACTCACACCAGCAGTTCTCCACGATGGATGTCCAATGTTCTCCAGCGCCTAGACTGCAGCTCTGCACAAGAAGTTTGGCCAGAAGAGAAAAGGTCGTGCCCAACTGAGCCTGGTTTCTCTTGAGTTTTTTTTTTTCCTTCACTTTCGTCAATTGGTGAAGTTTTGTTCCTCGCCACTGGCTTGCTTGGTTGGTACTTGTGGAACTGCGCATCGATGGACTTGCTCTTCAGTGTTTGGACTTTCAGCAGTGAAATTTAAACCACACTGAACTGAACTGAACTAAACTGAACTTCAACTCTGAAAACTGGACTGACAGTTTCAATTTACTAGAACTTCTATGTTAAGCTGCTTTGACACAATCAACATTGTAAAATCGCTATAGTAATAAAGATGAATGTAATTGAATATTATCTATATTGAAACAGTTGTTCTGCTTAAATTTTTTGATGCTCTCATTTAATTATGTGAAAAGTAATATTGACATAACAATATTTTAAGAAAGTCTTTTCTGTCACTTTTGATCAATTTAAAACATCATTGCAGTATAAAATAAAAAATACTTAAAAATCAAAGCGGACTAGTTAGTACGAAACATCCTATAACCTTTCAACTCTTCAACACGGAGTTGGTCACAATCCAAAGTCTATGTGTTTGATAGTATGTCCACATCTGTGGTATGTCAACTGCTCTATTTTTTCTTTTTGTTTTGTTGCTCTCTTTAATATTTATGCCCTTCAGAAGGGTACAAAGTGACTGAACCCAAAACAGCTGAACAGCCAGCCACAGGCACACACACACACATCACAAATAAAAAAAAGACAAAAAAATAACACAGAAAAATACACAAAGCAGCTAGGCGTTCTGTGGTCAGGCTGGAGTTATTTGTCTCAAGTCAGGCTTTGAAATATTTCGTGTGTCATTTTATGAACAGTTCTTCAGAGATTAAGTAAACAGCATGGACAGGGAATGTTGCTGTTTCTCTCTCTCCACTTCCTTTTGTTTGATTAGACAAACATAAAAACAGTGGGGTATGTAAACATGCGTTATGCTCAACCAGAGGATGAGTTTACAACACTGGAGAGGTGGGAAATGATGCTGATCAGCTCTTTTTCTGTAGAGACGAAGAGGGGAACACACACACTGTCCCTCATATTGCTTTAAAAAAATGAAACAGGCTACGAACTGTCTGTATAGACTGCGGTGACCAGTGCGAAACCACTTTGTGTATGACATGCATGAGGTTTCTCACACAGAATTTGTGGCTCACTTCATGTGAAAGCCACTCAGTATAACATGTGAAGACAGCAAGACGCTCAAACACCTCAGGATTGACCTTTTTGAAAAGAGTGTAATCATTGACTGTAATAGTACACCAGCTTTTCCAGCTACAAAACTAATTTTTCCTGCTAAAAACACAACATCAGCTTGGTAAAGAGTGTTGCTTTCCATCAGTGAGGCAGAACTGGAGGATCTCTGTTCAATAAGTGATGAGTTAAATTTAACAGTATCAAACATTGTTACTTGGGATGCAATAATCGATCAATGTTGCAGATCTACTTTTTTAAACAGACAGAACACAACAGAATAGGAGTGTGATTGTTCTCACAAATACATTTTGCAAAGACATTTCTTGTTGGACATTAAATGTTGTTTTCATTTTACTTATTCCGTGGTCGTTGAAACTTTTGATACTGATTGGCTGGAATGTGCACAGTAAAATCGCTCAATGCACAGGTAGTTCAAGTCAGTTTTGCTCACAGTTTGAGATAAATGTGCTTTCCTTTAAACATTAGTCAGACCCCCTAGTTTTTCACAATTTTTTTGTGATTTTTGCGATAAAAATGACTGATTTTGTGGTGGTAATTCCCAGAAATTTGCGGACAATTTTGCTCATCTTTTTTAATCTTGGATTAAAAAACATATATATAAATTTAAAAAACGTTAACAGAAGGAAGTAAAATGAAAACATTTATCATTTTCACGCAAATCATAATATCAGCCATACAGTACATGTAAAGCACAAATAATGTCCTTCAATTCAGTCACGTCCAACGCCCGTCATCCTTGAACCAATCTCCATTGTAAGCTGCTTGCTTTTCTGTCTGTTCCACTGCTCCGTTTGCTCACACTTTATTTTTGCAGTCTGACGTGCGTCAAACGTACAAAACGCCCAATTCCCGCCACAGGATGCCTAATCCAATCTTTGCATTGACTTCACATGTAAATCTCTCGCACTTCATCCGCGTCTGCTAACTGCACAGGCTGCAAAACATTCTCCCCCACTCTCATGTAATGTAATGATTGTGATGGCGCAGGTGAGAACTTATTTTTTAAGAGACACTCAAATACATTACGTGCGCTGCGAATGCGACGTCTATAAGTCCTGTAAAACAATTCATTGCAAACTGAAATAAATCTAATTTGATTATATGTTTGGAATTGAATGATTTATGAGATTATTTAAAATTTTGTTGTGATTTTTTTGCATTTAAATTAGGAATTTTGCAGAATCTCAAAAATTTGTGACTTTTTGTCGATTTTGCGTTGGATTCAGCGATTGCAGAATCACGAAAAACTAGGGGGTTTGATTAGTAGTAGCCAGAGGCGCTGCTGGCCAATACTGGTCCTATGACAACATGTCATGGGTGTCGCTGACAAAATGTTATGTCGCGGACCAAAGTGAGAAAAAAAAAAAAAAAAAAAAAGGGGGGGGTGGGGGGGTGGTGGTTTTGTAATGGTGTGTTTCGCATGAAAGTGAAGTCTGGGGGGTGGGTGCGCTTGGATTGTCGTGGACGTAAATGAAGAGCATGGGGAAGAATGGTTCAGGTGGGTCACTAAAACGGAGTGGGCCCTTAGAATTGTCCTAGCTTCCCTCCTAGTGGCGCCCCTGGTACTAGCCATAATACAGTAACTCAGTGAGATTTGGCTTGTTTTCATTTTATAATGTTAGTTAACACTCACTCAATTTCCTTCGAATTAGGGGTCACCACAGAAGAATGAATTACTCTCACATATGTTTTCCAGCCACAATCCACCACTGATAGTATGCTAACTTGTAAACCTCCAGTGCTGGGAAACACCCATACACTCTCTCATTCACACACACTCAAACACTATGGCCAATTTTATTTATCTAATTTCCCTTATATTACATGTTTTTGGACTGTGGGGGAAACTGAAAGACCCAAAGGAAAAATTTTAACTCCAACATGCAAACTCCACACAGAAATGCCATTGGGCTCCGCCGACGGCACTCAAACAAGGAACCTTCTTGTTATGAGACAGCAATAGTATCTGGCTGCAGAATTTTGCATGCAAGCTGAGACATGCAGTGCATGGATTTATTTGAAATTAAATTGATTAAAAACAGAAACATACACATTACAAATAAAAATATTATCCCAAATATGTGTGGAAACTACATAATTGTACTTAAATGTTTGTTTTGTGTATCAATATATTGTTGTTACAATCATAATTTCCTTGATTATAATCCTCAGTCAAAACTTTATAGCTGGTTGGCTTTATTCAACTGAGGAACATAGTTACTGTGTGTCCTCAGGCCAAATAGTGGTGGAATGTTTTGACATTCAATTTGAGGGTTTGCGTTCTTCAGAAACAATCACAGACACTGAAATGAATAATTTACTGAAAACTGGCCACTAATGTCAGTTCTCTCTGCCATCTCTGATGTAATCAGTCTGATTTTCTTTGCATCAGTGTGGTTTCAGAGTGATTGTTTTGAATGTATTTGCCTACTGGATTACTAGACCGAAAACCTTTCCAAAGTTTAATGGCTTAAAATAGTCACAAAGAGTAAAAAACACTTCAAACAAAGTACAGATTACAGATTAAAAGGATAGAATATGAATTTATAACTACTGTCCAGGATTACAGGTACTCAAACCATTGTAGATTTTGTTACCTCCCAACTTTATAACATATGCTGTCAATAATGCAAATTTGCATGTTCCAGCAATTTATGTTCACTTCAAGCATTTCAATCATTTTACTGTGTTAAGGATTTTTGCATGCATTAACAAGTCAACATTAATAGCACAAACATAAGAAAAATTTTAAAATGCTGTGCATCCCATAATAGCTATCAATCACTGGAAATATATATTTAGGAGGCCAACACTGCTCTGTTACTTCTATGGATCTCTGCCAAAGTACAACTATATAAACTAACTCTTTATAATTCTCCTATTTTTTGAGCTCCATTGGAAAAAAAGGTGTCTGCTATAGATAAAAATGTCTGAATAAATGTAAATGCAGCATGTTGAGAGCAGAGCTGAATCCCCAATGTCATAAAAGAGCGATTGTATGAGGTCATTAGAAAGAAAGAACTAGAGAAAGAGAAAAACAAGTCATAATTCCATATATCCATCATATAAAATGGACATTCCCTAAAATAACACACCTAGCCCCACAGAGGGTTATTTTCAGTATGTTCCTGGTGGCTAACACCCTAGACGAGCCGAACTGAAGCGGACCACCATCGGAGCTGCGTCGCATTCTGTTTTCCCAAAACATTCCAAGCATCGAAAAAGAAATGAGAAGAGGAAAGAAAAGAATAATCAGAAGTACTGTGGTTTGTGTCAGCAAGGATGACCAGAACCTAAAACATCTTGTAAGAATAATAGTCGTAAACTAAAAAAAGGGGCATGAAAAAGTGTTGGAATGGCTTTTGTTAGAACACTGTAAATTCCATACCCGGTTCTGAGCCACGGTGGTGAGAGAGCAGAGATGCTATTCCCCTCTCTGTCGTCCTGGGGGTCTGACATGCACTTACACATACGCCAGACTGCAGGGAAAAGCAGAATGCAGATTGTACACGGCTGTGCGGTTGTGGTTAGTGTATGCTTGGACAGGATAATTCATAATTCCTTCACCTCTCGTTCTCCTTCTATCTTTATCAGTTTCTTGCTTTCGCACACACTGGCACGCTCCACAGCACAAACACACACCAGCCCCATGCCAAAGGCAAACTGTGAAACACCAGCACCCGCAAAAACTCTCTGAGCAGGAAAAATCCACATACCAGATTTCAACAGCTTTAAAATGGAGCTAATAAACAAGATGAATGCTACATTTTTAATTCCTTTCTTACACCCCCCTCTCTTATTCCCTCTCACTCTTTCCTTTAGAGACGGAAAAGGGGAAAAAAAAGAGCTGAAACAATTGTGGAGCGGTCCAAAACCTCCCTGGCTTAAAACAATACCATCAATCAAAGTAAGCAGAGAGAACAAACACACAAATTTATTAAGAGGAGCTCTCCAGCTCTTGAGCGCTTTAACTCTTTACACTCGGACACACACACAGGAAGTGCCTAATTACTTTATCTGCACAGCAGAGGGACAGAGCAGACTTTTGACAATGAAGAAGATTAGCATGAAGGACTGTGTTTAGTGTTCACCAAAGGCTCTGCTCATATCAGATCTTAGCCCAGGGCTCTTCTTCATCTCAACTCAATGCAATGAGTGTTTCCAGCCAGCAGAAAAGAAAGACATTGTGCATGGATTAATATAAAAGGGCCTGCAGCAAGTTTAGCCTCAGGTCGTCTGGCTGTGCTCCAGGACAGAGCATATATAGCAACCTCACGAGCTATATATGCATATCTGAAAAGCTGAGAGAAAGAAATACCTCAGACTTTTAAATATTCTATTTTTTTAAGTGTGTATTTAATTTTCAATGTTTTGACAAATTTGGCATGTACATGTATGCAGTGTTGGGGGTAATGTATTATAAATAACGCACATTACTTAATAATATTACTTTTCCAAAGTAACGAGTGAAGTAATGCATTACTTTTAAAAATAAGTAATATTATTTGATTTATTCATTCATTCATTCATTTTCTTGTCGGCTTTGTCCCTTGCGGGGTCACCACAGTGGAATGAACCACCAACTTATCCAGCACGATTTAACGCAGCGGATGCCCTTCCAGCCACAACCCATCTCTGGGAATTTCCACACACTCATACACTACGGACAATTTAGCTTACCCAATTCACCTGTACTGCATGTCTTTGGACTGTGGGAGAAACCGGAGCACCCGGAGGAAACCCACGCGAACGCAGGGAGAACATGCAAACTCCACACAGAAACGCCAACTGACCCAGCCCAGCCGAGGTTCGAACCTGCAACCCAGCGACGTTCTTGCTGTGAGGCAACAGCACTACCTACTGCGCCACTGGGTTGCCCTATTATTTGATTTACTTTCAGAAAAATGTAACTTTTACATTGCTTAATTGGCTAAAATTACCTTAGTTAGGTTAGTTATTTATTTAGTTAGTTAGTTAGTTAGTTAGTTAGGTCTTGCTTAATTGGCTAAAATTACCTTATTTAGGTTAGGTTAGGTTAAGTTAGTTGGTTAGTTAGTTAGTTAGTTAGTTAGTTAGTTAGTTAGTTAGTTAGTTAGTTAGTTAGGTCTTACTTAATTGGCTAAAATTACCTTAGTTAGTTAGTTAGTTAGTTAGTTAGTTAGTTAGTTAGTTAATTCTTGCTTAATTGGCTAAATTACCTTAGTTAGTTAGTTAGTTAGTTAGTTAGTTAGTTAGTTAGTTAGTTAGTTAGTTAGTTAGTTAGTTAGTTAGTTAGTTAGTTAGGTCTTGCTTAATTGGCTAAAATTACCTTAGTTAGGTTGAATCTCAATGAGAGAGCGTGCTGCGAGGGAACAGACAGTCAGCTCGCACTCATCATCATCAGGTCTCTTTTATTCACAGCAGATGAGTCTGTGTACTGTTCTAGTAACTGAATAACTCAGGATATTGGTTTATTTTGAGTCAGAGGGTGGTATCCGGCATGTTAAAAAGTAAGTAATAAAGTACTTAGCCTACTGAAGACGCAACCGTTTCACGCCGTTCAATTTGGTACACTGGTTCGACCGGTTAACTTACAGTAGAAGATCCGGTTAAAACAAATAATTCATTTGCGAATCGCCCATCATCACTACAATCAGAAACAGAAACAATGGCAGGCCGGAGACTTAAATTTTTGCAATTAATTTTTGCTATTTTAAATTCATCAAAGAAAAGAAGTGGATTGTCGTTAAGTGTAGATTATGTGTAAGTAAAACTCTGGTCAACTGCAAGAAACACGACATCGAAAACCTCCAGCTAAACAACAAATGATTGATGTTCTCCAGGTAAAACAATTCATTAGACTAAATTAAAAAATGGTTATTGCTTTTATTGTCGAGGAGATGCATCCACTGTCTACTGTACAAGTGACTACGTTTTGTGATATAGTAGGATTTTTTCTCTTTTGGGAAACGATTTACAAATTTGTAGGGCTGGGTGATTTTTTTGATTTTTTCGATTAATCGAATTTACGTTTTAAGACGATTTAATTTTTTATAAAATCGAGGTATCGCGATTTTTTTAAATAAAAATATTAAAGCAGCTTTTCCACTATCGTGCCAAACCGTTCTAAACTGTTAGACAACCATGCTGATAGATTCTGTGTGTTGACGTCGCGGCTCTATTGATAAGCTACAATAGCTGGCTCTCCCATTGTCGCAAGGTGCGCACGCAGTCAGCGGAGGCACGCGATGTGGCGCCAGGCGAAAGTATAAATCCAGCTTAACACTCAGGGCCGGCGCGTCCATAGAGCCGATCTAGGGAGAATAGTGAGCGAGAACCCCTCGGTCCTAACTTTTATCCGCGACACCTACCCCCTCCCGTTCCTCTTTCATCCGCAAACCGGTAAGTTTCTTTTTCACTTTCGGGTTGAGGGCTGCGTGATTGCTGTTCGCCTAGAGCGCCAGTTCAGCTTGCTCCGGCCCTGATTACACTATATACATTACACAAAATAATAAAATAGGCTAAAAGTTTTATTCGTGGCTAGAGCTTAATTAATTTGATTGACATATAGGCAATGAGACCTTTACTTCGCCTGACTGAGCGTGAGTTTATTGCATGCTGCGCTGTATTCGGTAGCACAGATCGCTCTGATCTGGGTGAGAACTTTACCAGCGACTACATGCACTGCTGAAAGCTTTTTTTTCTGCCTTGCATCGAATCAACAACAACATATATCCATGGAACACAAACTTGAGGACTCTTTGAACAACAAGGAAATAATTGCACCTAATTCAAAGTCCAGACGTCTGGTTTTGTATTTTATACCTGTGCACCACCTGAAGGACGGTTACGGCGTGTTGTGAATGTCGGCTGTCACCGCAGAAAGTCAAATCTTTCTTTAATTTGGACTTTTGCTTGAAAGCTTTACGGAGTGGCACAGTAGCTGTCCAAGGTACTGTAGCTATGAATTAAATCATAACCCATATATGCACAAATAAACAAGTAAAATGAATGAATAAATAAAATAAATATGGATTCTTAAATGTCGGTATTGTTTTTACTCCAAAAAATATCAATACGTTTTGACAAATGTTTTATAAAAATAAATTGAGCAATTTTCAACATTTCAGCTATAGGCTGTTATACGATTCAGTTAAATATAAGATAGACATTTAAATATAGATAGATATGTAACAGGTTTCTGTGGGGTTTTTTGTTGTTCACAGTGATCTTTAATATATACTGGGTGGTGTAGCTACGCACAAATATTTTCTAAAACGTCAAGCAGGAATTTGTCTATAGGAATGTAATAGGCTACACCTTGTTGACCAATTTATGTATGTATGGCCATTAAAAATACATGTTCCTTAACCAGATGGTTTTTCAAGTTACTTATAAAGAGATTTTTACTTCAGTCATGTTGTTGTAATGTTTTAAGTTGACTATAGTTACACAGTAAAAAAAAAAATAAATAAATAAATAAAAAATTTTGAAATTGAAATCGTGAATCGGTCAAACTTTATGAAAAAAATCTAGATTTTTTTTTTGCCATATCGCCTAGCCCTACACATTTGTTAAGGCCACGTAAAGCAATTTATTCAATGTATAAAGCTCAAATATTTATTTTGATATGGGTGGTTTTTATTGTCTCACGGTTTATTTTTTTATTAAACAATTTAAAGGTTTAAAATCACTTTTTGCTTTAATATGAATTATTTCATGTTAGTACTCTTAAGCTTTATTGCAATCTTTATCTCAATGGACAGTGAATTTACTAATAACATAAAACGTACAAAAGTAGCAAACGCATTACTTTACATGCTTTCATTAATTTGTACAACATATACAGCACTGTTCCCATTATAACTTCATCTTAACATAAAAAGAAGCCATTGTGGGTCTTTATTCATATATCATTGGAAGTTATATGCACACACACACACAAAGCACAGTACACATAGTAATGTATCTTGTGCTCTGATGTGTGATGTGTATGAGACAGTTCTAAGAGATAACTACCAAATCATTATGATAATGGACAGGTATTTCAGATTGACTAAAACCAAATGGCATTTTAAAACTACTAAAAACATGAGATGTTGTGCGAAATTAAATCTGTTAGTCCATTATTTGTACTTAATAGAGTTTTATTGGTATTATTGTTTTTAATATTATCTACACTAAATTTATATACAGTTTAATACATATTTTCA
This sequence comes from Danio kyathit, assembly GCA_903798195.1. Taxonomy (NCBI): domain Eukaryota; kingdom Metazoa; phylum Chordata; class Actinopteri; order Cypriniformes; family Danionidae; genus Danio; species Danio kyathit. The sequence goes on from LR812525.1 coordinate 45,497,773, forward strand.
GAATTTATGCTCATCTTGGAATGTCCATTTTAATGCAGTATGCCATAATTTGCATAGAAAATAGGTGAATGGAATCATAGTTACATGTGCCAGATTTCAAATATAATGGTTTGCCAACAGCTATCCTACTGTGACAAAACTTTTTTTGAAAATAAAATCTACTGTTATCAGTAATATAAGAATGTTTTTCATTGATTTATTTTGTAATATAATTTTTTTATTTCCTTTTATTTTGTTCTTCATTTTTGGCTATTAAAGTTTTGCAAGTCAAGTCTGCTTTTGCAAGTTTTGTAACCATCTTTTCATGTGTGTTTTACAAAAACACTGTAAACTGGACAGGAACCAAACAAGCCAATAAACCAGTAAGAGAAATCCTCAGATCCTTTGTCTGTTATTGGCAGTTTACCATGGTTCAAACTGATAAGAAAGACAAAGAAAGGGCCAGTCAACAGTTCATCACCTTTACCATGAAGTAATCATCAGGTCGGCCAGAGTGAGTTTAAATAAACAAAAGTTTGAATTTGTTCAAAGATAATTAAATAATGTGTTATAAAAATTATGTTTTATAGAAATAATAACTCATCTTTTTAAGATTGCATTTTTTTAGATTCTTGATCATTCTAATGTGTTTATATGTTTTTTTTTTAAGTTGAATCATTGTACTTTGTTGCATGTTTGATTTTTCTCTGCGCTTTGTGTTTTAGGAAAAGTACATTATAAATAAAATGTATTTTTATTATTATTATTATTATTAATCATTTAAATTGCAAGTAAAATAATGTAAAATAAGTTAAATAATTTCATAAAAATACACATATATAAAATTATTAAGTATAATATAATTTCTTTTATTCAAATATTATATATAAAATATTAAAACAATTCAATAAAAGGCTTATTATTATCGTTATTATTAATGATACATAATGCATACAAAATAAAGATTTAAATAAAAAATACATTTTGATATATTTCTATAAATATATGTGTTTAATATGTTGATATTTATTTGTTTCATTTTCCATAGCTTTTAATTAGTCTTTCTATATAGACTTGAACATATTTAACCCACCCTGCTGCTAAATGCTCAACAAAAAAAGCATGCTAGAGGTTTTAATCATACAGCCCACCTGGGTGGCTCTAGCAATTTGATTGTATCAAAAAGTATTTTAACATCTGGTATGTTCCACTCACATGCATATACACTCTTTTCAAAGCAAGACTGCTGAAATGATTTATCTTGAAGATCTCTTCTTGTTAGTTCCTTCATTTTTTGCGCCAGACAACATTTAGTGTGTGGGTGGGTGCTAGTGTGGGGGTTTTTGATTAACAACAACAACAACAAAAAAAAAGAAAAAAATCATTGAGCGTATTATTGCACGAAGACCAGGAGGTTACAGAGGTGAATTGAAACATCCACGGTTAAGTAAGTATAACAAAGTGCCCACGACTCCAAACTGCAGATAGCAGAGCAAGCGCAGAAAATCCCTGACCGCCTCGCTCTGCCTGTGCTCATAAATGAAAGTGAACCATGTAAGAGCTCTGGGATACAGTCCTTAACAGCATTCGGCATTCCCCTGTTCAAATTGAGCATGGCTTCCCTCTCTCTCTCCCCCTTTCCCTTCTTCCATGCTGAGTGAAGCATGAGCAGGCGTCCCGCTGCCCCCCTGCTGTGGACAGAGCACAGGGAATGAACCTCTCCAAACATCCACTACCCACGTGCTTCAGCCAGGATCCTGTTCAGATTATCAGTCCATAGTCCAAAACCCCTTAAATCCCACAGGCTAAGTGTACAAAGCTACGTGCAAGCAGGGAATGTGGTCAGGAGCGAAGCTGGCTGGGTTCGTTAAAAACGATTATGTGTGAAAGGGCTCTGACACCTCTGCGTCCCGAAAAGGCGACCCTATGGGTGTACAGGACGGGTGGTGGGCTGCGCTACAGTTTGATTTCTGAAAGTGAGGAGGTTTACCCACAGAGAAAGAAATGCTCTGTGCCTGCCAGGATAAAAAACAATCTGAGGCTTAAAGAGCTACATGGCTTTGAAATGCTCTCTTGAAATAAGTCGAAATCCGAGCTCTACCCGGCAAAGCTTCTGGATCTGAAGGCAACAGTTGGAAACGACAATGTTGGCGCCATACGTGGAATTGTGTGTAGTTCATGTCAAAATCGTCAACTTATCTTTCAGTGACGAGTTCACAAGCCACTGTCCAAATTCTCTTAAACTCACGTCTAAGCTTGACCATGAACATAAACAGTCTCGTTTGAGGTATGGCTTCAGACCAAAGGCCTGCTCTGAAATACAACAAGTGCTTCTCAGAAGTCCCTGGAGGTGCAATAAAGGCTTCACTTTAAAGGAGGTTTCATGTCTGATCTGGCTGTATAATTTTATAGTGAACCGATATCTCAGGAAAGCATGCTAATGTGAAACGGTACCCTGGGAGAGCGAGACCAAAGACTCTGGAAATTACCTACAGTACTTTGTGTCCACTGATGGTCATAAATGTTTATATGAAAACAAAGAAAAGGTCAAAATGGCGATATGTTCTTTTTGTCCTATCACTTAGTGACTTGAACACACTTCTGTGACCGCAATCGTTTATTTACCAACAGTTTCTGCAATTAAGCTCCTAAATAGTGGCTGCTTCTTAATATGCATTTTTAAGTGTTGTGTCATCATCAACCGCCGGTTGAGTTCAGTTCCAAAACTCAAGACTGCAAGAACGGAAAACATGTGAAAGAACCTGGATGTGTTCCAGATTTCGAGGATGCATCGATCCAGACTTGAGCACAGAACTCGCTCTAGAAGTCTTAGGGTGCTTTCACACTAGCACTTTTGTTCTGCACCTGGGTTCGTTTGATGTCAGAGTACAGTATGTTTAGCTAGTGTGAAAGTGTCTTCTAAACTAGGGTGCGCATCCGTGAACGTACCCGAGTCCGCCTGAAAGAGGTGGTCTGGGATACGGTTCGTGCCAACTCTGGTACGATTCACTTCTGATATAAATGCAATCATACCAAATAATGGAAGTGAACCGCCAACTGTACAACAAACTATTGTTTTCATAAAGTTCATTTGTGTGTGTGTGTCTGTGCATCACCTAACATTACCTTGGTGACAAGCAGGACTGACCCAGTGCAAACAGTGATAATGTCTGCTTGTCTCTGCCAAAAATGACTTCTGCAGACATTGTGTGATGTTCTGAAAGTTTTTAATGTTTTTTTTTTTTGTGGCAGATTGATGCAAGTGGCTCTCTGTATTTGAGTTTTGGTAACAAAACCAAAAGATTCAGTAAAAGCAGAATAACCATTATATGCAGACGTCTCCATTTTGGCACTTTGCTTTCATGACCATCACCTAGCAACAGCTGTACACAAAACAGCAGCTTGATGACACAAGCGTACCAGGGTTCAGAAGGGAAAAAGACTGAACACAAACCAGCCGAGAAAGTGGCAAGGGGGGCACAATCGAACTTGGGTTTGGTCTAGGCAATTGAACCAAGTGTGAAAGCACCCTTAGAAGTCATTGTGGCTGAATAAAGGAGGTGGGAAGCGCAGCATTGTATATAGATTTATTATTAAAGTTCAGATTTGTAACTTATTTATCTTAAGAGTTTCCCTAAGGATGTTTAATTGTTGAAATTCATATTAAAACCTGCTTAATTTGTATTGTGCAAAAGCAAGGCTTTCATGCATGTTATATATAATGAAAAGAAAAAAATGAATGTATGAATACTGTACTGTTTAAACAATTTTCCATTAAAAATGCATGAAGGTATTGTGACAATCAGGAAGAACGCAGCATCTGATTTCTCACAGGACACATTCTCTGCTCTCGTAGTCTCCCGGTTTGTTCTTCTGAGGTATCTTGACTGATTTACCCATGGCAAAGCCTCACAGCAAGAAGGTTGCTGGTTCGACGCTCGGCTGGGTCAGTTGGCGTTTCTGTGTGGAGTTTGCATGTTCTCCCCGCGTTCGCATCGGTTTCCTCCGGGTGCTCCGGCTTCCCCCACAGTCCAAAGACATGCAGTACAGGTGAATTGGGTAGGCTAAATTGTCCGTAGTGTATGAGTGTGTATGGGTTTCCCAGTGATGGGTTGCATCCGCTGTGTAAAACATGTGTTGGATAAGTTGGCAGTTCATTCCGCTGTGGCGACCCCGGATTAATAAAGAGACTAAGCCGAAAAGAAAAGGATTGAATGAATGAATATCTAACTTTAGCCCACAGCTCTCGATGATATTTGGTTTTTGGCCCTTCATACGAATTAGCTTTAGACAGTAGACTTCCTCCTTACTTTAAATTGCATATTTAAAAACATTTTTAAAGTTGTGCGTTATAATTAAATTGTGTATGTGCATCAACACAACAACATGTTTACTAGGAAAATATAACATCATGTTTTACTTGACGTTTTACTTGACTTGACTTCATTAAGAACAATTTAAACTGAAGCTTTTCTTGAAAATTATTCCAAAACCATATGAAACCAACATGTGTTTTTAACTAGATTTTAAAAGGCTTTCCTTTTGAAAGCACTCTTATGTCATTGACCTGAAAATTAACCAAATCAGGGCCCATTTCTGTGAACGCACTGAAGACAGATCCTTCTCCAGAACCAAATGAGGGGGGGGGGGAATAAAGATAGCTGCCACTTTAAGCTAGTAAATCTCTAAAAGTCACATTAAGCTACTAAATCTCTTTTGCAAGTGAACTGAAGTCACTCGATTGACCTCATTCAGATGAAATTCTAATTTGTATCTGATTATAAAGGGTTTCCCTGAGGGGCAGCTCTGTTTTCAGTCCAAAACAGCAGAATCCACAATGACCGCAAAAATCTCATCAGATCATTTCACTCCGAAAAGACATGTGGAACTCCTCAGCCATCATCCTCAATCTTACAGACCCCCCAGGTACGCTCGCATAAAAACACACAGATAACACACAGACAGAGCGAGGCGAGAGAGAGAAAGAGAGGGAATCCAAACCACATGTCAATTTAGTGCAACTGTACAGGCTGTGAAAAGGCCTATAATTCATGTACGAGTAACACTGTGGAACCACTCAAATACGCAAATCCTGGGAGGAACAGTGATTCATTTTACATGTCCGTCCAACACTTGACAACACTTTGAGTTCAGTAATAATAAGCTGTCCTGAAAATCTCTAATGCCTTTGTCAGTCACAAACATTGAAGGCTGGAGAACTGGCAGCAGAGACTCAGTAAACTCACTGTAGCAGCATTTTGGCATCAGAAACGCCACTATAGATGAGAACTTTAACTATCAGAGAAAGCAATCAGCCATTGGAAACTACCCTCATATCCAGACAAGTATGTGACTTCAATGGGCTTTCATCTTTTCATTTTTTTCCCAGCCAACAAACACACAAGCAGTGCATTTAGTAGGGTTCAAACAATTAACGTTGATGTTAATACTATGGTTATTCCATTTTGTATGGTCTTTGAAGCTCACCAGACAAAACCTACATTGCAGTTGAAATAATTACCACTTAAAACATGCACATGACTGTGCTGGGAGAAAAAGAGTCAAATGTTGTGTTAACTTTTATATAACATATCAGATAAAATGTTTCAAAGTATTAACCAAGGCAGGGGAAAACACACACCAGCAGCAGCAGCAGCACAAGAGCTCTAGTGCGTATCGTTTAATCAGGCCGCAGACCCGAACAACAGGGCAGGACATGAAAGCGGTCCCACACAGCCATGGTACATGTCACAGCCAAGAGAATGCGTCCACTGAAAACCACAAGAGATGTAATCGCGCCTGCACAAATCACTTTACCGTGAAAGGAACAAAAAGCATAGTTACAGAACAAAACACAAATCACTCCACACGATCACACTTGTCTGTCAGGTATATGCATGGTAACATTGGCAATTTGGTTCTTTGATATAAGCACAGATTATAACAACTAGGGCTGCATGATATTGGAAAAATCTGACATTGAATTATTTTGGGGCAACACGGTGGCGCAGTGGGTAGCACATTCACCTCACAGAAAGAAGGTCGCTGGTTCGAGCCAAGGCTGGGTCATTTGGCATTTCTGTGTGGAGTTTGCATGTTCTCCCCGTGTTTGCGTGGGTTTCCTCCGGGTGCTCCGGTTTCCCCCACAAGTCCAAAGACATGCGGTACAGGTGAATTGGGTATGCTAAAATTGACCGTAGTGAATGAGTGTGCATGGATGTTTCCCAGTGATGGGTTGCGGCTGGAAGGGCATCCGCTGCGTAAAACATATGCTGGATAAGTTGGTGGTTCATTCCGCTGTGGCGACACCAGATTAATAAAGGGACTAAGCCAAAAAGAAAATAAACGAATGAATTAATTATTTGTTTCACTGTGATATATAATTGCGATATAAACACAATTCCACCAGATGACCTGAATATCTCTATTTGGAAAGAATTAATAATTTTATATTGATTGGGGGTGCCATGGTGGCTCAGTAGTTAGCACTGTCGCCTCACAGCAAGAAGGTCTCTGGTTCAAGTCCCAGCTGGACCAGTTGGAATTTCTGTGTGGAGTTTGCATGTTCTCCCTCACATGGGTTTTCTCCAGGTGCTCCGGTTTCCCCCACAGTGCAAAGACATGCGCTATAAGTGAACTGGATGAACTAAATTGGCCGTAGTGTATGAGCGTGTCTGGGTGTTTAACAGTACTGGGTTGTGGCTGGAAGGGCATCCGGTGAGTAAAACATATGCCGGAATATTTGGAATAGATAAATAAAGGTCTAAGCCGAAGGAAAATATATGAATGAATGTTGATTGGGATGACTCTGGGGAGTCTAACAGTATCTCCTCTCTGAGAAGTCTAACAGAATATCAATCACATGTAAAATAATGGTCTGTAGTCTTTGTTGTTTAAATAATTCAACAAAATTCATAGTTATTAAAATTACAAATTGTACAATTTCTCATTCCTGAATGCTTTTAAAATCAAAAACACATGCAGATGATACATTATAATCCAGACTCAACATATGCTGCATATGACAAGCATATACTGTGATGTGATTATTGCAAATGATCAAATTTTGATGTCGATGCTAAATCGATATATTGTGCAGCCCTAATTATAAACATATTTAATTTCATCCATTATCAAACACCTGGTCTAAATGGAATGCTGGTTTACTTAGATCAGGGAGGCACAAACTCGGTCCTGGAGGGACGTGTCCTGCAAAGTTTAGTTCCAACCCCAATCAGACACACCTGGGCTAACTAATCAAGCTCTTACTACTGGGCTTTCCAAAAACATCCGTGCAGGTGCGTTGAGGCAAGTTGGAGCTAAAATATGCAGGACACCGGCCCCCCCAGGACTGACTTTGGGCACCCCTGACTTTGATATTATGATAATGTACTGATATTAATTCTTCCATTTTATTTCTTACTAAAATTATACTCAATAAAAAAAGTAAAACAAATGAAAAGCTGATTTGATCTGTTTTGTGATAAACACTATACTAAAAAAACTTGACTAAATCATATTTATCATATTTAAATCAGCCTTAGGTGACGGTAATAGTAATCAAAATGTTAAAATAGAGGAAATGGGCCTGCACAAACATCAGCTGTAATACAGTTCAAAAGTTGTGGATCATTCTGAATTTATAAACAAATGTTATACTGCTCTTTTGCTCTTTCTTTTATTCACCAAAGAATCCTAGGGAAAAAGCTGGATTATGGTTTCCACAAAGATTTCAGCATTGATACAGGATATGACTATTACTCTCTTTGCTGCAATTTTGCACAATCAGATTGCAACGTTGGTGAACATAAAAAGGTTACTGGCATTTTTAAATGTCTCTGCCTGCAATTTGAAGTCCATCTGAAGTGCTTCAATATAAAAGAAGGTGAAATTTTCCACCTTTTGATAAATACTTTACCAGCAATGGCGACCAGTGAAATCTGAATCTAGATCCCAAGATGCCTCAATTTCAGCTGCTGTTGAGGCCAGCGCTTTAGACAGACTAAAAGAGCTACATATTTATCAGTGAAAATAACACTGTTCTAACAAGTCTGTGTGCTTAGGGGGTGTGTGATGGTCTGACGCAGATGAGACACCATATGAATAAAGAAGAGAGGGCAGTGGCTGCCAAAATATAATGGGCCAAGTGCACAGGTGAAAAATAAACAACCTATTTTCATTTTGTGATATGAAAGGAAATAAAAGAGAAACAGAGGGAGACTGGATCGCTGTGGCAGGTAAAGGCAGGGGTGCTGAGAGAAGCACAAAGAAAATGCAGTGGTAATGAGCTCTTGATTTAAATAATATGCTGCAGTAATGCAATGCAGCTGAAATTGTCTAGCTCCTTTCTCAAAGAGGCTGTCCAGCAGAGCCAGATATTTCCTACTTTTTATTATTTTACAATAATTTGTTTCAATGATTCTTCAAAAAAAGAGTCAAGAATAAAGCATGTGTTATGGAACAACTGAAATCTACTTTATTTCAGACTGTGTCAGGCATGAAAAGCATTTTTTTTTTTTAAATAAGAAACGTTTAGTGATACTTTAAACTTTATTTGCATTGATTAGGTAACCATTGATATATAAAGGAGTATTAATGAATGCAATGCTTTTCAGTGTACTGAAACAAATGACCTGCTCACTAAACTCTCCTTTTATACAGTCAAGTGTAAAGCTGAAAATATCTAATATAAACTATAAGGGTTTTTTAACATGTAAACTGATGGCAAAAAATACCTCAGGCAACAAAATTTCCCAGTCCACTTAAAGAAACTAGTCATTGACCTGGCCAATTCAATATTTAGTTTAAATCCAAACCATTATTAAGTTGATTCTTGGATTCATTCTAGAGCATTTATGGGTTGAGGCTGACGAAATGTAAAATATTATTTATAAAAACATATCATCGAAAATAAACACTAAACTGGGTTTGTTTTACACTTAAATGTGTTTTGACAGCAATTTCCGATCATATGACCTGCATGGACATTTAAGCAGAAATGAATGTAATGATTGAATAATGACTAGCAGGATAAATATAATTATTCATGATGGAAATCACTGCAGCTAGGACTGGTTCATAGTCCAATGAGGCCCCTGGCCATCTGCATGCCAAATTACCTCTTACAGTAATCTTTTCTTGTCCTCAAACTGCCTGTTTTATTTAGTTATGCATCTTATTGGAAGGCAAACACTCAATGTGACATATAAGTTCTACCCAACGGCGCAGAGCAGATCATTCGAAAGCCCAGACCAATTTCTGCCATGCAGAACAGATCAGCTTTTTTTATTTTTTGGTCCAAACTCCACTATTATTGTGTCATCCAATGTATTACAAGGTTTGGTTAGGTAATATTGTTATTGTTTTCTAAACAGCAGGGGCGGATAGTAGCATAGTGGGTAATGCTGTCGCCTCACAGCAAGAAGGCTGCTGGTTCGAGCCTCGTCTGGGTCAGTTGGCATTTCTGTGTGGAGTAAGCATGTTCTCCTCGCGTTCGCGTGGGTTTCCTCTGGGTGCTCCCATTTCCCACACAAGTCTATGCACCATAGGTGAATTGAGTAAGCTAAAATGTGCATAGTGGTTGTGTGTGAATGAGAGTGTATGGGTGTTTCCCAGTGATGGGTTGCAGCTGGAAAGGCAACTGCTGCGTAAACCATATGCTGGAAAAGTTGGCCCCATATTAATAAAGGGACTAAACCGAAAAGAAAAAGAATAATATAATATAATATAATATAATATAATATCATATCATATCATATCATATCATATCATATCATATAATATAATATAATATAATATAATATAATATAATATAATATAATATAATATAATATAATATAATGGAACTTCAAAATCATCAAGGGGGTAGTTCACACAATAAATGCACCAAGATTTCGAGGTCAGGTGAACTTCTTCCAGTAAGACATGGGTAATAGTTTCAATAACTTGCAGTGAAGTGTAGACTAAAAACAAGAGTTGGTAGAGCTCCTGAACGGCAAGAAAACAAGCCAAGCATAAATGAGACGGAAAGCAAAACAGCAAATGAGAGCTTGCTGAAAAATGTTACTCAATTAACTTAAGAATGCATCGATCCCTGTTTTTCTGCAATCAATCTTCATCTTGACAATTCTCGCTGCAAAGAGCTAAAGCATTTACTTCACACAGAGTAAGACGGAGAGAGGTGGGAGTGGTTAGATCCTGTGTGATTTTTTTTCGGTGCGGTTTAACTTCTTCTTGGTTGTCTTGGCAACTGTCAAATCCAGGTTCCAGGCTTCTAACGACCATCCCTAAGCAAACAAACAGTGATATACTTCCTTCTGTTGCACTGGACTCAAGGTTTTGTGGGGTATATTTATTATTGGGCCCAAAGTAAAATTTCTGGGCCTGCTGGCAGCTGGTGAAAGCACTGGACAGGGAGTTTTAAATCATATTGATACTGAAGGGATTTGTATACCAGAAACTCAAACTCAAATGTGAGAAAGAATATGCATATCTCACTTGAAGGAGACAATCTGGAGTGTGGAGAGTTTGTGGCTTTTGAAGTTTCACTCAAAGGTCTGGTTAAACTTTTGTCAGACGACAAATAAGAATGAGGGTATATATCAAATAACATGGTTTAACACACTGACTTCCATGCCTACTTACACACACATATTCATTTGCATTGGATTTATCGTATTGTTTGATTTCACTTACTTCCTTAGCAAATAAGATACCAAATAAGCACACTGGTTGGCTGAATACTAAGCTTTTGGCAAATTGGCTTCAATGTTAGGAATTATCAACATGAGAAAAGTGAATGCCTAATGGTTAGACATCATGTTGGCTGCAGTTAGAGCAACAGTGTTGAATTTTTACAGATTTTGTTTCCTACACTGTAAAACCCAGAAAGTTAAGGTAACTCAAACCGTTTGAGGAAACCGATTGCAACAAACCATTTAAGTTTAAAGCTAATCCTAATGAGTACTGTGAACTTAACCCATTTGAGTAAATGAAGCAATTTGAGCACAGTAAAACCCAATAAATGAAGAGAGCTCAAATCAACTGAAGTACTGTAAAACCGAATACGTTAAGGAAACTCAAACCATTTGAGGAAACCAATTGCTACTGTACAAACTTTTTGAGTTAAAAATAATAATAATAATCTATAGGAGTACAGTGAACTTTCTCCATTTAAGTTAATGCTGTATTTAATTGACTCATTACCTTCAACACTGAGTTCAAAACTCTTTTCAAGTGAGTAGAATTAACTTTCAATACATTTTGAGTTAACTACACTCATTTCATTTGATAAAGTTGACTGCTGGGACTTTACAGTGTACATGCATCCATTTTTTTGGATTAATAAAAGATAACTCACCTATCATATAATTTTTTTGCTCTTGTTATTTCCATTATATATTCTCAAACATTCTCGAGGTCTTTGACCAGAGCTAATAACAACACACCCCAACAAAGGAATCTGCAAAAAGTGAACATGAAACACAGCTGCACAAAACTACACATTATGCTCACATCAGTTCAAGTTAGGTTTGGCTTTTCTCAAACTTGTCAAAGGTTGGACGGAGAGAAGACAAAAGGGAACCGTTTGAGAATTCTCACAGCTACAGGAAATAAGATGGCAAAGGAAGCATCCAGGTTTCAGCGAGATGCTTTAATGTATTCCATTCAGGGAAGAGAGAGGCCATCAACTCGCCCTAACATTATTCCCACACATATCCTGAACTGATCTAGCTTCAGAAGTACCACAGCTTTTTTATGCACTAATAGGATTTTAGAGATTAAATGTACAATATATGTTTTGATACAGCTGGTTAGAGTAAAAACGAAAGCACTATTTTTAAAAAAGGAAAGGAAGGAAAATTAAGTTCTGCTGTTTTTCTCTATAATTATACAGAAGCTGTGGTGTGGATTCCTTTTTCTCAAAGATTAAGATCAATTTCTAAACTATTATAGTAATGTAGTTACTATACATTACACCCCCCCCCCCTCATTCAGGCCCTCCAATATGTAGGTGGCTTTTCTTTTTTAGTAGATCATTCTAGAAGATTTTTAACCAAATTCAAACTGTGGTTTTCTGTAAAATGCAGAAAATGTGAGTCAATGGTTGCTGGCACTTTGAGAGAGAAACTCTTTTTTTGTTGTAATTCAGTTTTTATTTCCAAAGATAAAAATATACAATTTTTACAATCAGATAGACAAAAAACTTTTAACAGCTATTACCCCGTATATATCCCCCATCCCACCACGCTGTTATATGCACATCAGGAAACACAGAATAACTGTAGTTTAAACCAATCAGGTAAATAAATTACATTAAATTTGACATTCATATTATCATGAGTGTTAAGTGTCTAAGATTTCTTTGATGTCACATATATAGATTTTCCATAAAGTCAAAATGTCCAGTTTAGCATGGTTGATCCATGCTGATGACAGTTCTAGGTACAGTATTTCCAACACTGATTGCAACCAGTGCTTAACAGAGGGATCATGAGGGGGTTTCCATATCTGTACCAACATTTGCTTCAACATTTGCTTCAAAATTAACGAACCTTTGCATTTAAGGGGAATGGAGAGTTATCATTCAATAATAACAATACAGGATCTTTGGGGAAACAAAATTTTGTAACTTTAAATAAAATGTCCAGCACAGAATGCCAAAATTGTTGCACCCGTTGCATATGACATTCATCATATGTAAAAAGGTATCTGTTCGCTGTGGTTTACAGAACTTACAATAAGGATGTGGGAATAACCTATGATATGTCATATATGTGTAGGTAAATATGCTCTGTGAATAGTTTTGATGTGAATAAGCTGGTGATTAGGGTTTGTGGAAGTGTGGAATGTATTATCCCACAGAGAGAAACACTTTGAGAAACATACATAACAAAATTATTACCTGTGATTTCTCATTATGCATTTGTTGTCTTAATTTTTTTTTATTATTTACAATATTATTACCCTTAATCCACAACCTCATCAAGCTGAATGCAAACATTCAATGCCAGGAGATGGGTATTAACTTTGTTTTAACTATTTATTTTATTGACTCTCAAATTTTCTCATTAAGAGAATAAATCAGCAGCATTTTCTTCTTTATTATTTTAGGGTGAACTATGCATTTAACTTTAACTGAATTAGCAATCACCAATTACTATGATTTTTTTGTGTGTTTTTTCAAAAAATTGTAAGTTTTACAAGCAAAATGTCTAATAACCCCACTTTTATTCAGACCTTTTCACTAAAATTATAACAAAGTAATTTAATAATTTATTTATATACTGTTAAATTAGTATGGTCATCCTATTTTGTCATGAACTGTTTTGAAATGATAGCACAGTTTGAGGACCCACTAAATTTTCATCTAATTCATAATGAAAATTATTAGGAAAATTTAAAGAGTGTTGATTTGTCGTTGGCTACCACTGCAAGCTGGAAATGTGCAGGACTTCTCTCTGACTTATGACAGAAGCAGCGCAAGACAAAGCAGATCATTCACAGGTGAAGCTCAATGAGGAAAAAGAGCTGGCCACAGAACTGAGCTGGCAGACGAGAACGAGTGAGAAAGTGTTGGCCAAAAAAACTATGCTTGAACCTGGCTGGGGCAGATTCCTTGTGTGCCATCATTCTATCTGCAACAGAGGTTTGGAAAGGGGGTTGATTTATTGATTCAATCATTCCACAGCTGATAATGTAAAAACATGTCAAATGACAACAATGGAGCAAAACACGTCTTCACAAGTCAGAGGAACTATCTCTCTCTCCTTCTCCTTGTGTACTCAAAGAGAAATTAACATATCAGCAGCACTCAACACTGTCTCGTTTAAGGATAATTTGATCAATTGAGAGCTTAGGGAAGAGAAATTAAATCAATGAGAGTCATGTTCTCAAGTCCTTCAAAGTCTGATGTTTTACTGACAATGTGTTCATTGTGAACTCTACTGAAAGTGCTACAACTCATTGTAAATATTTAGCACTGTGAATGACTGACGAGAGAATGTTTACCGTGAAGCTTGAAAACCCTGGAGCTGAATGAATGCTTCTGCAAATGCCTTCTTGCATTCAGGTAAAAGACAAATGATGTGAAAGTTATAAGTTAACCTGTAAACATTTTTTCTTTTTACTAGTCTTAATCCAGCTGGTTCTGGTTTCCAGTGGTAGCTTACTCAAACGTCAGATATATATGTGCAGATGAACTCAAATGACTTTTGAGCGCCACCTATCGGTGTCGAGAGAATTACAAGAAGCATGAAGTGTGTTTCTGCACACCGGGGCTGATGCTTCATAAATTCGCACGAATTAGACACTGAGAAACAAAGTATTAATTAGACTATATATATATAGCAACACATGTACACATACACAAGGATTAAGTTGCAAAAGTTAGTCGAAATGACAAGGCAACGAATGAGACATAAGACAAAGTTTAATTCATACTTTTTGGCATATATATATATTTATATTTATATATAATGTTCATTTAAAACAAACATAATAAACGTTTGTATAACATTTGCCATACGCAGTTTGTAAAAAAAGTGCTTCCTTTTTCTTGCTGTGTATTTCTGCCCAAAGGTTCAGTCAGTGATGATCAAAAGGCACTGAAACCATCTCTGCTCGAGTGTTGTACAAAAAAGAGAGAAAGAAATAAACAGTTCGCATGAAATGCACACGCTTACAGAGCAAGACAGGACTTCACTGCAAAACCAGTGAGAAAGCACACGGTGACAGTCCACCGAAATTATTTTGACAGCAACAAACATTGCATAGAAATATGCACCCTTTCACATTTTTATCAATCATATTGCATAAATACAAAGCGTTTACTCTAAAAGCTGTATACTGACAGGCATTTTACAGATCAGTACCCGAATCATGGCAAAATGTTCACAATGTAATGCGCTTCATAGAGTCGCGTTCGGACGACATAGTGCACACAGTCTGAGTTATGAATGACAACTTGCCTACCACAGTAAAAACCGATAGGTTCCAGTCCTATGCTTTGGCATTTTGTCTTTTACCGTCCATGGAACAACCCCACCCACCCTTGCTAGATATATAAATTCAACAATATCATACAGTGGGTGTTATGCTGCAACAGGTATGGTAGAAAGCCTGCTATGGCAGAAACGTTTCTGTTTGCCAAAAGGGCAGTTCAGGTTTGTTATGAAAGTTGGTAACTTGAAAAGCATGAAAAGTAGACTGACAGGGTAAAATCATGCCCATTAGCTGCACTGATATGCTTAGCGTAGCTAACACAAATTCATAACAGGACTAGGTACACCAACATGTTTTAGTCCAAATGTGTAAATAGATGAGCTTATCGTTTCTTTCTTTGTTTTTGTACAAAAGGCACATGTATACCGCAGCTGCCTGGCTCCTATAGAAACACTTTCAGAATGTGTCAGCGTTTATCCAGCAGACGTAAAAATCACGCAAAAGTTACTTCAAAGTCAAGCTCGCTCCGTTAAGCGCAGTTGCCCATGGCTTTGACAAACGAGCCGTCGGGGAGCTGCCTGAAGATGCCCCGTAACGTCTCCAGTTCTCGCGTGAGGTGTTCCACCCTCTTGCGCAGTCTATCGTTATCCGACGACAACTCGATCACTTTTTGTTGCGTCTCCACATTGCGCATTTTTGCCTTGTCCCGACTCTTGCGCACGGCTATGTTGTTGCGCTCCCTCCTCAGCCTGTACTCGGAGCTGTTCTTGTCGACGTGTTTCTTGGATTTCCCTCGATCGCCAATCTTCATGGAGCCCCCCGGCAGGTGGCTGTGCTGGTGGTGCGGACTAGGTACGGGCGTCGGAGGAGGTGTGGGATGGCCCGGCTGGAGATGCATGGTGGTTTGCGCGCAGTGCGCGATCTGGTGCTGAAGGTAGGACAGATGCGGCGCGTGGTGTTGAGAGTGGTGGTAGGTGGGTGGCATCGAGTCGCCAAGCTCATCTTCCTCCCGAGGCTCTTGTTTGATGGCCACAGGTCTCATTCTTGCTTGGCTGTCGTAGATGGGTTCCAGTTTGGAAGAATCCATGTAGCCGTTCAGGCAGCCATACATCTGCGGGGCCCCCGGTGCGCCATTGGCACCGTGATGGTAGTCGTAGTCTCCGCTCGCCAGTTTAAGTTTCTCTTGCTTGGAGCTGTTGTGGAATAAGTCAGCCAGGAACTCGTCGTTGAAGGCAGACGGATCAATGTAGGCGCTGATGTCGATGGAGTTCTCGTTCTCGCAGATCTCGCTCAGGTCTCCAGCGGTGTCTTTGTAGATGTAGGGGTTTTGCTGATTCTGTACAAGGCTGGTCATCAGTGGCCGTGGGGCGACCTCGTAGAGGTTTGCTTGCTCCATGGAGTATCTAAAACCCGCCAGACATGGTGAAGAGCTCCGGGAATCCAGCTTGGTCGCAGTACCGGAGAAAGCCGCGCTGGCTGCAAGTTCTCTCGACAGGTGAGTAAGCAACCTGTCGTGACTGTGCACTTGGCGGTAAAGTGGATGCAAGTTTAAAGGCTGAAACGCCACACGGAATCTCCTTTAAGATGACACTTGCAACCTCAGTGTGTGAGCTTCACGTCTGTCAAGTACTTTTCTGAGTGCATTTATATAGTCTTTGGAGTTTGGAGGGCGGGTCCTAATTCTTTCCTGAGTGATCTGTGCGCGAGAGCGCAGCGCAAGCACTGTTATAGACCTAGACATTCATAAATGTCATTATTATCGGATAATAAAAATAAATAACGTAATCGTTTCGTGGTAATTAAAATAGTTATTAAAACAATGCGTCTCTGTTTTTTTTTTCATATTGTAGATTAACTGTTTATTAACATTTTGATGCTCAAATAGGTGCATGTGGCGACCTTTTGGGGTGTGTGAGTATTTCAAATTGAATTTGCAAGAAATTTGCAGTGGGGAAATAATTTTCGTTAGGAGAGAAGAGGTAAGCGCGGACTGAAGGATGAGAGCAATTACAATGGCAAACATTTACGGGGAACTGTCGCTCAGCACCTTCGGAATGAAACACAAATTAACGTGGAAACATCTTTCTATAAACTGTATAGCCTATAATGATTATTTTGAGGTATAAAACAATGCACAATACCCTACAATGACATATGACATTTTCTGATTAATACATAACATAATTTATTCACACACAAAGAAACATATAACAGTGTGATTTGGGCATCCCCTTGAAGATTTTTTAAATAGGTTTTATTTGCTGGTCGCTTCAACATAATTGTACCGTCCATAAACGCTAGGGAGAATATTTGCGCACAACAATGAATACGCCGCCTTTGCCAAAACCAACAGAGCAGCACATGTCTCCCCATAATGCGAGTAAAGCTGGAATGCAGAGGAACTTGATAACTGCGCTGAAGTTGGAGCGTGAGGATCGGGCAATAATCAGTGCGTGCGCAGTATGGGAGCTCCCTCTATTGTTACAGCGCGGGCCTGGCACCTACAGAATGAGACGAGAGGCCAAAAGACATGCCGCCAGCAATAGATAAGTTATAAGTGACCTTTTTTTTTTCGATTTTTGACAATTGTATTACTTTAGCAGAACTGGACATGTTCATATTAGAGCCCTGCATGTTGTTGCATGCCATTCATTAAAGAAATGTATTATCTGATGCTAAATGTCCACGTTTTAACAGAATACAAAATAAATAAACAGGGGAAAAGAAATGTGATCAATTTAAGTTGCTTCGCGAGATAGACACAAGCTTATTGTGTTTCTTTTTTATTGTATTTTTAGGTTTTCTAGATATAAAATGAAAATGCTATGTATCAAGAAGCTGTAAAATTATAATTATTCTTATTTACCCTTACATGAGGATTTGCTACAAAAAGACACAGTTAAACTACCACAAATGAACAGTGATTTGGCTACTCTTACCATAGTTTAATGTTGGTAATACTGTCGTTAAAATTGCAATCAATTAGCAATAAAAAACATGGTTAACCTACCACAATTTTACTATAGGCTAAACATTTTATGGAAAGTAGTTTAGCTCTGCTCTCCTTTCTATTACAATAGTTTATTATAATTTATTATAATATATTCATTTGCTTTTATGCATGAAACACAATTAATAAATGAATAATCATCAGTAAATATTATGTTTTCCTTTTCATTGCATACAATTAAAGCTATATTTAGTATTCTTGACTAATCTCAATATGTAATGCATAAAAAACGATAAAAACGCATCAAACCGAGAAGTGCAGTCTGATTGGTTCTCGGACATGTCGATCAAAGAGCGCATTTCGTCATCTTTCCAACCCTCTGGTTTGATTGGCTGCAAGAGCAGATTTCCCTACATGGTCACAAGATTTCGCAATACTCCCAAGCGCCGCTTTACCAAACAATAACACCTCAACCTGTGCTTATTTTTCCGTGAACAAAGAGGACATTATTCTTTATTTACCCGAGCGAAGGACTTATAAGGCACGAACGTTTTCGAGGTAAGTTGTGTGGGGTTATCTTGTGCTATACAGACAGTCGAATTTATTTTTTATCAATTACACGATGAGAGGATCCGTGCCGCTCACTCGATTGCAAAACAGCTTCAACTCCCGGATCTGAGGCCAGTGAGAGCTTTGTAAGCCAATATTTAACATGATCGTGATCGAATGTGTCTCGTTGTTGTTCACTCGCGTAACTTTGGTCAAAAAGCAGCCTGTTTGAGCTTTCAGCTCATTGTTAGAGCCCTGACGTCATGGTTAGGAATGTGCCAGCTAATTAGCCAACCTGCTAACCTGCAGTAGATAGTCTTGCTGGTTTTAGACGCCCGTAGACTTCAAGTAACGTTAACACTCGTGTCTACGTTATGGGTGCTGTTTAACGCGATGCGTTACAAAATATTTAATAGATATGCTGCCATTTTGGATGTATTCATGCTGTTGTTAGCGTAAGTCAGCGGTATTCCCCTTCATTCCCATAGTTCCGTGTATGATGTAACCAGAGTGCCACGATTAAAAACGGCATAAAACACACTGGCCGGATTTAAAATGACCACCTTAAAACTTAAGTCTGCCTTACAGTAGCTTCACTGTCCTAATGTTTGTTTAAAATGTTAACTTTAGCTGGGCATAGTTCTGCATGACTACGGAGTTTCCCTACTCCCGTGTACAAAGGAGCGGGTGGGAGCGCGAGCGATGATGCAACCGCGGGCAACACTTGAGCTCGCGCTCGTAGGAGAGAGAAAGAAATTTTGCCACATATGCACATTGACATGGCAGCACGGTCGGATTACAACAACATAATGCTAACGGATGAGCACAAGCACTTCACCAGAGTTTTAGGTGTTGCAGCATTTTGCTGAAATAATGCGTTTTCGCGCCGAGCATCTGTTCAGGTGGGAATTTTGTGGTATTAAATTATGCAAAAGTGTGATGAAGAATGATGCTTATGTGTGCAGAGTACTTTTTCTAACTTCTTTCTCTCTTCCTGTCTGGTTTTTAGGCACACCGCTGCATTCTGGGGCTTTTCACAATAACAGCTAACAATAACTCTGGTTTCGCGAAGGCTGACAACGAAGGTCAGAGAGGGCGAGCGTCGAACATTGGAAGTGGATCCAAATGAGCAAGCAGTTGCAACAGAAAATATCCAGCACAGATCAGAACGGCGTCAGTGTTATACAGAATCAGCCTCATAATAGTGCACTGAACCCAGCTGGAGCTGCAGGTCTACAGCAGGTACACACGTTTACAGTATGATTATTTGTATGACTTTGGAAAGCCACGATCAAAACTTTGCAGTGCTTAAACCATAGTAAATGTGCTTAAAGTGCACCCACTTATTCAGTTTCCTATAGTCTTAAAAGATAATGTTTAAATAAAAATAATAGGTTTACAACCCCCACACTCTCCTCATAACTTATACTCCCCATAATTTGCACATTTAAAAATTGCACATATTTATAGCACTACATTGCACCAAGTCATTTTGATTTGTACATACATTTGTAATTGTTCATATATATCTGCATACTTCTGATTATTAATAGCAACCTGTACATATAATCATCTATTGTTAATCTCTGTTCATAGCTAATACCTGTATATAATGTTCATAGTACATCCATCTGTAAATATTACCCAGTTTTTCTATAATTGCACTTTATAACTTATACCTATATCCTGCACTTGCTGCTACTGCACTCCTGGTTGGACCTAAACTGCATTTCGTTGCCTTGTACGTGTACATGTGCGATGACAATAAAGTTGAATCTAATTTAAATATCAAAACAAGTGTGTTGGATATGCCAAGGCCATGACCATGTCTTTAACTTTAGAAGAGATTATTAAGAATTAAGTATAAAGAAATAGTGTGTTGAGGGAAAGTTCAGGTCTTATTCTAGTTTGGTAGAAATCATTATGCACTACATGCAAATAATATTTAAATCTGCACACATTGACTCTCATTTATATGCCAAAAATGCAAAAAGCTATTATTGTAACATTTATATTGAATCACGTCAAGGATTTACACAACAGACATATTTATAACTCAAAACAACAAAATTTGAGGTGAACAGTAGTTTGCTTCCATCATAAACATTTCTATTTTAAATAGGGCTGGGCGAGTAATCGAAAAAGACATTCAGAACCTATAATCGATCAAAATTTTTCCAGGTCAAATTATTTCAATTACTTTCCCTACCTTGTGTGGAGCCACATGACCCTGCTCTGTTAAGGCTGATTTATACTTCTGCGTCGAACACATGGGTATGGGCCAGCGCAGCCTTTGCACTGTCGCATACCCATGCACCTCTTAAAAAAATGTAACTACACATTGTACGTGTGCACTACATTGACAATGATTGAAAGAAGCACCAGATATGCCTTGAGGCGGCATATTTTCCGTTACAATAAAATTATTATTTACAATAAAATATTTGTTTACAGAAGATTCAAGAAATGCACTGTTTAAAATATTTTTTACAGGATATTTTATTTAGAAGAGAAACTGCTTATTTTCTACGTTTGAAAACAATGAAAATTGGGCGATGCAGTGGTGCAGTAGGTAGTGCTGTCGCCTCACTGCAAGAAGGTCGCTGGTTCAAGCCTCGGCTGGGTCAATTGGCATTTCTGTGTTGAGTTTGCATATTCTCCCCGCGTTCGCGTGGGTTTCCTCCGGGGGGTCCGGTTTCCCCCACAAGTCCAAAGACATACGGTACAGGTGAATTGGGTACCCTAAAATTTTCCGTAGTGTATTTGTGTGAATGAGTGTGTATGGGTTTCCCAGAGATGGGTTGCAACTGGAAGGGCATCCACTCCGTAAAACATATGCTGGATAAGTTGGCGGTTCATTACGCTGTGGCGACCCCGATTAATAAAGGAACGAAGCCGAAAAGAAAATGAATGAATGAACATTGATATTTATTAAATAATCATAGATCGTAGATGGTGTGTTTCCTTCAATTATTTTAAAATCAAGTAATGCACCCTTCATTCAAAAATATCTGACTTGTAATATGTGAGCATATTTACTGTACAAAACCTGTCAGTGAACTATAAAAGCAAAAAAATAAAATAAATAAATAAAATAATCGTTCATTAATCGTAATCGAGTTAAAATGTTCAATTAATTGAGATTTTGGTTTTAGGTCAAATCATCCAGCTCTAATTTTAAAACAGTATTGCATTAAATATTTTTTCTACCTCACACTAGACCAGGGAAGCCCAATCTTTTCAACCCGCGACCCCCAAAAAGCCAATGCTAGTGACTCACGACCCCCAATATCCTCTGAGGTGATAAATATAGAAACCTTGCATGCAACGGTGCACACACGCCAATAGGCCCAGGTCCATTCTTCGTTTATTTTTTTTATGCATGCGAGTGCTGTAAATGTGCCAGAAAGTGTACCCTGCTGCCATAAAATCAATTTTCTGCATCTGTTGCCATTGCTTTGTCTTTAATATAATGTAATTAGCCCATGGGTCGCAATTCAAATGGAAAAAAAAGGCTGTAGCTATAAACTACTATTTTCATCTTCAGTAGGTTATAGATAAAATATGGTAATTCTAATGGTTTAATAAAATTAATTCAAGTTTTGGAAATCACCAAGCAACCCCACTTTGGGAACCACTGCTTTAGGCAATTTGGACATTTCTGATTAATGAGAGGACAGATCTACACACTTGGTCTGTAATCCCGATACCATTACTAATTGTTACACATCTTAATTTTGACAGGTTCCTCAATTAGTGCCAGTGAGTCCCGGTGGTGGGGGTAAGGCCACAGCACACAGCAAGATGAAGAAGTCTAATATGGATAAAGACAGTGATGAGTACCGTCAGCGAAGAGAACGCAACAATCTGGCTGTAAAAAAGAGCCGTATGCGCAGCAAACAGAAGGCACAGGACACACAGCAGCGCGTCAATGAGCTGAAAGAGGAGAATGAGAGACTGGAGGCCAAAATTAAATTGCTTAGCAAAGAACTGAGTGTGCTCAAAGACCTGTTTCTAGAGCATGCTCACAACCTTGCAGACAACGTGCAGCCACCTGCTTCTGGTGGAGGCCCCGGAGACCTCTGCAACAACAACAGCGGCAGTAACAGCAGCCAGTGAGGGTTCAGTTGCAGTGTGCAATGTGAAGGCTCTCTAGGCGAATCATTGTTCTTAATCGTATTATGCTTTTTCCCTCCTGTTCCTGGAATGTGTACTCAGTCCGCAGTGTTTTAACTTGTGTGTCTTTTGTTGGTACATTCAAATTTAGTTTCTTTTTCACTCGTATTGTATCTCATGTGGAATGTTATGATATCTTCGCCATAGCAACCACAGAAAGTCCAACCCACGCTCTTATTTGATGTGCTGGAGATAACGATTATAACCAGCAACCATAAAGCGACATGTTCCTGAAAGCTTGTGATGACTTGGAGGGCTGTGAAAACTTCTCAATAGACAATCTGGAGAAAAGCAGTAGATACTAATAGGAAATGCATTCCATCACTTCACTCTATTGTCTAAACTGATGAACAGATGCTGCAATCTTTAAACAATATACATTATGGCTTGGAATTAGGGCTACCAAACATTTAAGTAAGGATATCACCAGAAGAGTACTTACTTTGTCTTCTTGCTTTCTGCCTGTCAGCTTAAGTTGATTTGAATCTCTTATTTGTTGACCATGTCTTATTTTAGCACATACACTGTTGTATCTATGGTAACAGACTCTAGACAGACAAAACGTATTGCATCAGACTCCAGATAGTGTCTGCATTACCAGTAGTCTTCAAATCCCTACAGTTAAGCCACCAATTCTGACAAGGGTGGAGAAGGAGAGCTAGAGTAGAATATTTGCTCTAGCCTGTTTGTTAGGGTGTTGGTAGCCTAATTAACTCAAACTTATTTCATAACAGTCTGTGTAAATACTGTTGATGGCGCAGACAAGATTTAGTATGACTAGTACCTAGACTGGTGCTGAACTTCATCAATCACCTGATGTGCCCTAAATTGATGAAATGATTTAGATTGAGTTATATTCAGAAGTTCCTTATCCAAAGAAGCTCTTTATCTGACTACAAATTTTGTCCATTTGGTTTCCCTGACCAGTCTCTGAGAAGTATGTGTGAATTTAAATCTGCAGCTGCAGGTGTTACTTCAAGTTATTGAAGCAGCCACATGACCCTCGCCCTTATTGATTCTCATAGAGTTGTGTTCTTGGAGCCGCTGTAGATAGACTTTTGTACCTCAGGCTATATGTCATAGCCTCACCAGACAGCCTTTAATATCTATATTCCTGTTTAAGAGAAAATGAAAAAGCCTAGCATAAGAAAAGTCAAGGCAATCTTGTAAGATGTCTGAAGCATCTACTGTATATTTCCATTTTCTATACCTGAAGTTTTAAAACCTGAAAAAAAGCATGAAAGGCAATGCATGATTAGCACTATTTAAACAACTAATTAAGAGTTTTGCTCTATAGAGGAATAGTGAATTGGCAACTGCATACTTTTGTAATATATCAGGCTGCGAAAAAAAAATAAATCTATTGTGTAAAAGTTCTTTAAAATGAGACTAAAGTCAATATTTCATGAATATTTGATTGGCATATTTTGCTTAAGTATGAGGGTTGCTGGGCAACTTGCTTTTTTACATAATGTATACTTGGGTTTCTGTGCATTGTAAATTAAAGTTGAATACAAAATGTTTTTCTTGTTTTTGTACTATCTGTGAGGAGGGGCACAACACCCAGACATTTATTTGAACTTGCCATAATAGGTTTGGTCAAAAACTAAATTCCATCTGATATCATTATCACAAATAAACATTTACATGACTTCAAATATGAATCACAATCTCTGCATATTTAATAAAGAGCTCTTCTCTGCCAAAGAGATTGTAAGTCCTGCAGAGTGCCTCAATATAAACGTTTGCGTTTTGATGTGGATCAAAAGTTCTTATTGAAGTTGTCTTAAAACTATTAAACAACACCCATTCTTGTCATAGGACAATTAAAAAAAACAGTTTGATACACTTCAAATGTTGACTTCTATATATTTAGTTACTGCAAGGGTTTTATTTTTTGCAAAACCAGCCCAGAACACCAATTCACAAACCTCTGACAACGGCACAAGATACCCACTGCAATGAAACCAATGCCAACATTAATCCTCTAGTCTTGGGCATTCTGTTTCAGTATAACACTGCATGTTGAGGTGACGGATCTGTTACGCAATGCTGCATAGCTAAATCAGTCAAGTGCATGGTTAACTATTTAAAAGGAGTCTTGAACTGGAGTTGTCTAAAGTCAAGGTCAGGACCAAAATAAAACAGAAAAACTCAGATTATTGTACTGTATGCATTAAATAAATAAAAAAATGTTTACATAACAACAATTTAACAAAAAAAGTATAAATTGTCAGAACAATGTGATCAAAATGACTAAACCATTTTATTATGCATGCCACTTCTACACTACCTGACAAAAATCTTGTCGTCTATACAAGTTTTAGGAACAACCAATAATAACTTGACTTCTAGTTGATCATTTAGTATCAGAAGTGGCTTATATGAAAGGCAAAGGCCTCTAGATTAAGCTTATTTTACCAAAATAAAATAAGACCATGCCTTGATTTTTAATTAGGACAGTAAGATCTGTCTTGGCGTAGCCAAAAGTCTTGTCACTTAACAGAAATAATGTACAGTATAGAATATAAAGTCATTGCAGTGGAAAAAGAATTAATATTGTGTATGACTCCCATGAGATTGGAGGACTGCATTCATACATCTCTGCAATGACATCTGGAATGGCAAAGAAAGCATTTTTGCAGGACTCCCAGAGTTCATTAAGATTCTTTGGATTCATCTTTAATGCCTCCTCCTTCATCTTACCCCAGACATGCTCAATACTGTTCATGTCTGGTGACTGGGCTGACCAATCCTGGAGCACCTTGACCTTCTTTGCTTTCAGAAACTTTGATGTGGAGGCTGAAATATTAGCAGGAGGGCTATCCTGCTGAAGAATTTGCCCTCTCTTGTGGTTTGTAATGTAATGGTCAGCACAAATGTCTTGATACCTCAGGCTGTTAATGCAATCCACTCTGCAGATCTCTCACATGCTCCTATACTGAAAGTAACGCCAAACCATGATTTTTCCTTCACCAAACTTGACTGATTCTATGAGAATCTTGGGTCCATGCGGGTTCCAATAGGTCTTCTGCGATATTTGTGATGCAGTTCAAAAGACGATTCAATGGAAAAATCTACCTTCTGCCACTTTTCCAAAGGATCAACTAGAATTCAAGTTATTATTTGTTGGTCTTACAATTGGGATCGATGACAAGACTTTTGTCAAGTAGTGTATAGTTTGCCAAGTTACAAACCTTAATGCACAAACACAGTCTTGTGGTCCATCAATGTTATTTTGGTTGTCAAGCATCTACAAATGCCTACAGGCTGAATATGTATTATGCATGTGTATGAAGTCACTTTTTTCAAAAAGCTATGTTTATGTATTTTAAAAACACACTATGAAACTAGTGTCATGCAAACATACTAAGGGATGTTAACATTAAATTAGAGAGATCATAATGTCAACAATGTCATACTTCATGTTGCTTCAAACCTGTCTAAATTATTTTCTTAAGCAGAATAAAGTAATTTAAAAGACATCTGCAGAATTCTGTGGACCAAACAGACCAGTCTGATTTTCATTGTGTAAGCAAAAAAAATCAACTGTGTTCCACTACAATTTTGTCCCTTATGTCCCTTTAAATTTATTAGCAACCTGTCTGAAAGAACAGACAGAAAAATAAATCAAAACATAAAAAAAAAATCCCTGATAAAAAGTAATGCAAAATAATGAGAAAGATATTCTAGCTGACAGTGAGAAGGTGTGTCATTCTGTACTTGGACTCTGGACTAATGTAGGTGCGTGCATGTGATTTCGTACCCTGTTCAGTGAGATAAGCTGTATGACGTATATTGGAACACAGACACAGCTTCCCAGTAAAGAGGAAAGACGCAGAACACCAAGTACTAGCTCACACCTCTCTAAGTTCTTCTTCCTCTTTTCATTTTTCTATAAATTTGTACTTTAACAAACATCTTCTCTCTAGTCTACATTTCTCTGCAGTCTACAGGAGATGAACACAGTGATAGTCATTCTAAAAGTTCATTTTAAATCTTTACAGCCCCATCAGTAACTCCAGCGAATGTACAAATTTTCCATTTGCACTGCATTTCTAGACTTTAAAGCCAGTAGGTTAGTCTGAAGCCAATGCAATAAAATGGCTTTCAAGATGCTGATGCATTTGGTGACCTGCTTTAAGCGGACAAGGCCGCAGACACTATGTCATTCCAGCTGGCAAATGGCTAGAGACAAGAGATAGCAAAATGCTGATTCAAAAACGTGGTACATTTACATTGCTGAGGTTACTGTAATAATCTGCCACAGCACATTCGTTCTGTAGTTAATATATAACCGACTGACATCAGCATCATCCGACCGGCAGCAAGACATTAAGTTATGAGTGAGTATATTAACTGCTGGACTGCTTCCAATTTGGATATGCTGATAAGGTGGAGAGGCAAGTAGACAAGCTCTCGGGGGCACTGTAACCTCAAGCCAAAAGAGCAGATGTCATGCTACAGATGTTGTATTAACATTTCTCAGATTGAATTATGCTGCTCTCACTGGAACACCCTTGTACGTTTAACATCTAACACTATTAGGTAGAA
Source organism: Danio kyathit (assembly GCA_903798195.1). NCBI lineage: Eukaryota > Metazoa > Chordata > Actinopteri > Cypriniformes > Danionidae > Danio > Danio kyathit. Next base: position 45,524,924 of record LR812525.1, read on the forward strand.
ATAAAGTTTAATATGTTTCCTATGAGATAATGCTTAGATGTGAATGACTGAACATGGGACATAAGGTACATATTAAAGGGATAGTTCACTCAAAATTGAAAATTCACTCACTATTCACTCACCTTCACTTGTTCCAAAACTGTCTAAACTTTTTTCATCTGTTGAACACTGAAGAAGACATTTGAAAGAAACCTGGAAACCAGCAACCACTGATATCCATTAAAGGAAAAACAAATAGTATGGAAGTTAGGGGTGTAACGGATCATTGTTGATTAGCTATTCGTACGGATCACAACCCACGGTTCGAAACACACGTGACCCACGGACTCATAATTGTTTTTTTACTTGTAGATTAATCCTAAATTTGTATCGATCGCAGAGAGATCGCCTCTCATGTCATTGAAATCACATGCATGAAACTATTTAGGCTTTCCTGTAAAATATAATGATGACGGAAGAAGTTGTGGTAGGTTTTTTGGGATGTGGTGGGTTTCTTAGGTTATTAAAGGGTCACAAAACACCAAAACACATTTTTTAAGCTGCTGACAGTCATATATGTGTCCCACGCTGCTATAAACACTATTAGGACACATGCATTTCACTAAATTGGTTGTTTTTGCGTTATTTTGAGCAAATTCGTTCTTCCGGTTTGAAACGAATTTTTGAAGCTGTGTCACGGCCATGAGATACTTGCGTGTAAATCCAGTGTGGAGAGTGGCTGTCTGTACCTGCGAGTACATCGTGACGTCTCTGAGTGTGCGGCATTAATTCATGAGAAAGACTTTGTTAAAACCAATCAGGGCGCTCTATTGTGTATGCAGCGCAACTTCATTAATATGCATGATAGCTTCGGAGACTGTTTTACCTGTGTTCAGTGTTCAGACAACAGAGAGACGCCATGTTGTGTTGCCAAAACAAGTGAAAGAACAAGAATTTGGAGACATGGGTCATCAGTGTTGCATTTATTAGTGTGCTGCAATGAAGGTTTTTTTTTTTGCATTTTCCCGCAGTGAGAGCGCTGCTGGACTCATATGTGGATTACAGTGCACGCGACAGAATGCGTTTGTAAGGAACATTTTTTACCCGAGAGCTTTTCGCATCTGGAAATGATGATATCCGGATTTGCCGCTCATCTCCTTTTACAGTTTTTACTGAATGCTTAAACCCTAACCGAGATTCTTATAGCACAATTTATAAAACGATTAATTCTTATAGCAAAACTACTCACTGAGTTTGCAAAATTAAAAGCACAAACACTGCTTTGTACTAAGTTTGCAATTTTGTAACACACACTTTGCAAAATTGTAGGTTCAATCCACTGCACAGCACTCTTTTTGCGGAACTGTAAACACAACTCACTGCTTTACACTGAATTTCCAAATGATCAACACACTCCTAGCAAAGCTATACACATGTCTGGCTATTATTTACACTATTTTGCCAACTGTCTGGCACACTGTCACATGTGAAAACTGATTTAGATAATTAGTTAACTTTGCAATCAGATACTTTCCCTGGTGCCTTGGACTAGAGGACATTGCATGTGATGTAGATGAAATTTTGTGGCTGGACCCAGAGAGACGACACGATGTAGTCTGATTTTTATTTTTTTTTTTCTCAGTGAAATTACTATTTTGTGTTTTGATTTGGAAAAACACTTGTGCTTGTTTTGATGTGTGTAAATAAACACCAGTACTTGAAGTTTGCATCCCTGTATGTTTGCAGAACTATGAGAAAAGGTATGACCTCAAACTGAGATAGCCTAGCTTGTGCTTCGAGAAAGCAAAAGCCAGATTTTTTTTTTTTGCCTTTCAAAAACATAACAATTTAGGCCAAACTCAATCCAAACATAATCTTGCACACACTGACTGAGACATGTCATACAGTGAATCAAATATAAAGCCATAAAATTACACAAAACAAACAAACATACAAATAAACCAACAAACAACAAAAAATATATATATAAAATAACAAAAAAAGAACAACATACCCTGCAGACATCAAATAGAAACTCTGTAAGGGGTTAAATAAAACCATATTCTTGAAACAAATCATACAATTGTTTAGTCTTAGTAGTTTAGTAGGAGCTGTTTTCAAAGCAAAAGCCAGATGTATTTTTTATTCATTCCAACTGTGTGTAGTTGCCGCATTGTGTGCTTATTAATGTGATGGCTTGTGTTAAGTGTTTGATACAAAAATATCATTTTTACGAAGGTTTGAAGAGTTTAACAAGGTTTATTAGCTTTTGCAAGAGAACTAAAATGTTTTGCAGATTTGGTGAAGGGTTTTCTTATTTGTGTGTAGAGTTTTGCAAAAATAGCCAATAGTTACAAAAAATGTGCTTAAGCTATCAGAAAAAAACTGTAAAAAAAAGACACAGTTCCAGTTTGATTGTCCTGTCTCGACTGATTTGGTAAGTGTGCGATCAGCAGTGGCGGTTCTAGGGGGGGGGCCAGGGGGGGCCGGTGACCCCGTGTCAACAAGCTTGGCCCCCCTCCTCTGGCCCCCCTAAATTTCAACAATATCACACGTATTTTTGTGTCAAAACGCCACAGAGAAGCGAGATCAGCCATCGGTGGCAGACTGCGGAGATATGACTGAGGCCAGTGTTGCCAGATGTGGCTGACTGATTCCAGCCTAAAAACTATCCAAAACCCGCCGAAATGCACACACATGCATGCAATCGAAGTCAAAACCGCCCAGTTGAGCGGGAAACCGCCCAATCTGGCAACACTGACTGAGGCCTCTCTACCAATGCTCTCTACGCTCTCGGTGTCGCGTGCACTTGCTCTCTCTGTCAGTGACGGTGCTGCGTGCATCAGTTCCCCGCATCTGTCAAAAGTTAACCCCCAAATTGACACAGGTAATAAAAAGATTCAGTCGTGTTCATGTTGTGAAAAACTATCAAAATGTCCACTGCTGATTATGTTAGATTGCTGTTTTCAATAGCGATTTTAACACTTTTAATATAGGAAGTCCTCGGCTATGCAGAGGCTATAATTAATCAGAAATTGATTGTACATAGTTTTACATCAAGAAATGCAGTCTTGAATTTACAAACAGTCTGCAAATACTGGAGAAAAGATGTAACACAATGATTAAATTTAGTTTTCAGTCACGCTCATGTAAAGGTATAATAGGGGAGCACGGGGCACAAAGTAATGCGGGGTTAAATGTAACACAGAGTTTTAAGGTATTTTCTCAGGGTTAATCATGGCATGCTTCCAAGGTTTTCACCACAGTGTCGGCAGACGTCTTCCTGCAAATTATTGAAAATTGTCGGCGAAATTTGGATGAGATACACAGGAGAAATCATTTTTGCAGCATAAAAGTATTTTTTATTATAGTCGATATTTTTTTATTTTGAAAAAATCTGTGAAAGTATATTAGTGAAATGTTATATTGTTGTGATCACCGTCTTCTAGGCTAAAAGATGAAACCATTTAGAAAGATGTATAGAACACACAGAGACTGCTAGCCAGTTTTGAGTAAAACATGACACAGCGGGGTTAGTCGTAACAGAGTGTTACAATTAAGCCACACACTGTTGGACACCAATTAAACTAACTAAATATTTTTTTGAATTTTGAGTGTAATGTTAAGAACTTTTTAAATAAAAAAAAATTTTAATAGAAAAAATATATATTTTATTGCTAATAATGCAAATAAATGCATTGTATAATAATGAATAAATGGATAATAATGCAAATAGATTCAAATGTGTTTATCCAATAAACAAAAAAAAATAAATAAACATACTGTGCTATGTAGAATAAAAAACAAATGAGCCAATTACTGAGGAAATATAGCTACTATTTAAAGTAAACTGACTTTAAATTAATTGTGTGAAATCTGCCTTTATAAGCATGTGTTACAACCAATGACTGTATAAAATACAACTAACCCCCTGTCTGTTACAACTTGCCCCGCAGGTAGGGTAAATAGTAACATTTTTACTCCTGACACTTTTGGCAATACTGCACAGAAACCAAAGGTCTGGCGATCTTAATTCGAGTGCTCATTTGTAGGAGAGGCTTGTGTGTTGTTGGTAAAAAAATATGGTTTGTCTAACCCTATTACTTTGTTCACTATTTGACCAAAACCAAAAAGTGTTACTTTGTGCCCCGCTTTCCCCTATTCAACTCGTTTAGTTTTGCCTTCATTCATTTTTGTTTTCAGTTGTGGCATCAAGCACGAGTCTTCAACACATGATTATTTACAACACGCTTTTAAACAATAGTTTAATTTCTAATAACTACTTTTTTTATCTTTCCCATGGTGACAGTGAGTGCATAATATTTTAGTTATTTTGCAAGATCTTGCAAGTTGTATTCAGACAAAGTCCCTTTAAGTATTCTGTAGGTTTTGATTCAGATTAAAGTGTAATTTAAAGACTTGTTAACTAGGAAAGTTAGAATAATTAGTCAAGTTATTGTATAACTGGTTTGTTGTGTAGACAGTCAAAAAATATACAGTAAATATTTCTTAAGGAGGCTAATAATACTGACCTTAAAATTGTTTTCAAAAAATTAAAAACTGCTTTTATTCAAGAAATAAACTAAAGAAATAAGACTTATTATGACTCCAGAAATTTTTTTGTTTGTTTTATAGGGAATACTGTCAAAATCTCCTTGGTTTGTTAAAGATCACTTGGAAAACATTATTTTAAGTTAACGGGAGGGCAAAAAAGTTCAAAAAGATTTCAACTGCATCTGTTAACCTCTTAAGGCCCACTGTGTTTTTTTTACATGCATTTTTTTATTTCTCTTTGCTATTTGGGCTTATTGGAACCTAATTAGAATAAAAATCTAAGTATCATCTTTTGATTTGTAAAGAAAAATTATGTCTTTTTGTATTTGTAAAGAAAAAATATGTGGACTCGTGGTCCAAATTTACATAAAACACTTTTTCCCGAATTTTCTTTTATGCATATTTAAAAATTTAAAAAAAAATTCTATCAGACAGTTAAAACAACATTTTTTTCTCATTTTGGGCAGTTAAAAATAGGGTTTGGGACATTTCATATGCTGCAAAATAGTTGCAGGTGGACACTGTATGTCTTTAACAAAATATAAAACATTCAAAGTTTTTTAAATATCCACTTAAGAGCTAAAAATGTGCTGTCCACGTATGTGGACACTCGGGCCCTAGGAGGTTATATTTTACAGGTGCGAAAATGTGCCTTGATGTACTTGAATGTTAAAAATGTCTTATCCTGCTACAATACAAAGTTACTTGTCAAAAAAAATGAACATGGAAGATTATCTTGAGTTTAAGTTATTTATTTAGCTTGTATATGAAGACTGCAGAGTGATACATGAAAAAAATGACTTCGAATAGTTTTTTAAGTATTTTGTGATGCATGTTAAAGTGTGCCCCCTAAAAGTACAAATGGCCCCTGCCCGGCCACCCCAGTTACTCTGGTCTAGAACCGCCACTGACGATCAGTGCCCTTTGTTTGTTCATTCAGATGGCAAAGTTAGTTCGTATCATCAGCAGAGCTCTTTCAGTTTTTAAAGACATATCATAGCTAAAATGATTTAGTTACTAAGTTTACAGTATGTTAATATCACTGCAATATTATAGTACAATATTATAGACTGAAGGATCCGCTGTAGATGCTGCTCTCCGAATGTAAACATGTAAACACAGCAATCAAACATTGACCGTGGTGTAGAATTTTCGCCGCATGTGCCAGGTATGTACACACACGGCTTTCTGACGCTACCTATACCGAGTGCATCTTACCGAGAAATGCGGAGGATCAAACATTACATTAAAACTCCACTGTCCAACAGTTCCTCGCTTTCAATATCTCATTTGTCACAGGCGACATGCAGTAAATGTTCCTGAATAAAAAGTGAAAGTGCCAAACTGCAGTTAAAGTCGACAAATTAATAATTTGGTAGGTAATTCGATTACTGATGTCCATGTAAACACAGTCACTGTCTTTCTCCCCTGCGTCTGCGTGCCCAAACGGAAACTCCCATATTTGCAAATCCTTCCCTCTTTCCCTCCCCCGACACTCCCACCTAAACAGAGCTGGACACGCCCACTTTCCTGACTTTTTCCAAACTAGAGGTTTGAAAACAGGGGGGTTTCATGGTCCTTTAAAGGTGTTTTCTGTCACTGCTTGTTTGAAGCATTAATGCATTAATGCATAATGCATTAATTTAGTCTAAGCTGCACAATTAATTACTAAAAGATCGGGATCTCAACAACCCATGCAGCATCAATTATAAATGATGGTGATTTCCATAGGTTTATTAATCCTTCAAATTGCTGCATTCAAATCTGTGTTTAAAAAAATGCAAAAATCAAGGAGATCAAGAGATTCAGTCCTTAGTATACAAACAGTCAAACAACACAGAAGTACTGGGATAACAGTTTATAGTTTAGATAAAACCACTGATGTTTATGGTAAAGATTAAAATCACTGTCATATAAATTTAACTTGACATTCAAAAAAAAAGTTGTAGGCAGCAATTACATTATTTAACCAACAGGTGGAGACTACCAGCCGTCAAAAATATGCCACTGAATAATTCTTCAAAAATGATACATTTAGCAATGAAACATGAAGTTTTATGAGGGAATAACTGAATCATTTATTGTAAATGAAACTAAAAAAAAATATGGGTTGTACAAATTATAATGTTAGATTTCTAATTAAATTAATAATTAGCGTTACCAGCAACAGTGAATTTTTCATTTTACTATTTAATACTATTTACTATTTTTTTTTTCATTTTACTATTTAATTTTTTATTCAGCTGATTATTTCTTTATTTTATTTTTAATACAATTACAGGTTTTAAGTTCTGTTTGTTCAAACCAAAAGTGTCTTGCAGTGCTGTTTTTGTAATAAATGGAACGCAAATAACATTTGTCTCTGGCTGATCCAGAAAATGGTTCGATTCGTGATCGGTGTAAACTAATGGAAGTCAGTGGTTACAGGTTTTCAGCTTTCTTTAAAATATCTTCTTTTGTGTTCATCAGAAAAAAAACTCAAACAGTTTTGTGAAGTGTGAGTAAATGATGATTTAAACTTCAGTTTTGAGTGAACTATCCCTTTCAGGCACAGGTGTCAAACTCAGTTCCTGGAGGGCTGCAGCTCAGCAGTTTAGTTCCAACCCTAATTAAACAAACCTGATCAAACTGAGTCCTTCAGGCTTGGTTGAAACCTACTAAAATGTGCAGGGCTGCGGCCCTCCAGGAACTGAGTTTGACACCCCTGCTTTAAGGTGACCGAATTTCTGAATTGGAAAGCAGAAACATTTTCTAGTTCTGCAGTGAAAATACAATTTAAAACGTGCTGGTTACTATCTAAATAAATAACAGTTTGACAATACATTTTGATGATTTTGGTTTTAAATGGTTCAGGTTTCTGTGGCCACCGTACTACGGTTACTTTTATTATTAATTAAGATGATGCGAAACTGATCATAACTGTTCTTTGAAACATAATAATTAACAAATAAAAAATAAGAATGCTCATTTTTGGGGTAGTTCACCCAAAAAATATTAAATTCTGTCATTATTTACTTGCGCTTTATTTGATTTTTTGTTTTGTTTTATTGAACACAAAAGAATATATATTAGGAACAATTTTGGTACCAGTTAATTTGTGTAAATGATGAGGGAGTGAACTACCCCTTTAAGGTTTAAGTGGAAATTATTGACTGAAATCCAGACAGGTATTTTTATGCCCTTGAAGGCACTTTGAGGAAGATGACGCAATTTGAACAAGAAAACATGAGTAAACATCTAAATTTCATCATGAAAAGCCCTATTAAATATTATGAATAAAGGAAACATTCAGGGGACATGTCCAGAAGTCGTGTACCTTCAAATGGTGTCTCTTCAGGTAAATGATGATAATAATGCTCTGCTTTGTCAGGGTTCGTGTCCTGATGGCTTACAGCGTCCCCTGGTGGTAAAAAAAAATATATAAACTCAAGACTGCTCAAGTAACTAAAGCAATATTTAGGTTGGGTTTTTACCTATGGTTTTTAGACTGAATTTGCAAGTGTGTAAATGCAAGTGTATTTTATCTACCATTTATCTATTATAAATGGTAGATAAAACGGGAACATAGCACCAAAAACTGGGGACGTCATAAATAACGTTACTGTATGTAATTTAACTTACCTCCTTACAGCCATATGCGGTAAGTTACCACGTTTTGTGTGTCTTTCAACAGCGAAGGTAGCTTAACTTTACTTTTCAAAAGCGAGATGGCAATATTAATATTTTATTTTTCCAGGCTTTCGAGATTTTCAAGTTAAAACGGTAGAGTTGACGCTTCAGGTTCACTCACAGTAAGCAAACGTCACATTTCCGGTGTCGGTTAGTTTGAATCTGAACGAATGATTCGCAAATGAATCACTCTTTTGGGTCAGCTCTTCACGACTCGGTTTATGATTCAGTCTAAACGATTCCAACAGCTCAAGAAGTTTTTGGTGCGTCTTTCAGAGAAGATAACAGAAATGTTGCTGAAGGAAGTAGAAACCTACATTCGGTTCAAATATGTATGTTTGCCAGTGATGAAAAACTGTGATGATTAACATTGATATTTACCTATAGATAATCTGGAGTATCATTTAAATATTTGTATTGTATACAGCAGTGGTTCTTAAACTTTTTTCATTAAGTACCACCTCAGGAAAAAATTGTTCCTCTAAGTACCACCATAACGACCAGTATTGAAATACAGTAGCGTAATTAAACAGCTACATCTCTGCACAGTTCAAAAACGTGGCAGATTAATTCTTATTGTTATGAATATTTATTATTGTCAGCCTCTTTAACCGTTATAACTAGTTTGAACATTAGCACTGTAGCCTACTGTGCTTACAGGTAAGAAGAAATAAACAAAACGTCAACATTTAAAATAAAATGTGATTTTAAAAGTTTATTAAAAATGACACTGTTCTTAAAAAGTGAAAAGTAAGCTGCTGTACTTAAATGTAAAGTATTAACAAATAGTAACCTATTCATCAATACCTGGAAATGTTGCTTTGACCTCATAAATGTAGGCTATCATCATATTCATATATAAACTCTTTTTGATAAATTTTGAAATATATGTTGTATGTATATATGACTTATTTGTATATCTTTGAAATCTAAACATTTTAAATATATGAATTAGATTTACATATTTAAATTAGAAATTAGATCTGCTTACTGCGCGTTAGAGTAGGCTTTGTGTGTCAGAAAAGCAAGTCATTAAACTTCACCTGTCATCATTGGGATATAAAAATACGGGATACGCCCCAACAACTGTTACAAATATGGAGAGAAAATTAGCTTCAGATGATAGAATACATAACAAACATTAGAAAATTGAAAATAAAGTAAAAGATTTAGCCTATTAAAATCAATTTACTGATCATATTGGTGTTATTGTACGCATTAAAGGGTTAAAAGTGTGTTCATTTTTTACTTAATTATTCAGCGATTCCTCCGCGTACCACTAGAAGTAAGCCTGCGTACCACTAGTGGTACACGTACCACAGTTTGAGAACCACTGGTATACAGTATATAGCTAAACCATGGTATAAGCACAATTTAATAATGATTTTCATACACTGACCATAGTTCAACCATGGCATTTGCAATAAAACTGGTTATACAAATGGTAATATGTAGCCTATGCCATTTAACCAAGAGAGAGACATTGTACTTGTACCCATGCATGTCATGATTAAATTCACTGTAAGTGAAACTGTTTGAAGCGTATTTAACCATAAATTACACTATGATAAACAGCAAAAAAGTTACAAAAGTCTGTAGAAGTTTTTTTTTTTGTTTGTTGTTGTTGTTCGTGACATTGTACACCTTGCATCTGATTCATCTTTAACCACATTCTTGTACACATTAACACACATAGTTTGCACTTTGAAGTAGGCTTTGATTGGGTATTTTCACTAAACAACAGCTTATCTTGGGTAAAATGTTGTAGATTGGTATTGTTAGGTTAGTTCATCCTCATTTCATGAATGCTGGCCAGATATTTAAAATAGACATTCATCATCTAGCCCAGCTGAACTGAACTGAACTGAATAGAATCATGATGAACTTGGCTCAACTCCACTTCACTCAACAAAGCTGAGATTAAGTAATGTTTATTCATTCTCATGGACTGTTTGCATCCATCATGCAGACTGGGATAGATGAACTTTAAGTTAGCCATCAACCGTTGAAACACGTGCCATGTGCTTTCAAGTACTGTACACACCACATAGGCAATTCCTAGAAGGGTTAATGAAAAATAAGTGGGTGTTTTACCGTCAGGAGTCAGAAATTTATGGCTCGATATTTTTTTTCTAGGGTATTTTCCCCCTCTGAACAGTGTTGATTTCTTGAACTATGAATGAGTGCATCTCTTAATCCCATTAAAAGAGTGCAGATGATCGTGTAAAAGGGAGGCAGAGAACAAACAGGGCTAAAACTGCACTGATCTGATTCATGTAGAGGAGTGGAATTCAGTGGGTTTACTTGAGGAATTTCAGCTATGCTGAGTTTGTTTACTCTGTTGCGTCTCTCTCCATCTCTTGTTTTAATATGCTCATTAATATCAGCCACCACATCCTCCTCCCAGCAGGCTTGACTTTATCTGACTCTCTGGACTGACACTGTTATCTCCCAGTTTACTGCTTCACAGCATTCATCCTTCATTATACAACACATTTATCCATCAGTCTCATTACATCACATTTATATTTACATACTGTAACTCAAAATAGTTTTGATTACATATAGCAATCAGAAACTTTTTTGTAATTGAGGGTGTTTAGTAAGAACAGTGAGGGTTTAATATTTTTATATGGCGTTTCAAAATAATGCGTCATTTATTTTTTGTCCTTGGTGAACATATTTAATATTTTTGGTGTTGAGTATTCTTGCATTGAATGCTCAACAAAAAACAGCTGATTTTTTCCTTCTTTCTTCATATTTGATAGCATTAGTTATTTATGCTCCTTTCTTTTCCCACCACGTTATATATGAATATTTTAAGCTTCAAATAAATAGATTTAAATATAAATACATATCTGGGTGACGCAGTGGCGCAGTAGGTAGTGCTGTCGCCTCACAGCAAGAAGGTCGCTGGTTCGAGCCTCGGCTGGGTCAGTTGGCGTTTCTGTGTGGAGTTTGCATGTTCTTCCTGTGTTTGCGTGGGTTTCCTTCGGGTGGTCCAGTTTCCCCCACAATCCAAAGACATGCGGTACAGGTGAGTTGGGTAGGCTAAATTGTCCGTAGTGTATGAGTGTGAATGAGTGTGTATGAATGTTTCCCAGAGATGGGTTGCAGCTGGAAGGGCATCCGCTGCGTAAAACATGTGTTGGATAAGTTAGCGGTTCACTCCGCTGTGGCGGATAAATAAAGGGACTAACTGAAAAGAAAATTAATGAATAAATACATATAAATATTCAATTCTTGATAACTTTTATTTATTTAATCAGTTAAATTATAAATGCATTAAAATCTATATATAATTGATTTATTTTCCTTCAGTTATTCGTCAAATGTATTAATTGGAAACCTTGTGAGTGTTGGATGATTTATTGGCTATTTGTATGAAAAAGTTCATTGGGTGGTTCAGGCTGGTCAACAAAAGGTCATTGGCTGTTGGCCCCTGTCAGACGATATTATTGGCTGTTAGCCCGCGTGGGAGAAGGTCATTGGCTGGCCATGATGTTTTGGTTGCCAGGTGTCTCTGGCAGAATCCTCCCTTGATAAACAAGCGTATCAGATTCTTCTTCAATTTTCTGCACATCGCACAACTGTGCTCAAACTTGACTTAACACTTAAAGCACCTCATCAATGCTCAGGGAACCTCATTGGGCTGTTCGGTTCCTTAAGCCTAATATTAAGCCTGGGATTTCATTGATTTACTCGCATTGTTAGTACAAAGCACATGTTTTGCTTTGACAGCCGTTAATGGCCTCATATGTCATAATAATTGTCTGGGCTGCAGTTAAAATGGACTTTGGTATTCATGAATTAATGACAGTGATTTCCGCATTCTATAGTTGCAATGGAAAGAGACAACTCAAGAGTAGTTATGATCGTAGTACTGATTTTCCTCAGCAGAGTAGGATGAAATACATTTTTCCCACAAACTGCAAATATTGACATTATGTTTCACATCGTGTTGCACGTTTCCTAACAGATGGACGGTCGAAAGCATCCAAAACCTCCACATAAAAATGAGCGATGAACCTTTTGTAAAATCACCCTCCTTTTCCTTGCCGAGCACGCCAAGATACGTTTGTTTAAAGTAAACCTCCTCGAAGATCTTGGCGAGAAACGTCCTGCAGCAGCACATCTGGAAAACATGCCCTATAGAGGGAGATTTTATTGTTTGTCTTTTAAGAACCAAAGCCCCCTAATGGTTTTCATAATTTAGCATAAAGTAAAGGATATTAGTTTCAATAATCTCTTATTCATACAATCTCCCCATAAAATACAGAACTGCGGAGATGTCAGCTGTGACTGAGTTCAGCACATGCGCCAAGAACATTCAGCCTCATTACGACAGGTCAGATAAGGCAAAAGAGAGAGAGAAACGTTTGTGCTTTTTCACTTTTCCAGATTTTATGTCATCACACGCGATGCAGAGTTCAAATACGACATGCAGCTTTCCATATTTCCTGAGGGTGTGTGTGCATGTGTGTGACGGAGATAAACTTTGTGAATGTGTGTGTGAGTTCAAGTATATTCACTAGTCTGCATTGTTGTTTTCCCATGGAATTCCTGCATTTTGTTTTGCAGAGTGACCGCTCTGCATCAGACAGGTATAAATGTAAACAGCCCTTGCATCGAGAAGTTCTTCCTAGCATGCTGACGACATGCATAGGTATACACACAGTCCCTCTACTCATACATAATCATCTGTCAAGAACACACTTTCTCTCTCACGCACACATTCATTGATTGTGAGGATGAATATGCATGCACATACATGCACACACCACTGGGCCTCTCCTCCTACTGTTTCACTGCCAACAATGTGCAATTTGTGCAGCCACAGCAGAAAAGCTGGGGATGGATGGATGAATCTGATGTAATTTGCTTTCTTTTTCCTTTGCTTTTTATTTGATTCTCTTTCTTCTCTTTATCTCCCTGCAGATTTTGACGACGCAGAAAAGTGGTCTAGCTCCACCAATGAACACTTGAGAGAAGACAGCGAGAGAGTGAGAAATGGAAAAGGGGACTATATCCGAAATGAAAAGAACCATGGGATTGGCATTTCACATCTGCTCAGGCAAGATTGGCTTTTCTCCCACAAATGTCATGTTTGTGTGTGTTTTTAAAGCGGCTATGTACAAGTGCTGCAGTACAGTGTCTTGTGGTGAAGGATCTGAACCACTAATTATTAAATAAAAAAGCTGCTTCAAGATAGGATCTTTGAATGAGGATGTTTGTTTTTGAGTTTTATAGTCCATAATTAATGAACATTATCCTGTTAAATTTACATAAAAAACTGCTGCAGTGGTTGCCAGATGTTCATCCTAAAGATATTTACAACATATAACTGCCTATTTCTTTAAATAATACTATAAAAACTACGTAGTTCTGTAAAACTCGACATGTTAAACAATAGCCTGCATATCCTGTTGTTTCCAAACAGTTTATTGAACTTCATAACAAAATATATATATAAATAAAACTACAAAATATAGAGAAATACGTACTTGTGCATGTGTATTTTATATTTTGTATCATGCTTGGTGAAGGATTTGTTGTTTAAATGGCCTAAAAGTGAGATGAAGATAATAGCTTACAATGTAAACCAATGAGATTAGTATAAAAGACATAAATAATATAACAACAGTATAAATAATATTTTAGCAGATACAAAATACATGCAAATATCCATTGATACTCAATGTGTAAATGAAATGATATTTAAATGTATAATATTATGAAAAGCTTATTAGTTTTAACTGCAAAGCCATAACGAAATAGGATTCAGTGATGATTGTATGATGTGCAAATTACAGATCCTCAACACTCAGTTGTATAATTTTTTATACATATATTTTATTTTCATATAAACATATATCTTCAAAACAATCTAACAAACTCAAATTTAGACAGCACATATGGTCATACATAAAACAGCAAAACACATTTAGGCTAACGCTAAAGTAATGAAACAGACATTAATTTGTTAAAAGCAACAAATTATATAAAATTAAGATCAAAGTTAACCATACCATTTCTCCAGGATAACTGAAAATTAAAACACAAACATATCTTATTTATTGAAAGCAAAAATGTTTGTGTAGCCTAAACAATGTGGGAGTAGTAGACCTAAAATTATACAATCCCAAATCAGAAAAAGTTGAGACAGTATGGAAAACACAAATATACAAATGTCATCTTTCTTTGAGGAACATTGTTTTTAAACATTCCAATAATTTTCTCATGTATTTGTTGGCAAACTGGTGACTCTCTGCCCATCTTTGCTCCTAAAGGACTAGACCTTTCCTGGATGCCAAATCATAATTACAATCACCTGTTGACATCACCTGTTTCAAATCGTCATTATTTAACCAATTTACCTGATTACGAGCCATAAACTGCTCCTGTCCCAACTTTTTCTGGAATGTGTTGCAGGTCTGAATAACAAGAAAGGATGTATTTTAACAGATGAAATTAAGTTGACCAGACAAAACATGAAATATTTTGTGTTCATATATGAAATACAAGTCAAAGTAAGTTTGGAAATCACTACTTTCTTTTTTTATTTGCATTTTCCATAGTGTCCCACCTTTTTCTGATTTGGGTTTGTTAGAGCGGTCCAGATTTTAATGGCAGTGAGTGGTCCCTGACTAAATAACCTCATAAAATTAGGAGACTGGGTTTTAACTTTGATCATTCAAAATCAGATTTGCTTTTGTATACAGCGTCTCTGAGATCTGGAAGTCTATTATTTAGAACACCCATACCTGTCAGAGGGGAAAAGAACCTATATGTCTTCAAAGCAATGGGGAGAGAGAAATAAAAGAGTCATATTTCACTTCACAAAGTTCTTTTTGTGTGTGTTGCTGGCTTTTTAATCAGTGCCAAAAACATACTGTACTATACTATAGCCAATAATGTGAAGGACAAGATGCATGAGTGTAGTCTAGAATACCAATAATACAGTGACTTTACTTTGTTATTGTGTGTTAAAATTTACCTTTCCATTACATGAACACAATACTTTTTACTTTTGATTGACGTTTGTTGTCAGATTATGTCCCATTGACAGAAGAATTGAGTTGTATTGAAAACACAAAGTCTCCTTTATGGTCCATCAGAGAACACTGAGGAGGGGCCATAAAAAGTGAGTTTAAGAAAAGTAAAAGCATTTTAAAGGAGTAATGACTAACAAAGTACAAAACTTGAATTGAGTCTAAGATTCAACTGGATTCAACTGAAATTGACAGAGTTAATAATCAGGCTCAAGTGTCCGTGCCAGTAGGTGTCAGTATAAAGTCCAAGAACACTTAAAATAGCTGGTACCCTGACAAATGCTCCACTAGCACTACCCCATCAAAATATTACATTTCTCTCTCTCTCTTTATTATTTCATTACTCTTCAGAAAGCAATCTAACCACTTATAGTGATGGTTTAGTGTGTAACCAAATTGTTGTAGGGCAACCCAGTGGCGCAGTAGGTAGTGCTGTTGCCTCACAGCAAGAACGTCGCTGGGTCGTAGGTTCGAACCTCGGCTGGGCTGGGTCAGTTGGCGTTTCTGTGTGGAGTTTGCATGTTCTCCCTGGGTTCGCGTGGGTTTCCTCCGGGTGCTCCGGTTTCCCCCACAGTCCAAAGACATGCAGTACAGGTGAATTGGGTAAGCTAAATTGTCCATAGTGTATGAGTGTGAATGTGTGTGTGGAAGTTCCCAGAGATGGGTTGTGGCTGGAAGGGCATCCGCTGCGTAAAATCGTGCTGGATAAGTTGGCGGTTCATTCCGCTGTGGCGACCCCGCAAGGGACAAAGCCGACAAGAAAATGAATGAATGAAATTGTTGTAAGAAGAGTTAGCACTCAGAAATTTCACAAATAATTACCAAGAAATTTACATTTTGAGAAAGCCTAAAGTGGTATTTTCTAACATATTCTGTAATTAGTCAATTATTTACATTACATAGTTTCATTGATGTTTCTCTTCAGAATAGCATATTAATCTGATTATTATATATTAGAAAAAATTCTAATATGTTACAAACTATTCAACACAGGCATCTAATATGCCTGTCTGATCATATTTGTTTTCAAGAATGACCATTTTGTGGGGGCTTCTGTAAATCGTGTTAAATTATTTTTTTATCAGAAATGTAAAACTTAACCTATTTCATTTTTGTTTTGGTGCTTAAAAATGCAGTTTTGTCTTCATGGCAAGACATGATAAGAGTAGGATGCTACTGGCGGTATATACTCTCTAGAATATTATCACATATGATTTTAATTAGGCGATGCGGTGACGCAGTAGGTAGTGCTGTCGCCTCACAGCAAGAAGGTCGCTGGTTCGAGCCTCGGCTGGGTCAGTTGGCGTTTCTGTGTGGAGTTTGCATGTTCTCCCCGTGTTTGCGTGGGTTTCCACCGGGTGCTCCGGTTTCACCCCACAAGTCCAAAGACATGTGGTACAGGTGAATTGGGTAGGCTAAATTGTCCGTTTTGTGTGTGAATGAGTGTGTATGGATGTTTCCCAGAGATGGGTTGCAGCTAGAAGAGCATCCACAGCGTAAAACATATGCTGGATAAGTTGGCGGTTCATTCCGCTGTGGCAACCCCAGATTAAGAAAGAAAAAATGAATGAATGATTTTAATTATAATAGCTAGTATATACGCTAATAAATTATAGGCAGTAATAGTATGAGTACTTAGCTCTCCTGAATTCGTCCCTAGTATATGCAGATTTCATACAATTGTAGGTTATTTCATGTAAGAGCAAACCTTCATAGAAGGCCTTACAGACAATGACTTAGGCCTACTTTTTGGCGAGATTTTGAATGGAGGCTGGAGTGTGCATATTAAGCAAACAAAAAGGTATTGAGAGCACATATTTAAGACAGTATACACTTGCATTTGTCTGTTAGAATGCAAACAGGGAGAGAGATAGTCAGACTTCTCTTTTCATTACTGTGCTAAATGTATAACGTACCTTAGGGTAATGGACTTCTAATCCTTAACCCCTATTCCAAGGCTCAATCAAAGTTTCCTTTGGCTGCACTCTGTATGCACACCCCCAATGGATGCACACACATTTAAGCACACATTAACATTGATAATCCTACCATCTCATCATGACTACTTATTCATTTTTTCCAGAACAATACCACTCCCAGAACAGAAAAACCCAGTGGCAGAAATCAACCAAATAGCCAGCCACACTAGTCTTACACATACACATACACATAAGCGAACACATTAAAAATAAAATATATTCTTGCACATCGAGCTCACAGCCTCACACACAACATGCATGATGTTCTCCCACACCCTGTGGTTGTGCACATGCGAGTATAATTAGAGATGTACTCTGGAGATTTGAACGTTCCAGAGATAGCAAGATTTACTGTTTGAAGACTATTCGGCCAAATCAGGGCTCTTAACCCCCCGAAGAGAGAGAGAAAGAGAGAAAGAGAGAGGATCTAGTGATGTAGGGGGCGGGAGACTTTGGCCATATCGTCCAAAATCACATCAATACTTGACGTTCTCTTCTCTTTTGTGTGTGCATGTCCGCAGGACGGACCGATCTGGAACCCTGCTAACCCCGGCGAACGTCCAAGTGTCTGTAAGCAATCAGTGCTGACTTGATTGACATGCCAGAGCAAAACAATTCATGCTGATTGTCAAAGTGAATTACAATATGAAGCTGGGGTGGGTAAAGGGGTGAGAAAGAACATGAGCGAGGGAGAGGCATATACTTTGAGTCGGAGTTCAGCTGCTGTCTCTAATCATTAAAACATGCATGTTTTAATGATTTATATTAGCTCATAATGAGCTCTGATCTGGTGCTGTGTGTTATCTCTCAACTCTGAATGTGTACATCTCTTTCCAGTGATTTATGCCGCGAATATATTCTAAAGCACGCATGGACACGTTCACTTACACTCTGGCGCTCTTCCATATAGCCAGCTGCTGATATGGTCCTCTTCGCCTGCATTGTGCTGAGGTTGTTTAAGGTTTTGTGCTTGCTGTGTTAGTTTAGCAGTAAATAAACTTTCTCCGAGGCCTGTGTTTTAAGAGCTTCATCCCAGTAATACACGCATTCAATCTGTTTTCACAGAGTTTCCTTCTAAACTTGAATATCCGTTCACATGAGCGTCATACTTCAATTAACTTAAGCAGGTCAAAAGTCATTCATGAAATTGATTACCAGACATACCACGTATTTTAGCCCTGTTTTTAGTGTGCAAATTTGTTACGACAAATAATCTGTAACACTTTAGTTTAATTAACAAATCCCACTATTAACTACTGTCTTATTACCTGAATATTGGCTGTTTATTAGTACTTATAAAATATGATGTTATTCTACATCAATATTCCTACCCAATATTTAAACTCAACTACTACTTTACTAACTATTAATAAGCAGCTAATTAGTAGTTTATTGAGCAAAAGTGTTGGTTAATTGTTTGTTAATAATGGGAGTTGCACCTTAAAATACAGTGTGAACCAAAAATCAATAATAATCAATATTTTTTATATTTAAAAGCTGGTCACTGATATTTAGGTGAATGCTATAAATAAAAAGCCTGATTAGTGATTATAAAAACAAAACACAAACAAATACATTGGAAAAGCTATTTTATTTTTAGACTTAGCCTAACCCTAACCCAAACTCCATAACAAGGAAATGAGTATATCTTTTCACAGTGAAAGACTTCCTCTTGTCCGCCTCTAGCATAAACTCTTTTAAAGTGCATTTAACAAACCATGTCATATGGAAGGTACCGATCAAAACCAGATCTGGACCAACCAGATGAACTAATCAGCTGATCAATTATCTTCTAATAAATTAAATACAGATTGGATGTTGATGAATTTTGCATTAATACCTAAAAATGCCCTTAATTCTGATTGATAAAGCTAAGAGCTCGAATTGAAGGAAGCCAATCATGTCATAGTAGCTCTATTTTGAAGAACAAAATGACCTTACAATCACAATTGCATATCAATTAAGGAGCCCCTGTTATGTTTTTTTTTTAATAATCTTTTGTGCATCTTAACAGCTTTAAGCAAATAAAAACATCCAGCTGAGGTTTAAATCTGAAAGTGCAACTTATATAAAACTATTGTTTAAAAAAAAAAAAAGAGTAGACTTAGCATGGTTTGGATGTTAAGCCATTTTGTTGTGAGGTTTGAAATTGCCCCACCCACTTGTTGCATGCGCAGACCTGGGAAAACTTGATCCCCACGGTAGTGGATTGCAGGGGATTGGACTGCATCCTGATATGAAGATGAGTGATCACTGATCACTGTGAGTTGCCTAGAGATGAGACTGTTAAAGTTAATTTTCACAATACCACAGAATATCCCCAACCTTGTGCTGTGTTTCTGTCATTTTTCTGATGATTGCTACAGTAACTTGCCCCACGATATGTGATTCGCTAACCATTTGTTATTAAAGGATCAGAAATAAAGACTAGTAATGTATGGGACTTTGTCATACCTCAACAGGGATTTTGCCAGTAGACAGTTTATGTGGACCACAACCTGTAGCTGTGATCAAAATGGTTGCCTTCATGTTTTCTGTAGCTTGGAAATTTGCATCTACAACCAAGTGGAAAACACGTCATGTGCTGCTTTCTTGACAAATTTAAATGTGCAATTGAGCTTGTGCTCCCTTGGCATCTGTTGTTACTAGGCTACCATCAGCTGTTCTTACACACCAGACATTTTTTCTTTTATGATTTGAGTCATGCTGACCAGAACAACGAGCCTCCAACGAGCTCACACGCCACGGTCAAAATTCAGTGGTTTGTGTTTTTCCCCAATCATTTGATGGGGAAGCAAGTGTTTGGAATGTTTTGGTATCTGACTGAAAAAGGTGATCCCACAGTATGAATTCCTGCAGCCGGCTGATGCACTCTCTCTCTCTTTCTCTGTGTCTCACTCGGCTTCTCTTGCACACATTCGGTCTCTCTGCTTTTGCTTCACTTTTGTCCAGTCTGGCGCCTCATACTGGCACTATTCTGCCCATCACGGTTAAACTTTTTTATTTCTTCAGAGTTTACGGCTTCTGTTGCACAAATAGTGCTGCTTACTCGCATGCTTTGGTTTATATCAGTTTAAAACTTCCTCTCTCCGCTCACAAATGTTCTTGCACTGCAACATATAGGCGGACTGCATGTAACATTACATCAGAATAACCATATTTAACAGTCAGTTAAGTCTGAATCTAAAGTGAAGGTACACATTCCTGGAAGAATTTGAAATGACAGCAGCAAAAATGTATGCACTGTCATCAAGACCTTAAGAGTATATATATATATATATATATATATATATATATATATATATATATATATATATATATATATATATATATATATATATATATATATATATATATATACTGTAAACGGTGGACTCTAAAGTTATGTAATTTATGCTGATTTATGATATTTTAAAATGGTATTTAAGTGTTGCAATAGGGGATTTTTATTTTTTTACGAAAAACCATAACCACAGAATAGTGGAACCGACAGTTTTGTGAATCGTCCCACCCCTGGTGAAGGGGAATCGGGACTTTTTGACTTTGTAAAGTAATCTCTTACTTATTCTAAAGTGTGTCTGATACATCACTTGAAAGCTCTGCCATGCTGTGAAGCATTTTGCTTTTTAATCCTCTGTGCTTTGACATGCAGTTGCTGTTTATTGGATGCATTTATTAAAATGTTTGTTTGTGTTTATACTCTGGCCCATGTTGTTTACACTGCTGCAATCAGTGCATTGGCACAGCATTTTGATGGACTACTTTCTGGGAGGTTAGCAACCTCTGAATTTTCCAGCAAAATTTTTAAGCATTTTTTTCTTGATCGCTTTTCACATCATGGCCAGTCCTGTCAATCTGTCAGTGTAAACTCTCACACGTTGCAATATCTGTTGTCAATTTTTGCAACCTCACTTCACAAGCATTCTAAAGGCAGATATGGGACAATGGGGATAGCTGTAACATGGAGTGATTTGTAAGGCTGTCAGTAGAAATTATGTTCAGAGATTAAATCTTTATCATACTTGAGCACCACCCTCCTGAGGTGACAGTTGTTAAATGGCTCTGGGTACCAATATAAAGTATTTATAAGGCAAAAAACAGGCTGTTTTAAAATACAAAATCTGCATTTTATAATGTAGGTTATAATATGATTTGCAACCATGATAATGAACTTTATCAGAAATATCAGAACTGATATCATCATCTGAATAAGTAAGTTGTCAGCAGACACTGCTTTCACTATTTAATTCATTTGGACCCACAAAAACTTACATAATGTACTAGTGGAGCCTCTAAGCATAGTTAAATAACACACAACAGATATGGGTTTTTTTTTGCAGGTCATACTTTATGCATTTGTAAAAAATTTTGTCAGTTGTTATTTAAAGATCAACACAAGAATAGCATAATACTGGGTTTAGAGGGCTGCGATACAATTTAAAAATAATTATCAATATATCTTCTTTTTATTTTAAATAAACTATAAACTCTTTAAATTCTGACTATTTAAGTAAATGTAATGACTCATAAGGACTTTTTTGACAGATTTTCCACTCAAGTTGAATTGTTTGAACGTGCTTTGTAGATACTATTGAGATGAATTTTGCATGATGATGGCAAACTCACCACATTTTCCACTTCAGCCGCTCTGAAGGCCTTTCAGTTTAATAGAAGCAAAAGTGATTCCATACACTAGCTTGTAAGGTTGATAGTGCCAGTCTAATTTTGCAGTGCCATAACGCATCTGTTTTTGTACACGCCGGACACTGACTGTCCAGTGCACTTGTTTTGCGTTTTTTTATCATCACGTTATTAATTAACGTTCAGAAATAGAAAATCGAATTTTGACATTTATGAATCAATTTAGAATTGTCAAAGTCTGCATTGCAGTGCATCTAAGAATCAATTTTCTTCTACGCCTAGATAATACAATGTAAAAGTGCTGATTAACAAATTGTTGTAAGGTGTCACAATTCACTCGACTCATGATTCGATACAATTCATTATACCAGGGGTCACCAACATGATGTCACATGAGTTGCCCGCGGGCCTGTTCTAAAAATAGCTCACCATAGCACCATCTAATATTTTTGTAGCTATTCTTTTTAAAACACACTTGCATTGGTGTAAAACTGAAAATGACATTAAGTTATACTGTATATACATTTTTTTTTTAAACTATTTCGGACAAATGAAGTGTTGCATATTGATATTTATCTGTTTCCTACCTTGTTAAATCATTGTTGACAATGATTGTGAGAAGTCATTAACATGATCAGTGTCTTCACATAGATGAATATCATTAATTATTAACAATAACATATAATTAAAAGTAAATTGTGTATCAAACTGGTAGCCTTTCACATTAATTGGTACCCAAGAAGTAGCTCCCAGTTTCAAAAAGGGTGGTGACCCCTGCACTATACTGATCTCACAATATGAATTTTTCACTATTTAAACAAAAACTGAGAACAAATTTGTTCAAATTAATTCAAACTGCTTTCCATTGTTGTCAACTTTGAGATTTTTAGTACGTCAAATTTAATGTCATCAATTTAATAATATGATTGACCTGGAAAAAAGTGGAATTGATGTCTACTTGTTTGTGTACACTCTCCCATCTGTGGAGTGATCTCTACTTGATTACAATATCATCTCGGTTTTTAAATCGTAAATTGTGTTAGATTTACGACAGTAACATGAAGTTGTACATCATATTGCCCTCATGACAGTGAAGGCCAGCCATTTGGTATTCCTCTGCTTTGAATGAAGATGGAGCTTTCTTAATATCAACATCCACACTTGTCATCACTTTTAACTATTTGCTACAACTTGTTTACC
Source organism: Danio kyathit (assembly GCA_903798195.1). Taxonomy (NCBI): domain Eukaryota; kingdom Metazoa; phylum Chordata; class Actinopteri; order Cypriniformes; family Danionidae; genus Danio; species Danio kyathit. The sequence continues at coordinate 45,547,998 of LR812525.1, forward strand.
GCTATTTCGCATGTTAAGTGAGTTAATCACAGTGAACAGAACATGTATCATGATTCATTTAACATCCCATATTATCTGAATCGTTTTTTAAATGACTCACATAAATCATTACATCCCTACTGAGAAGTTAGGATAAAAGTCACTGCTCCACAATATTTCGATCTGTGAAGTGGTACATCTAGGACCAGAGTTTGATTCCCGTTCAGGGTCCTTTGCCGATCCCACTTCCCTCTTTCTATTCAAGCTTTCCTGTTATATCTCTACTGTCCTATCTGCAAAGCATAAAAAAGACAACAAACTGAATGCACTGTTGAGTATACACAAGCCAGTGGCAGTGGTTTTCTTGGACTCTTTAAGCCCCCTTATCCCTGAAGCAGAATCTCTGAGAGCAGGCAGCAAGTGCAGCAATTCATGACAAGGATTTGTTCAAGCTGGTAAACTTATGGTAATGTCTTGGCCTTCAAATTTACCTGACGTAACCACAGCTAATATTTGTGGTCAACTTGATTCGCTCTACCACCAGCCCACAATGTACAGAGGACTTGTTCTTAACATTATGGTGCCAGATGCCCAAGGAGAACTATCGCCACCTCAATGAACCAATGCCTCATTGTATGATTGATGTTTTATAGGGTAGAGAGGGCTGAACAATATATCTTTGAGAATCGATATCGCAATGTGTGTATCTGCAATAGTCACATCGCAGGATTAGATTATTTATTGAAGACTAAAAGATACAGATATTAATAAATATTATTATTTTTTAATTATTTATACAATGATGACCATGTTATTCAACATTCTACTGTTTCATTTCTGTACTTAAATACTGTTAGACTCCCCAGAAAACCATAAAGCACTGTTTATTTATATATTTTTGCTTGTAATTGATTATATTTTATGCAGATGCAATGCATTAAAAAAGACTTGATCATCCGAGTTGATCTAAATTCATAATTTTTTTTCAAATTTATTGCTATTCAAATCATCTGATTATATTCATATCGCTATATATATACTGTATATATATATCCCGGCAAACCAAAATATTGGTATATATTGGTAAATATATCATGAAGCCCTAGTAAATAGGTTCTCCAGGTTATCAGGCCAGTGGTCATAATGTAATAGCTCATTGGTAAATAGCGGAAATTAAGCTTTCAGTAATTTTGAATCCTTGTATTTGAAAGTTTTGCAAAGACCATTTGTTTTGGCCTGAGCATAAGGACCCGAGTTGAGTTTGTGCATATGTGCTGTGTGTAAACACCACATTGTGGTCATGTGGCCCTTTATTTATCTACAGAGTGGTCATTGTGGCTTAAAGAAAATAAACTTGTCTCCAGCAGAGGATATTCCCCTTGTATCCTGTAAAAGGCCATTTGTGTTGAAGGCAGTTTCAGTTGTCACGGATACTGTTTATAGTTCATCCCCCTGAGTTTGATTCCACATAGAGGTGATGTGATCAGCAGCGTAATGACACCCAGCTGACACACACACACATACACACACACACAAACATGAACACAAAGCCGCAGCTGGAAGAGATCTGACACAGCCTGTGAGGAAATAGAGGAGTGGGTTTTGCCAGACTGAACTGACCAAACGAGGGCAAGAGAATAATGTGTGACCTTAGTGAAATCTGTGCAGACGTGCAGCCAAACAGACAGACAGACGTAAAGAGTGAAAGGTTGAGGATTCAAGGGTCTGTAATTGATAAAGATAACAGCTGTGAGAGAAAGCAGCCGTGTCTCATGTCTGGACGATGGGACTTTGTCTGTGCCTTTCTCACATAAAAAAAAAAAAAACAAGTGATTTGATGGCTATTGAAGGAACAGTAATCTAAGTATGTTTGAACAACATGGTTGGGTCACTGAACTGCTGGATAAACACTTTCTTGAACTGTAAATGCAATGCTCTTTTAACCATACAATCATCCAGTAAAAGAGGAATGCTTTGAAAATAAAAAACATGTCTCTATGGCACTAGTCTCTATCTGTTTAGCACATACTTCCCCAGGCAGAATCCAACAAGAACAAGGCATATCAACTGCATTATGTCATGCAGTCGCAAATCAAGTAATGTCATTTATATTTAAATTCCAGCAGGCCGCAATCAGCTGCCAAATGTCAGTGAAATGATCGCCGAGTGACAGACCTCAGTGTGATGATTTTCTTACTGTGGTGTGTGGTGTGAGGCCCAGAGGATCCTTGTGTGGCTTTAAGCGCTGTCAGAAATTCACATTACATGACCAAGCGAGCTGCTGTATTTCAGTACAAGTAGTTCTTGTATTGAACAGAACTTTTCGCAACCCGTTGGGGTTTGCCTAATGTGAAGTTAATTCATTGTTAGTTTTTTGTAGAAGTTGCGTAAAAGTTATGCAGGTGCATTCAGTCATTCTTGTTTATCCTCTCATACCCTTTTCATGCAATTTTGAATGTGCTTAATAACCCTAGTTTTTGTTCAACATGTAAATTGTAAACATTTTTATCAACTTTTTGACTGCATGCTTGTATTTAGGTCGATTCAAGAACGTGTTGGTTCAAGACAAACAAAAAAAATGTTGACAGGGACACTTCACCTAAAAATATTTTGGTTTTGTATGTGGATATATTTCTTCCTATTAGGGAAGTTAATGGCTACCGTAAACTGGTTATGAACATTATTCAAAACACTTTTCTTTGTGTTAAGTTAACTGTATGTTTTCATTTAAGGAACTGATTTTGAAAGTTATTATTACATTGTTGTTTTGTTTGTATATGTAAACACTCTCAGAGCTTTTGTTAGTTAGTTTGTTTTTGTTTTGGATAAATCTGCACTTTGTTTTCTATTCAAATGAACAACACATCACTGTAATGACTGCATACCAGATGCACATGAAGGCCGAATTAACATCACAAATGTTGACACTTCTATAAAAATACACTATTTTGATTAATATGAATGATCCTGTAATGATTGGTCAGGTGGCAACAGAGATGGAGTTTCACATGCAGCTTTATTTTAAGAGAATGGTCAGCAAGCATGGGTCAAAACAGGAACAAAACATTAATAGCAAAGGCAATCCAAAATAGTAATTCAAGAGACAGGCAAAGGTCAGGGCAGAAAACTATCAGAATCCAAAAACAATCCAAGAATCAAAAGCCAAACGAAGGGAAACATGGAACAATACTGAGCAAAGAATGAGCGTGTTTGTAGTGCTTAAATAGTCCAAGTAATCAATGGTGGTGATCTGCATCTGTGTCTGTGAAATGAAGGGGTGATCTAGAACTGGTGTGTGAGTGCTGGGCATGATGGGATTTGTAGTTCTGTAAAGTGGCAGATGTGTAGTTCTACAAACGCTAGATCGCTGGTGATCATTACAAATGCATGCACTTTACATTGGTCTTACTTTATATTAAGTGTCCTTAACTAATAGGTATGTACATCAAATTATGAATACAATGTCCTTAATGTGTTCATAATGTGTTGCAGAACACGTCTGGTGCTGTTGAGGTGGGATATGGTAAGGTTAGGGACAGATTTGGTGGTATTGGGTAGGTTTAAGGGTGGGTTAAGGTGTAAAGGATGGTCAACAATGTAATCACAAAAATCACCCTTTATTAATCTGGGGTCGCCACAGTGAAATGAACCGCCAACTTATCCAGCATGTTTTTTTACGCAGCGGATGCCCTTCCAACTGCAATCCATCACTGGGAAATACCCATACACTCTCATTCACACACATACACTACAAACAATTTTAGCTTACCCATTTCACCTGTACGGCATGTCTTTGGACTTGTGTGGGAAAGCGGAGCACCTGGAGGAAACCCACGCGAACACGGGGAGAACATGCAAACTCCACACAGAAACGCCAACTGACCCAGCCAAGGCTCGAACCGAACAGCACACCTACTGCGCCACCACGTCGCCCCTTAATATAATATATAATAATATAATAAATTGTTCTTTGTAAGTTGCTCTAAAAGGGTAAAAGATAAATATTATTGTAAAATACATTCGTTATGATAATTATTCATTCATTCATTTTCTAGTCGGCTTAGTCCGTTTATTAATCTGGGGTCGCCACAGCAGAATGAACCGCCAACTATTCCAGCACGATTTTACGCAGAGGATGCCCTTCCAGCCGCAACCCATCTCTGGGAAACATCCACACACTCATTCACACTCATACACTACAGACAATTTTAGCCTACCCAATTCACCTGTACCGCATGTCTTTGGACTGTGGGGGAAACCGAAGCACACAGAGGAAACCCACGCGAACGCAGGCAGAACATGCAAACTCCACACAGAAACGCCAACTGACCCAGCCCAGCCGAGGTTTAACCTGCGACCCAGCAACGTTCTTGCTGTGAGGCGACAGCACTACCTACTGCGCCACTGCGTCATTCCTTAATTGACATATTTTGTGAGTTTCAATAGAACATAAGTGAATTATTATGAAGCATTTTACACAACATGTTTTGCATGTTTATTTGATCTGTATTTAGTTCATTAATATCTGTGAATTTGTAGAACTTTCAGTGTTTTTTTCTTTAGCTTAGTTCATGATTCATCAGGGGTCGCCACACCGTAATGAACTGCCAACTGCTCTGGCATACGTTCTATGCAGTGTATGCCGTTCCAGCCACAACCCAGCACTGATAAGAATTTGTAGAACTTATATTTGTTTTTTATTTGTCATTTGATAATTTATTATTTGAATTATCATTGGCATAGCATTACATGCAATGCAGAAGACATGGTGAATAAGATATTATCCAGAGACTATTCTGAGACAGGTTACTCACATACTGTACAATTAATCTGGATGACCATACGAGGTATGTTTAAAAAATCTGATTAATACTCCCCACACATCTTGTCTCTTATCTCTGCAGAACTTCAAATATGGGTCACCAATTCCTCTTCTTGTGCCCTGGTAAAACGGACAGCTGCTGCCAGGGTCCAGGCCATGAAATGCATGTGCATTATCTATGTGTCTCTTGACTTTAAGTTCACATACACACACTTAGACAGCCACCAAACACAAATATACTCCTGTCAAGCTGTCGACTCAGGCGAGATAAGAAACTCTTGCGCTCTCTGAGGTCCAAGAGAATCGTTAAGCTGAACAAACGTACGATGAGAACATACCTCATGTCAATGCTCAATCTTATTTTAGATAAATCATGACTTTGTGTAAGATGAACATTTTCACTCCACATAATCCTGGCACACAATTACTAACACGCCATGATAAAAAGAAAAGCTCTATTCACTTCTGTTGCATATCACATATCGCTATTATAAACATACACTGACCTCACTGATTTTTCAGTACGTTTGGACTGAGTTACCATAAGCTGATTTCATGGCTTCATGGAATCACCAAAATAATGACTTAATGGTTCAAATAAATACTGTGAAATTTCAGTTACATCATAAACTTTGTTTTTGGAAGCTGCTCAGATGCAGTTTATAGTAACTAGTTATTGATCTCAAGAGGCCTGCAGGACAATAATTGCAGCAATGACCTCCCTAGAGAAATGTAGTTTTTTACAATAGCTATTGTGGTTATAGTTTTTTTTTGTCACCTGAATTGGGCATATAGAGAGCTGAAATAAATTAGACCATTTGAAAATTCTAAATTTTTCAGTTATTTGGGTATTATTAAAACAATGTTTTTTTTATTATGTAAACTACTGTGATATTTCTTTTACAAAAAAAAATATTTATTTGCATAAAATGACAAAAAGTTGTTTATATTCATATTTAGATAAATAAAAGCAACGTTTAACTTAAGGAGAGGGCAACACGGTGGCTTAGTGGTTAGCACTGTCACCTCACAGCAAGAAAGTTGCAGGTTTGAGGCCCAGATGGGTCAGTTGGCGTTTCTGTGTGTTTGCATGTTCTCCCCGTGTTGGCGTGGGTTTCCTCTGGGTGCTCCGGTTTCCCCCACAGTTTAAAGACATCCACTATAGGTAAATTAAATAAACTAAAATGGCCGTGGTATGTGTGCGAATGAGAGTGTATGGGTTTTTCCCAGTATCTGGGTTGCAGCTGGAAGGGCATCCGTTTGCATAAAACATATGCTGAATAAGTTGGTAATTCATTCCGCTGTGGCGACCTCTGATGAATAAAGGGACTAAGCTGAAGGAAAATGAATGAATGAATTAACTTAAGAAGATTTCAGAAAGCAATATCTCTGGAATGACCCTTATTTCCAATTATCCAAATGACAATATTGTTATTTTAAATTAGGAAGAAATGTTATCAGACATTTACAGAAAAAACTAATATCAATTTTGGTACACAATAAAGTGGTCTCTTATTTTTTTCATAGCTGTATACTGTATATTTCTCATTTTAATGTCAGAAATAAATGAACAACATTAGAAACATATTACATAGAAATGGTTTGAAATTAACTAATAGTGTTGGGGGCTGAACTGTGAAATCTTTTACATCTTATCCAGTGATTTTTGTCCTGAATATGCCTGACAAGATTTTTTGCTATGAAATAGCAAAGTTTGTAATAAAATGTAAAGTTTTATGCTTGAAACTTTGTATTTTGGTGAATTCCTGTGTGTTGGAAATCTAAATTACTGCAATTTTATAGTAGATTAATAGTGTGGTATTCTTTCTAGTGTTTGCATGAAGAATCCTCTCGATTGAGAAAATAAAACTTTTCAGAACCTTATATATACAAAAAGAGTAGAAATTAAATAAATCGGAATATTTGATTACAGGATGCTGGCTATGTTGGCTCTTTCATCACTAACAAACTGGACAGCCAAAACGCCTGTACTACCCCTTTAGAGTCCCCTTAACCTCTCCACCCGATGTCACACAATCATCCTCGACTTACTTGAGGAAATCTCTAAGCCAACTGGACGACCTCATCCTGCACCCCCCACCCCCATGCCCCCAATAGGCCTGTTGTGAGTGCTGATTGGGTAATCGGGGTTTTTGTGTGTCTGACAGAGTTCACACATTATCAGGAGAGTCTATGGAGGATTCTCGTTATTAAATGTCATAGTTACCAAGAAAAAAAAAGCTTTCATAGAAGTGCTGAATCAGGGCTGTTGAGACTGAAGCATCTGAAGGACAAAGTCATGCGAGACAACAAAGATCGAGGTTTGGGATATAGAAAAAAATATTTAAAAAAATCTAAGCAGTCGAGATGGAAGAGAGGATGATTTAAATCTTAATTACTTAATTTAATTAGATAACTTAAATCTCAAAAGGCATTTTAAAATGTATATAGCTTTCTTTAACATTTAACAACACAAACATTTCAGGTTTGAAATAATATGTAGTAAATGATTACAGAATTCATGAATCCATTAGATTGAGTAATTAATTAGCAGATAGTGCTTGTTGTGATGTTTAAAAGCAGAGCCACTGATGTTTAGAGGATTAGATTGGGCAACATTGTATCTGTAGATCAGCAGAATGAGTCTTTTTAAAGGTGTCATAGAATGAAAATCTGGATATGGCATACTGAATAACAAGTGTTCAGTGCGTTTAAATGACACACCATGAGCCTTAAACAGCATGGCTTCCTGGTTCTCGTGTAAATCCCATGAGTTTAATTAAAATCATGGTGAAAATCTGGCTAATTGACTGTGACCTGTTTGTTTAGACTTAGTCTTTTGACTAACATGTCCATTGGCAGCATGAGATGAGAATACATTTTTATAGTTTTTGGGCTGGATGCACTTTAAGGAATGCTTTACTTTTCAAATGTCACACATGCATTTCACTGAGCTGGGGCATTTAGACACCTAACCTAAAAGGCTTAATCTTTCAAGGCCATGTAAAAGACCAAAACATATAATGATTAAAGTGCAGTATGTATCAGATGAATCTAATAAGAAAGAAACATGTTTAAATACACTTATGCATTGCATTCTTGGGCTCATCTGCTTGTTTGTAAGAGTTTGGTCTTTTACAAATACTGTCTTGATGCATTAAGCCAGGGGTGTCCAAACTCGGTCCTGGAGGGCCGGTGTCCTGCCTAGTATAGCTCCAACTTGTTTCAACAAACCTCCCTGGAAGTTTCTAGTACACCTAGGAAGGGCTTGCTTAGCTGGTTCAGGTGTGTTTAATTGAGGTTGGAACTAAAATATGCAGGACACCGGCCCTCCAGGACCGAGTTTGGACACCCCTGCATTAAGCCATGTTAAGTGTTTTTCACATTATGCCTTTTAGAGTGCCCTGCCAGAGGGAATTGTGATAATGGGCAAAAAAAGTCAAATAAAATCTACCCGTGTCTGTCAGTTTATTATTGAACAGTTAATGACTTTACGCTAATTAAGAAAAATGGTTTATACCTCAGAACGTGCAAGTAACTGAAGTCTCTACTTCTGAGACAGCCCACTAGATAGTCAGAGAAGACCACTGTTAAGCCTGCCCCCAAAAACCGAGAGGTTTGTGCCAGAATAGCAAACATAAATTTGCGAAGTGCAAACAAATTCTTGGATTTTAGAATTTTGCCAAAATTTTGGTGAAGTTACCAAACAATGCAGTTTATTTGTAAATGATGTTACTTTTTTGCTCTCTTTTTTGCTATGTCATTAATTGCTTTTTATTTTCAGAGTGTTTTTATAATTTTTCTATGTTTGTTTTTTGTTTGTTTTCACAAAAGTTTTGTTTGTTATATCTGTTTCAAATCTAGTCCTATAGTTTTGCCCCAATTGCCCCTTCTCCATGGTTTTCTGATTGGTCTATTGGAACTGGCAGTTATAAGCATAGATGCATGTAAAAGTTGAAGATCTTTTAACTTGACACTGTATTAAAATAATTTTGACAGTCGTGTGCACGTCACTTTACTCGTTACATTGTGACTGAAAACTATGAATGCACAAGGTCCCATCTATTGAATGTAGAGTGCAATGTAACAAATTATAACAAAAATAAATTTGGTTACTATCTTTTTTAATATATTTTAGTTGGGTCTTATCACCAACGAATTTGCTCATTTCAGTGTAGTCACTGTTGATATTGTCTCCTCTTAGAAAAAAGGTTGTCAAAAAACGTTTTCCCCATTTTTGTTAACAAAATTAGCACTGACTACGATGTTTAAACAAGTTCATTAATATGTACTCTCTCAGTCATTGTTGGATAAGTCACAATGTTTCCTGGTGAGATTACAGCATTGATCCTTTTTCCTGTATTTTTAAGTTGATCCAAGCTTCTTTATACTTACTATGCAATTTATTTAGAAAATTGGACACACTTTAAGGAAGACTAAGTAGTTCTGTGAAGCTGTCAGTCATGCATGACCACAGGGTGGTCCCCCCATACACGCTGACACTACACTGTTATGCTGCGTTGACATTAGACGCGGGTGAAGTGGCAAGCGCGAGTGATTTACATGTTAAGTCAATGCAAAGATGCAAATAGACATCCTGCGTTGCTTTTCGTGAGAATGAGGTGGCACGAATGATGTGATTCGTGCAAATGAAGCAGCACGAGTTGAGTGTTTTGCACGTTTGACATGTTTTGCTTGAATTGCGTGAGTTGGAAAATCTGAACTTCAGAGTCACCGGACAGACAGAAGCCCTGCCCATGACGCAAATCCACGTCTACTGTGGAATGAATTTGATGTGTGAATGAAGCGAGTAAACCAAAAATGTTCACGCGTCTACTTGCACACTACGTAAAAGCGAGATTTATTCGCACGTGCCGCGTCTGGTGTGAACACAACATTAGAATGACAGAAGTCATTTTTTTCCGATTGACAGCCATTTAAAGGTATCTGGATCATCATGATCATGATCATTACTCAAAATGTCACCTCTTTCAGACAGAATGATACAACAACAGTATAATTTAATGCTGATAAAATTCCCATGCCCTTGAGCTGGTGATTGACGGCAGTATTTATATTTGAAAGCAATGAGTTTTCAATAATTATTAATTTATAAAGGGTGCTTTTGCAGTTTGCATATTGACATGCAAAAACCTTGAATGTGCTGTATTTGTCAATGATGAAATCCTAGAGAGGAAAAACTCTGAAAATGATGCCAATGAAATTGATAAATCAAAGTTAAAAGCCTACAAAAATTCATCAAAAGATCATTTACATACAACTCAGACAATTTGGCAAAAAGTCAAATCAACAAAAGAGCAGTGATATGAAGATGATGTCTTAGTCTAGTGGAATATACATGGCAGAGTTTGTTTTTTGTTGTTGTTTGTTTTGGTAATGAACAAAAACTAGATTAATTCAAACCATAGTTAATTCAAACCTAGTTAATTTCAAACCATGTATATAATGTTGATTATTTACACAAATATTTAATGTTATTATACATTTCATGCAGTTTAAGAAATATTTGGAGGGCCAGACAGATGTTTCCAAGAGCAAAATTGGCAGCTCTCCAACTGATCTTTGCTCCAAATAGAAGAAATCAGCTATTGAGTATACTTAAACTGATTCTTATGACCTTGAATATGGCTTCTTAAATTCACAATTGATGTCTTCTTAATAGAACAAAAGCTTTGTTGTGGCATCAACATGATAAAGAAAATGTATTCATTTCAATCTCAAAAACTATTTAGTAAATGGATAAGGTGAAGCAAAGGAGAGGGAATATAGTAGAGATAAAAGACAGACAAAACAATATTGCTGGTAATCATTTTTGTATATGTTTCCTTCAATTATTCAGTTCCTCCAGGATTTTACAGGACTTTTTTCAGATTTTTCTAAAATAACTGATTTTGCTTTCTTAAAATGTGTGACAATATTTGCAGAATTTTTTTTGTTGTTGTTGATTTGCAGTAAAAAATAATAATAATAATAATATTAATTATACAAATAAAAAATGTAAATACCACAGACAAGTGTTTATTACATTTTTTATTAACTTTGGGTTCTTCCTCACTGCAAGAAGGTCACTGGTTCAAGTTCCTGCTGGGCCAGGAGGCATTTCTGTGTGGAGTTTGAATGTTCTCCCCCTTGTTTGTGTGGGTTTCTTTTGGATGCTCCAGTTTCCAACACAGTTCAAAGACATGCGCTATAGGTAAATTGGATGAACTAAATTGGCCGTAGAGTGTGAATGAAAGTGTGTATGGGTGTTTTCCAGCACAATGCTGGGTTGTGGCTGGAAAAGCATCCACTGCGTAAAACATATGCCAGAGCAGTTGGCGGATCATTCTGGTGTGGTAACCCCTGATAAATCAGGGACTAAGTTGAAGGAAAATGAATAAATGAATCAATGTAACGCTCTGGTTACTAAAGTAACCCTCGTTCCCCGAGGGGGGGAACGGAAATGCTATGTGGAAAAACTTCCACTATGGGGATTTCGTCAGAATCCAATCATCTGAAAGAGTATAAAAACGGGCCAATGAAATGCCAATGAGTTGGCGGCGTCAGCGTGCACAGCTGTCTTGAATGACAATCAGCCTGGCATAAAAGGCTAGCATGTGCTCAGCAACGACATCCTTTTCTAGCTGAAGAGGCTTTCACACTCAACAGCTAAGGGACAATCGTTGTGGCGAAGGAACATAGCATTTCCGTTCCCCCCCTCGGGGAACGAGGGTTACTTTAGTAACCAGAGCGTTCCCCTTCGGGAAATTTATGGAAAGCACCACAACGAAAGAACCTTACCATGTCTCCAGTGAGGGGTGCGCCACGCAGCAGTACGAGCGCACCTGCATCGCTGGAGACACAGTCCTCCAACGTGTCCCCTGGCCCTTACTTACCTTACTTACCTTTTCTGGTTTAGATATATTTTTCGGGGAGTCGTAAAATACACCTAGTAGTTTCTAGGAATTTTTAAATACGACAGTACGTTGGGAAAGCGTTCAGTCCCGATAGGGAGGACGCTGCGGAGGCCACCTGCTGCCCGGAGGGGGAGACCTGGTGGCAAAATAGCATATGGACTAGCCCTGAGAAGGGGGAGTGCACATATGAAGAGGTGGTTAGCGGGGAGGGAAGACACGAGCCCGCCTAGGAGGGGGGACTACATCGTGGCTGAGTGAGCGTATGGGATCGCCAGCGGGGATCGCACATAGCAGGCACCTATACCCAGAACGCGGGATGACCAGCGGGCATACCTACAACGTAATGGGCCAACATTTGACTGCTCCGCTGAGTCAGATGCTGGGGGCCTCGGAGGAACTCTGCAGGGTTCGCCGAGTGGGGAACTCAACTGACAAAGCGAGAAAAGCGCACGTATCTCTGTGTTAGAGAGAAAGGCGCAGCAAGCGTTTTACAACACCTAACCGAATTTCCTCATTCACCGCTCGTGAGGAAATCAGTTCACTCGAAGATAAATCTCACAAATGCTCAGGTGTCGCCCAGCCCGCAGCTCTACAATGTCTGTTAGAGAGGCGCCGCGTGCTAACGCCCAAAAGGATGCGCGCTCCGAGTGGAGCGCGCTCCGAGTGGGGGACACGGCTCGCCCTAGCTCGATGAGCGAGGGAGATGGCATTCACTGTTCAGTGGGCCAACCTCTGTTTAGATATGGCACTTCCCATCTGCCAATCACCGTAACATATAAGAGCTGCTCAGAGGATCTAAGCTCTGAGTACGGTCCGTTATAATACGCAAGCGCGAACAGGACACCGCAATAAAGGGGCTGGGTCTGCCTCCTCCGTGGGCAGCGCTTGCAGGTTCACTACATAGTCTAAACGAGCGCTGTAGGAACCTAGGGCACCTAGGTGGGCCGGGGTCTCAGGTAAACGTGAGAGTGGGCCGGCCCAAAACGCTGGCACATTTCGCTGACCGAAAATGCCTCCAGATACCCGCCCATTTGACCGATGCCAACGCGACCAGCAGAGCTGTCTACCTGGACAGAAATCATATAGATACTGAGTCGAGTGATCGAGCAGACCTCTCCTAAGAGAGATCTTCAAATGGGTAAGAGAGGGGACAGGATATATATCCACGTCTCGCGCCTCTGGGGACTGGATGATGAGGCGATGCTTTCCCAGCGCGCCGCCATCGCCGCATCCTCAGAGCGGGGATGATCGCCACGCCAACCCCTCAGTGCGGAGGGGATAGCCTTGGCTCCAGACAACTGAAGGAGGATAGCATCACACTGATCTGGCATGTTTGGGGTTTCCTTCTCGGAGAGAAGTACACCACACAGCGAATAGACTCCACATCAAGGCATAGGCATGCCTCATAGAGGGTGCTCTAGGCCTGAGTGATGGTGTTAACCACCTAACGGTAGGTCACCTAAGTCCTCCGAGCTCCATCTATGGGCCACACGTGATGTCCATAGAACTGGGCGCGGGTGCCAAACGGTGCCTGTCCCCAAAGAAGAAGTTTCTTCCATGGGACATGCCAGGGAGGGGCCATCACGAGGAGAGAGCTAGAATACAGGTTTGATTGGGCCTGAGAGGCGCAATGCATAGACCTGTTCCTCGTCCTCCCTGACTTTACACAGCATCTGTGCGAGTAGGCTCACTGGAGAAATGCGTATTACGCACGCCCCGGGGCCAGCTGTGTAGCCAGTGCGCAGAACGCACCCATAACAGCTGGACAGTCGGGGGTGGAGCCTCCATTCTCCCAGGCGAACTGCCGTGAGAGCGCAGCGGCTGCACGGTTGAGCTCAGCGGGGAAAAATGGAATGCAGCGATTGCGCCGCGTATGACTCCGGGGGAGCAGACGGCGAGCGAGCTGAGACATACGGCGACAGCGAACATCTCCCTTGCGGTTGATATACACCATCGCCACCATGCTGTTCGTCCTAACCAGCACGTGTTTCCCTTCTAACACCGGTAAAAAACGGTGCAGCGTGAGATACACTGCCAACAGCTCCAGGCAGTTAAGATGCCAATGCAACCAGTTTCCTACCACGGAACCACAGCTGCATGCCCGCAACACACGGCCCCCCAGCGTGAACTGGAAGCATCCGTCAAACGACGACATGCCTGGACGCTTGTTCTAGAGGCCCGCGGGCCTGTAGAACACAGGGTCCATCCAGAGGCTGAGGGCGCGGCGACACAGCGGAGTGACAGTCACCCGGTGCGCGCTCGCGTGCCATGCGCGTCTAGGGACCCGATCGTGAAGCAAATGCTGAAGTGGTCTCATATGGAGCATCCGAGCGGCGAGACCGCGGCTGCGGATGTCATATGCTCCAGGAGCCTCTGAAATAATATCAGTGGGACCACATTTTCCTGTCGAACTCTCTCAGACAGGCCAGCATCAGCCCGGCGCGCTCTCGGGGGAGGCGCGCCGTCATGGTGATCGAGTCCAGCTCCAACCCGAGAAAAGAGTTGCTCTGCACGGGGGCGAGGCTGCTCTTTTCTCGGTTGACCTGAAACCCCAATTGGTCGAAGTGCCGAAACACCCTGTCTCTGTGCGTAATCAATTAATCCCGCGAGCGCGCTGAAATCAGCCAGTCGCTTGAAATAATTGAGTATGCGGATGCCCGCAAGCCGAAGCTGGGGCACCCTCCGCGAGCTTGGTGAAAACCCGCGGAGACAGAGAGAGCCAAAAGGGGAGGACTTGTACCGCCAGGCTCGACTTCAGACGCAAACCGCAGGAAACTGACGGTGGCGTGGAAGTATGGAGACATGAAAGTACGCGTCCTTCAGGTCTACTGCTGCAGACCGATCCCGAGGACGAACGCTCCGGAGGGTGCGCTTCTGCGTAAGCTTTCTGAACGGCAGCTTGTGAAGCCAGCGGTTCAAAAAGCGCAGATCAAGGATTGGCCGTAGCCCACCGCTCTTTTTGGGTACGATGAAGTGCGGGCTGTAAACCCGCTCTCCATCCCGGCTGGAGGGACCGGTTCGATTGCATCCTTCGCCAGGAGGACAGCAATCTCCTCTCGCAAGACAGGGGTGGACGCAGGGCTGACCCTGGTGAAATACACACCCGTGAACTTGGGAGGCCGTTTCGCGAACTGAATCGCGTAGCCGAGTCTGATCGCGCGGATGAGCCATTGCGATGGGCTGGCCCGCGCTAACCAGGCAGGCAGAGCCCTCGCAAGTGGCTTCGTCCGCACGATCGCTGACGTACCAGCGGTGGGGCAGCGCGGAGTGGGTGGGCTCAACCGGAAAGCACTGGGGTCCCACAGGAGAGCAGGAGGCAAGAGCTTCACTCTTGTCTCGCACCCGTACTCCGGAGGTGGGGCTGGGAGGGGGAGAGAAAGGAGACCGTTCTCTCTCGCTCCGCGAGCCACTGGCGAAGTGCACCGATCCTGCGAGCTGGAAAGCATAGCGTCCCAGACTGGCAGTGTTCGGGCTGTCACATCCGGGGAAGGGAAAAAATGCTCTTTCTCTGAGGTTTTGATAGCGTTTTTTAACGCTGTTTAGAAGAAGAGCCCCGCCCTCCAGCGGGGAAAGAGCAAATTTCCTCCTCTCCAGATGGCCCGTCTCAGGGACGCTTCGCGGTTCGTTTACCGAACTTAGCGGCGCCCTGGGGCGGGGAGCGCTGGTTGCCTGCGAGATGCTCGGCGCAGCCGCTTGGCCAGAGGCGCAGGCGGGGGCGACCGAGCAAAGCCGCAGGCGGGCGCTCTCGGCGTGAAGCAGTGGATGTGGATGGCTCGGCGGGGAGGAGCGGTTTTACGATCCCGCCGAGAGATGGTATTACCCATCGCCTCCGACTGCTCGCTCACCGGCGTGAATTCCTGGGCGAATTCACTGACGGTGTCGCCGAACAGGCCAGCCTGGGATATGGGTGAGCTAAGAAAGCGAACTTTGTCAGCATCACGCAGATCACCAGGTTTAGCCCGTGGTGGCGTTCCTGGGCCACTAATGTGACCATCGTCCTTCTCTGGGGCACACACAGCCGACTTCAGTCGATAGCTGTGCGGAGCTCATGCTCAGTCCTGGGTCGGAACCATCCCCGCGCAGCTGGGCCAGCGCCTGCGCTAGGGAGCGCTGGTAGGTGGCCGTAGCATGCATGGTGAGGGCGGAGGCGCACGCAGCGCACTGCGTGGGCTTCCTGTGCACATCCAGGAAGAAGGGGACGTGGAGGCTTAGAAGGTCTTGCCTTCTTTATCTCCTCCACATCACACCCCTCTAGTCGGTCCGTCCGCGGGGCTGGGGGATAAACCATCTCCAGACCCACGGCCGAAACAGCCTGGGAAGCACGGCTGCAAAGTCTGCTTCTGGATTCGACGCCACGCCCATCATCCCGGAGGAAGAGAGCAGGTTCGAATCCTCATCAGACAATGACAACCAACCCTCCAAGGATGGTGAGGATGAAAGCGCACGCAGATCGGGCAGAAAAAAGTGCCCTCTAAGACTGCGTGAGCTTACTGCGCACTTTCCGGGAAGAAGGGGACGGAAGGCTTAGAAGGTCTTGCCTTCTTATATCCTCCACATAACACCCATCTAGTCGGTCCGGCCGCGGGGCTGGGGGATAAACCATCACCAGACCCACGGCCGAAACAGCCCGGGAAAGCACGGCCATCATGTCTGCTTTTTAGATGCCAACACCGTGCTCTCCACCCCGGAGGGAGGGAGCGAGCGGGTTCGCATCCTCATCAGACAATGACAGCCCATCCTCCGATGCAGCGATGGACATCTGATCCTCGGTGTCATCAAGTGAGAGGGCGACCACCCGAGGATGGAGCGCTTCTCTCACCTGAAGCTTGGATGGAGCGCGTGGAGGAGCGAGAGGTCCGCGATCCCGAGGGCGGCGGATTTACTCCCACTGAAACCCTCAGATCTGCCCGAGTGCCAACCGCAGTGCGGGGGACAACTGGGGTGGGTCGCTCTTTTGCAAGAGCGAGCCGCGATCTTAACTGCGCAGCAGACATGACATCACAATGATGGCATGCACTGCCCGCGAGCACCGCATCAACATGCTGGACCCCCAGACATGAAACGCCGTGCTCGTGCCCATCATCCGGGGACAGGAAACCACCGCAACCAGAAACGCACGGTCGGAGCGACGTCTTGAAAAAGACGCGCTGCACAACCGTGTTGCTCTTTTAGGAAACTTGCTTCCTATATACATACCGCTCTTGGAGGACCGGACCCAAAGGACGCCAGGCAAGGGAGAACAACCCAGCTCGACCATCTGCCACTGCGTATACACGCTCTGGACCGGGAGAAGCTGCTTCTCGATCTCTCTCTGTAGACACAGGTTGGAGATACCCTCATAGACTCTCTCAGAAGCTCGTGAAAGGCTCTGAAAGCGAAAAGGATGTCGTTGCTGAGCACATGCTAGCCTTTTATGCCAGGCTGATTGTCATTCAAGACAGCTGTGCACGCTGACGCCGCCAACTCATTGGCATTTCATTGGCCCGTTTTTATACTCTTTCAGATGATTGGATTCTGACGAAATCCCCATAGTGGAAGTTTTTCCACATAGCATTGAAGTTCCCCTCCCGAAGGGGAACCAGTTAACAATGAAACTCAATTAATATAGGATAAAATGCAGTCATGTAAATCATGTAGATTTAATCACATTCATTCATTCACTTTCCTTCAGCTTAGTCCCTTATTTATCAGGGGTTGCCATAGCAGAATGAACCGCCAACTATTCCAGCATATGTTTTATGCAGCGGATGCCCTTTCAGCTGCAACTCAGTATTAGGGAACACCCATACACTCTCACATTCACACTCATACTCTACGACCAATTTAGCTTACACAACTCACCTATAGTGCATGTCTTTGGGCTTGTAGAGGAAACCGGAGCACCCAGAGGAAACCCACGCAAACACGGGTAGAACATGCAAACTTTACACAAAAATGCCAACGGGACCAGCCGGGACTCGAACCAGCAACCTTCTTGCAGTGCTAACAGTTATTTAATATTCTCTCTGACAAACACAAGTGGTCAAATCATGTTGTTTACATAATTTTACTCTTTTATTCATGTTTTTAAATTCAGTTGGAATTATTTCATTAATTCATTCATTTTCTTGTTGGCTTAGTCCCTTTATTAATCTGGGTTTCGCCACAGCGGAATGAACCGCCAACTAATCCAGCACATTTTTTTACGCAGCGGATGCCCTTCCAGCCGCAACCCATCTCTGGGAAACATCCATACACTCTCATCCACACTCATACACTACAGACAATTTAGTCTACCCAATTCACCTGTACCGCATGTCTTTGGACTGTGGGGGAAACCGGAGCATCCGGAGGAAACCCACGCGAACACAGGGAGAACATGCAAACTCCACACAGAAACGCCAACTGACCCAGCCGAAGTTCGAACCTGCGACCCAGCGACGTTCTTGCTGTGAGGTGACAGCACTGGAATTATTTCATTATGACTAAAGGTTTGAAATGTTTGTTTATTACTAACACCATTATGGGAATTAATAGCAAAGTAAGTAAACATTACAGTAACATAAAAATGTATTAAGTAATGCAACTAATTAGTATATTTCTTCCACTATTTGAGGAAATGGAAATACAAAAATGGCATGGAATCTATGAAACCCCTGTTAGTGTCTCTTAGTATCTTGATACAAACTTGCAACATTGCTCAATTAGATTTGGGTATTTGGAGGACAGGGCAACATCATGAACTCTTAGGTTCTTCAAACCATTCCTGAACAGCATTTCCAGCATAATAGGTTCTGTTATCATATTGAAAGAGGCAACTTTAGGCAAGACCTACCTGATATTTAGCTCTAAACCTTTTTTTAATGACCAAAAAAAAACAACACAGGCTCATTCTGAAAATGTAGCCCTATGTACGTTTCTGGAGATCGCAAATTATGTAGGTAGTATGTATGACTGCATTTCATTTTTAAAACAAATGCTATGGGGCGGTATGATGCCATTCCTTTTCATGCTTACCAGCTGACTGCTTACCTCTATGGACAGTTTTTCCACTGTTACCAGTTTGTTAAGTTAGCTCGCCATGTACGTCGGCGGACTTGAGACGCAGAGAGGATATGATCATGGCAACAGGGTTCGAGCCTGGTGAAGAACGGTTCCAGAAAGCAGGTAGGACAAAATCAGAAGCCAAAAAAATAAAATAAACAAGTAAATAACAGGGTGAGAATGTGGTAAAATCTAAAAATGTAGAGGTAGTCAGGCAGGGACATTTCTTTTTCTGCATTACTTTTCAAAACTTTCGATTGTGTTTAGGGAAGTGGGTGGGTGGGTCAATCTGTGCTTTTTAAAACACTATCGGTCGGGTTTTGGGGAGGAGGAGGGTTGGTCAGTCAATCGGTCTGTCAGTCAGTCGACAGCAGCCTCTGGTGGATTTACGTGAGAACAGGAGGCACGAATGGCAGTTGCAAGAGAAATTTGAGATCTCAAAAAGCATACACAGCGCCCTCTGGTGGATTTGCCAAAACAAAAACTGCACAAAAAATGCTCTCCAGAAATGTTTATAGTGGTATGTTTTCAGAATGAGCCAGGGTTAAAAAAAAAACATTTGTTTTGCTTTCTACTATTCTTTTATTTTTATACCGCATGATATAAAAAACCCTCAAAATAGCATATTTAAAATAAAGCTAAACTTTGCAACTTAGAAAGAAAACAAAACGTAAAATACAGTAAATACATTCCAAACCTGTTTAAGACAGCACAAATCATTTGTAAATCAATAAGATTCAGTTTGTCATACAAGTCGCAGGTGCAAGACAGATGAAATCAATCACAGAACATAAGAAAGGCCATTCTTATATAATTTAATAATAACATATTAATAAAGAAATCAAAATGTTATTGGATAATATTTTAATTCATTTTGAACCATATTATGACACAGCTGCACTGAGGCCCATTGGTGCGTGGTTCAAAAGTTGGTCTATCTAATCGCTGGTCTATCTGGTCTGCAACAGTGTTTATGTAAGAATCTAACATGTTCAAAATTTGATGATTGATCACATGATAGGACAGGCCCAGGGTTTCTTAGCAGAACATTGACGTTATTTGGTGCTCTCACTAAACCAACTTCACTGTGGTGGAGGATAACATCTAGAACACACATACATAAGTAAAAATGACAACAACTACAAACTCTAGAAACTTTAAAATCAACTTTCTCCTCGCAGTCTTTCTTTTCACTCTCATATCTACTATTTCATCAGATTAGAAGAGGTATTAGATATTGCAGCATTCTTGCAATTTCTTGCTCTCATCTACTATAAGCTTTATGCTGTGGAATACATTCCATGCTCCAGTCTTTCATGTTCTTGTGAACTCTTCTGTACTATTAATCCATGACACAGGCTAGAAGAAAAACTGTGATACCCAATCGACTACAAACTCTCCTCAGTGTTACATAATAAAAACATAAAATTCCACTGTCAGTGTAGCGTTGGAATGCAAAGGTGGGAAGGCAAAGTAAAAATAGCAGAGGGAGATAAAAAAAAAAAGTCAAGGGAGGAATAGTAAAACAGGATTAAATGTGAATGAGGAATCAAAAAATAATTGGAGAGGGCAGTAAAAAAAATGTCAAGAAGTGAGAAAGGGAGTCATCGAGAGATGAAAACATTTCAGATCTCCTACAGGAAGACAGAACAAATGTTAATGGGCTTGTGCTTCCAGGAGATGACTAAACACAGACAGTGGGATATAATCCAAACAAGCCCTTTCCCCTGCTCTGCGCCATCTCTCCCAAAAAGCACGCAAAGTCAGAGGGTGCTGCAATGTGCCACAGAAACCTCAGAAACTAAACAAACCCTGTCACTCTATGCATTGCACGCCATTTACACCCACAGTAAGTGCATGGTATGTTGATCTTTTCTTTTTCTCTTTATGGTCAACCCCTTGGATTTAGAGTCTGAAGCAGTGTTAGGGTCAGTTTGGGGCAGCGTTAACCCTTGTGTTTTAGAGATGGAGACAGTGGTAGGATTAAGATTAGGGAGGAGTCTGAGGTTATGCTAGGGTTAAAGATAAAGGATTAAGAAGGAGGAATTTAAAGTTGCATTAGCAGCAATACACTGTGTTGCATCAGCATTAACTATAAACTTAGTTTTAAAGTTCAGGATTTGACAGAAAATAAAAGATAATACCACCTCTGTGCCTCTTATTATTGTTTATCAAAAAATGTTACATTCTGTCATGAGCAACCCTTCAGCACAGGACAGTCATAAAAACACCTACACACAAAGGTCTTGGTAACACTGCCAATGCTGATTTTTATTTTTTATTTTTATGATTTATTTTTTTGGTATGCAAGTACAGTTTTAGTCTATCTAGTTTTATTATACTAACCGGAAAAGAATATTTACTTTCACCATTGTATTGCTTAAAGGATTAGTTTACTCAAAATTTTTAATTATGTCATTAATTACTCACCCTCATGTCCCCACAGTCCCATGAAACTTTCGTTCATCTTCAAAACACAAATTAAGATATTTTAGATGAAATCTGAGAGTTCCCTCATTCCGACAGCAACAGTCCTGAGACATTTAAAGTGCAGAAAAGGATCCAAAAATATCTAAACATTCCTTAGGATTCACTGGAATCATACAAAACTCCAAGAACACTTTTGTCTGCCAAAAGAAAAACTGTAAAAATGACTTTGTTCAACCATATTTTCTCTCCCATGTCAGGTCAGGGTGTGTGTTTACTTCAGGCAATATGACGTATTGCCATTAGGGTCAGGGCACAGCACACAAGTTCGTGTGGGCTTCCTCTGGGTGCTCTGGTTTCCCCCACAGTCCAAAGACATGCGGTACAGGTGATATGGGTAAACTAAAATGTCCGTAGTGCATGAGTGTGAATGAGTGTGTATGGATGTTTCCCAGAGATGGGTTGCAGCTAGAAGGGCATCCGTTGCATAAAACATGTGCTGGATAAGTTGGCGGTTCATTCCGCTGTGGCGACCCTGAAATAATAAAAGGACTAAGCCGAAAAGAAAATGAATGAATGAATGAATGAATGAATGAATGAATGAATGAATGAATGATTACAATTGAACTACTAAAGACGCATTGAAAGTTTGGACAATATTTTTGTTTACTCTGAACGTCTCAGGGTACATATATAGGGGGAAATAGCTCTCGGATTTCATCCAAAATATTTAAATATTTATTTTAAAGATGAATGAAGGTATCGGGATTGGAGCAGCATGAGCATGAGTGATAACTAATCCTTTAAAGCTCATATGGCCATTTCTACAGAACACAAAAGGGTACACTTTCAAGAATGCACTGGTGACTAATCATTTTATAGAGAACCATATAGCCATATTTAGAGATCATGAATGTATAGCCATCAGATCTGCAGCAGCAGATGTTGTCATGTCAATTTTAGACTAAAAGCTTAGAGGATCGTTTACAGCAACTAAATGGGCTCTATGCACACTAGTGTTTTTCAGCCAACGATAAACTTCCGGTGAAAGCTTAATGTGACTATTTTCAATTCCACAAGGTTGCTTTTACAGCATTGATGCTGTAATGTAATTAAAATACATTAGGTTAAATAGACTTAAGCATTCATTTATTTTTTCATGTGTAAAACAAGATGAAAAACCGTGTAACCGCTAGCGCCGTCAGTACCAGCAGGCTAGCACAGAAATTCTATTGAAAATACTGGGGTAAATAAATTGTCATATTTTAAAGACATGGCAGGAGAAACTGGACTTTAATGAACTGCTTCTTGTCCAGTCTGAAACCCACTTCACGTGGCAATTTTATAATGAAAAGACACTGGAAGCCCTGAGGCTGGCTGGCTGAAAATTAAAAGTCCGTGTGCATATAGACCATTGATGGCACACTGATAAATCTATAGAGTGAACACTGTTCTCAAGCCAAAATGGGGTCTAATCCATAGCAAAGTGAACCTAAAAAAATTGCTAGTTTTCGAAAAAGGAAAAAATATATAAATAAACATTTCAGTCTGTTTTTGCAACCTTTTTATGAATTGTTTAGGGTAAAATGCAATACTCTCTTAACCAGAGATGTCCAAAGTAGGGCCCGCGGGCCAAAGTTGGCCCATGATAACCTTTAATTTGGCCCGCCATCCTATCTTAGAAGAGATTTAGAATGAAGAGATGATCATTTCTAATTTAACATAACTTTTTTTTTGTTTGTTTAATTGTTGAGCTACAAAAATATTCAACTAAAATGAAATGTTTTAATTAAATGCTGTGCATGAATCAGATTTTAAAAATGTAAATACTGTCATTTGAAGAGGACAATACACAAGACATTGATGAGCAAATCAGGGCAAAGGCAGATTCAGCTTGACTCGTGTATTTAGCATTGAACAACATTGTGTTATATATGTGTTTGTTTATGTATTTAATGTAAGAAGTTGATTATAAAATGTAAAAAAAAAAGTATAATTATTAATATGATTAAAATATTTTTTCTACTTATTTTTCAACATTAATAAATTAGGGAATTACCATGGCAGCTTTAATGTTATATTTTGGTATATTTACCTCTGGCCCACCCCCTCAATCAAGCTTGTTTTTTGGCCCTTCATATGAAAAAGTTTGGACACCCCTGCTCTTAACAAAACTCTCAATAATCTCCTTTTGTGATTCAAGGGAGAAAGAAAGTCTAATAAGTTGGGAAAGCAATGACAAAATATTCATATTTAAGTGAACTAATTCATTTACAACCTATATAGCATGACTTAAAAACGGCAATGTGTATGGATGTGACATGGCAGATTTTGTTTGGCATCCTGAAAGATCTGTCCATCTTCTCCCTAGCCTGCTGTATTTCAGCTAACATGCAAAAATCCCTGAAAACTCTTATACCCCCTTTGTGAGGCTTTCCATAGCAAGGGTCTCGAATTGAGCAAACTTGATTCTGAATTATTTTCCGCCAGAGCCTCGTTTAGTATAATTCAACACAGAAATCAAGACATTTTGAGGATTCCCTCAGTCTGAACTCACCAACAAGATTTAAATTGGACATCTTTTTTCACTTTCACACTGAATTGCACACACGGTTGCATAAAAACAAACCGCAGCCATCTTGTTCGGATGATTTAAAATCGTATTTAATGTCTAACTGGAAGGTGTTTAAATATGAGATACTCTAATATTGTGCAATTCTGAGGACAGCGCAACATTCCCAAACTTCCAAACATCTCGTAATTTAAGAGGGCTAACTACTTCAGGGTGAATCCTTCACGCAGCGGAATATAGCCTTGAACACACTGCAGCCATAAACTCTTAAGAGGAACTTTTATTATTTTCTGTCTCATCTTTTTTGCTCTACACATATTGTGGAGCTACTGGAGTTCTTAGCGCCATCACTTAGTCAAACGTTATCAAGAGTTGTTCACTTTGGGGCTTTCCTCTGACTTAAATAATTGTCCTTTTCATGACTAACAGCCACTCAGACTGAGCCATTCAACCATGTTTTGACAGAAGCGTTCTCATCCTGTATCTTCTAAAGATTTGAGATGACAGGAAGCTGAATTCACGCCGCAGCACTGCTGTCATAACTACTGATTGCTTATAATTTAGGACTTGCTATTCTAACAAAGGGAGTTTTTTTTTAATTTTTTACAAAAAACACCTCTGAGAGTTCCCACAGAGCATCCTGGGTTTAAATGTCTTTTTTGATGGCACTGGTGATAGTGTTCTTGCCACTTAGCGTAACATTAACACAATCCAGACAGAAATAACCAGCAACGGATGAAGAATGGCATTGGTTAAGTGAGCATTGAATGGGAGGGTGGGCATAAATTAGGATGTGAACACTTTTGTTGTGACCCAGTACTATCAGCTGCTTTCTATATTGGACCTGATGTTTAACAGCTACAGTTTATTCAGTGAAAAGTCCAATGATTGATGATGTTTCAGTCGAAGCACTTCAAAAGTTGACAAATGCTTGAATAATGCCTCGGCCTATTTTTAATTCTTGCTTAGCAGATTGCACCATCAGGATTTACTATACAGTATTGTTTAAATGTTTTGGCTTTGGAAAACTGCTTGAAAAGAGTATTCACTCTTTGAATGAATACTACAAGCCACATAATTTGAAATATATCATATATACCATTATGTGAAATATTATTATATTACAGTTTGAAATATTTTAAATTGTACTGTTTAATCTGCTTCAGTTTATTCTTTATGTAATGGCAACGCTGTATTTTCATTGTACTACAACCTTCAGTGTCAGTTGATCTTAAAATGATGGTTTGATAATGAAGTATATCAATATTATCATCAGTGGTGTCACGATCACCAGCGATCTTCTCCCCAAAGATCTCTGGTTAACATGCATCTTCACTATGGACTACAAATCCGCCATCTAATGGACTACATCTCCAAACATGCACTACTCTCACATCACACACAACCGGTTCCATATCATCACTGATCACATCGCACAGCTGAAGCTGCTCAAGAACTGATTACACACAGTACATAAACAGCACACACACTCACTCCAGTGGCTGAGTCTTGTTATCTGTTCACAGTCATAATAAGCGTTACCTTGTCTTGTTCTTGCCGTGTTTGGACCCTCGCCTTGTTTATCTGTTTCTCCCTGTCTGCTGCCATCCTTATGACCATCTGCCTGCTATATTGACTACGATTCTGGATTTCCCTCATACGTCTGTTTGCTCCTGTATTGATCATTGCTTGCCTGACTATCCCTTAATAAAAACCTGCATTTGGATCCGCATCCTGTTGTCAGCGTCTATCGATGGTTACAAGTGGTTAAAGCTGTTGTATTGCTTGTTTTTTTTTTTTTTAGGTGGAATCAATATTCAATATTCAGTTATGACAGCAGATTTTGTATACAGATTTATTATTATTATTATGTAGCAGTAAAGGTCTTTCTGTGTGAATGCATTGGTAACACTTTAAAATGATTCATTAGTGAATGTTAGTTAACTTATTTACCATGAGCAAACTAATAACAATACATTTATTACAGTATTCATCTTTGTTTTTAATTGTTCATCTTTGTTAATGTTAGTTAATGTTATTTAATGTAATGAAATTTAATGTAATTTAATGCACACCAGTGTGCAGCATCCACTTGGATGATGCAACCGCAGCCACAGGACAAAGGCGCTAGTGTGCTCACCACACACCAGCTACAGGGGAAGTGGAGAGACAGTGAAGAAGCCATTTCAGTGCATGGGAATGATTGGGAGACCATGATGGATAAGGGCCGATGGAGGGAATTTGGCCAGGACACTGGGGTTACAACCCCTACTCATTACGAGAAGTGCCATGGGATTTTTAATGACCACAGAGAATCAGGACCTTTGTTTAACGTCTCATCCGAAAGATGATTTAAGTTAAATAATGTTAGTTTACGTTACTTCATGTTAACTCTGTCACGATTGCAGGTGGGGAAACGGCAAGGACTCCAATGGAGAACTAAAATGGGTATTTACTAATTCAGCATAGGCTCATACTGAAAATGTAGCCCTATGTACGTTTCTGGAGATCGCAAATTATGTAGCCAGGGCTACGTATTGCTGCTTTTCATGTTTAAAACGAACGCTATGGGGCGGTATGTCATTGTTGCCTTTTTTTTTGCTTACCAGCTGACCACTTACCTTCATATGGACGGCTTTCCTGCTGTGACCAGTTTGTCCAGTAGCTCGACACATCGGCGGACTTGAGACACAGAGTGGTGTTGACCACGACAACAGGGTTCAAGTCCGGTAAAGAACGGTTCCAGAAAGCTGGTAAGACAAAAAAAACAATCCAAAAAAAAAAAAAAAAAGTACATATTAGAGTGAGAATGTGGTAAAATCTGAAAACATGGTAAAAATCAGGGTACGCTGACTGGGTATGCTGGCAGGGATCAAAGCTTGACAAGACAGGACAGGACAGGACTAGACTGGATAAACACGTGTGACGAACTGGGACAGGGCAGCAGACATGAAGAGACTATAAGCAGAAAGAATTAACAAACAAAAAGGTAAACATAATAAACTAATAATGGGTTAACAAGAAGGGTGGGACTAGACAATAGACAGGAGAGCACATGACACAAAGATAACACAAGCCATGTGCTCATGTAAAACGAGACTAGAACACGCAACCAATAAGAGAACTCATTACCGCATGTTCACATGAAACACAACAATAAAGCACGCGGTGCATGTAAACAATCTGCTAAACACCACACCAACAGATGACCGTAAGACACGAGCACACGATAAATGAAAACATTTGCCTTTCACTCACACATGCAACATGTATGTTTCATCCCAGCGCCAACCGAAACCAACTAGACTGAGACGCTAAGAATGAAACATCACGGCCAGAGCATGGCTAAGACAGAAAACTCGAGCCGAGCACAACATACAAGACAAGACAGGACTAGTGTCTGGACTCTGCCACCAAAACAAGAATTGTCAAGCCCGAAGTGGCAGAATCCTGATAAACTCACAGTGGATTAACTAATGTTAACAAACTCAACTTTCGATTGTAATAATGCTTAAGTTAAAATTTAACTATGATTAATAAATGCTTTAATACTTAATGTTAGTAAATACATTAAATATTTGGTTTGACTCAAACCCTTTAGGTTAGGAATGTTTATTTATTCTATTTTTTATTTTTGTGACAATTTTTAATGTAATGCATACTAGCTGAATTACTTTATAAATGTATGAATTCTCCCCAAACACCTACAAAAGAAAAAACATTGTGCCCTCAAGTGTTTGAGCACTGGAGTATGTTCTAGAGGACAGTGACTATAGCGTGGATGAGGCATGAGATGGATGCAGCACAGATCCCTGAGGGAGGTTTGCAAGGCAGTGCACAGTAGAGAGTGAGTTTACCCTGGATTTACAGCATTTGGCGATCAATCTGTGGCCTTCACAGCTGCCTTATCTGTTTCCAGCACTGAGAGACTGCTGGGGTTAGTTCAGGACAGCCACAAGCAGTCGTGCACCCATATGAAAGAACAGACTTTCATACATAAACACGTGCAGTTATCACATGCTCTAATGCACAGAGCGGAGTCTAAAAGTCTGGCATTTCACTAGTGAAAATATGGGTTTTGTTTTTTCTTTTTTTCAATAAATAATACCCATTAGTATTTGTAATATGTAAATTCCAGAATGTGTTTTCTCTCTGATTAATAAAAGCAGCATGCGGTAGTTGTGTAAAACCTACTGATCACGCGATTCAGCATGATTTGAGGTAATAGATAGAGTGTTCTGTGTCCTTGACTGAATGCAATTGACCTTTTGTACAAATTCATGCATGGTCATTGACCCAAATTCACTAATTTGATTAGTTTCTAAAAATAGGTATTTTACATCATTATTTGTACTGTCAGACTGTAAGTTTGGATCTTACATATATATATATATATATATATATATATATATATATATATATATATATATATATATATATATATATATATATATATATATATATATATATATATATATATATATATATATCTCAAAACTAGTCTAACAGGAGAAATATAATATGATTTAATATATAAAAGTCAAAATCCTACAATCTTTTGCATTATACGTTATACATTAGCACGTTATACATTTATGGTTTTGATGTTAAAGGAAGAAAATAAAGTATTGAAATAATATTTGTTATGTAGATATTTCAGTGGTGGCAAAGTTAAATTGTCAGCAAACATTACACCATATTAAAATTGAGAGACCTTTGCGCACTTACCTTGAAATGTCTGAGAAAATCTAAAGAGATAGCTCAACTCTTAAAACAAGTGTATTTATTCACACACAATATAGTTAGTTTTTTTGAACTCCACAGAACTAAATATAAAATCAAGAAACCTTTTATGCACAGGCCTATCTAAAGGGTTAATGGTGCCAACAGATGAACAACAGTAAAAAGTAAAGATTTTACCTCTTTCCAACAGGGAAAACCACCAACAATCAAGAATGATTATTGGTTAAATGTGGTTATAATGAAAGTCAATGGGGCAAAAACAGCCACCAACATAACGAAAGGGTAGTCAATTTGAACAATACACAAGGGTTAAAATATGAATGGATGGATGATTGAATGAATGAATGATTGAATGAATGATGGAATGAATGAATAAATGAACGAATGAATAAATCTTATAACACTTTGCTTAACATTAGATAATGCATTAGCTAACAAAGTGTAGCAATGAGCAATATATTTTACATCAATTATTCTTTGTTAACATTAACGAAACTGTTTACAGTCTATTAACTAATTATAATAAATACAACAATTTTATTATAGGTGATGTTGCATTGAAGGGCATCACGGTGGCGCAGTAGGTAGCATGATCGCCTCACAGCAAAAAGGTTCATGGTTCGAGCCAAGGCTGGGTCAGTTGGCATTTCTGTGTGGAGTTTGCATGTTCTCCCTGTGTTGGCGTGGGTTACCTATGAGTTCTCTGGTTTCCCCCACAGTCCAAAGACATGCGCTATAGGTGAATTGAATAAGCTAAATTGGCTGTAGTGTATGAGAGTGTATGGGTGCTTCCCAGTGTTGGGTTGCGGCTGGAAGGGCATCCACTGCGTAAAACATATGCTGGATAAGTTGGCGGTTCATTCCACAAAATTTGCCACTTCCTGTGAGTGTTGGGTTTGGGGGTAGAGGTGGAACAGACCCAAATAATAAGCAGTTTAAAATGTATATGAAATAAATAAAATGAGTCCCTGTACACCCTGTACAAGTGTGTCTGTGTGTGTGCATGCGAGCAAGCATGTGTGACTTTGTTTTTCACCTTAGTAAGTGTTGTGCAGGCTTATTTGATTCACATACTGGAAAACTGTTTCATCCCATGCTGATTTTGTTGCTTTTAAAAATATCAAGTAGTCATTTAGAAGACGTTTGCTGTACATTACATTTATAGCAGGAACAATCCTAACTTAAGCAACCTGAGTGAATTGCTCACGGGAATCAATGATGATTATTCAGGAGTTGTCCTTCAGTGCAGTTTCTGATGTTCAGCAGCTGTGCCATGTTATTCTACCGTAAATAAAAGACAGAATCACTTTACTAAACAACAAATTATTCGCCTCTCTTCCCTTTTTTCCTTTCATTGTCTTTCACCTGTCACAGTGATCTACTGGCTTGAGTTTCATCCTTTGCCTCATGCAGTTGTGTTACGATCCCCCGCACACCACCCTCTGACAGCTCATTCATCGGTTTTGAAACTTCTGTAGGGATTTGGGATGCAATCTAAAGAGAACATTAATGCCAGAAATTAATAACTTCCAGTGTGCTTGTTGAAAGGAAAATATAAAGAAATCATCCATTCACAAACTGATGTTCTGATTAAGCCACAGAAGATACAGGGGTCTTAGATGAACTTTGTTGCGACACAGTGAAGGTTATCACCTCATGTCCACTTACGTATGTGTCCGTTTGTACGATTCTTCCTGTGTGCAAAGCAGAATGTGTGATTCATTTCTGCAAATATAATATGGGGGAACTGTGTTAAATGTTTATGTGGAAACTTCAGTGTAAATAAAAGTTGATGCAGAAAAATGATCCTTGATTTAAAACTGAAAACCCAGCCAATACTCATTGAAATTCAGTATTACCACATACAAAGATTTGATGGATTCTGATACTTCTGTTTGATTAAAAAAGCAGTCAAAGTTCAAACAGGACAGCATGTGCGACTGATATGAGCAGACAGACGTAGCTCAGCAGCCTTACCTTGAGTCTTATATGAATGGTTCACACCTCAGATGATTTTCATTGGTTGGTGTAAATGTGTGTCATCTGGATTGTCTGATTCTGAGTAAAGTCTGTATGTTGTCACGAGAGATAAACTCTAATGACCGCTTTTTAAAGCAAGTTGATAAGATGTTTAGTTCCATTCGCACTTTATTTGTGTTGCTTTATCTACATTACAGTGATTTAAGACTTTTATGAGTCTTGATGGCTAATCTGCTGTCTGGTGTCACTCTTTCACACTATATTGCTTTACACATCACAAGGTTTCTGTGTGTCGTTCAGACAGATGAGAGATCTTTGTGATATCAGGTAAGTATTTTTTGCATCAACAGTTTTCAGCTTCTCTATAGGCTTTAAACAATGCAGCAAATGGCAGATCTTGTCAATCAAGTTTACATTATATATATCATTATATATAGCCCTTCTGCCTTATTGTGTTGGTCCTTCCTGTGCTACTAAAGCCTCAAGCTGCCTTTCCACTGAACACGACATTTGGACATGACTGTCAGAATACTGTGGCAGTCGCACAGAATTTTCAGTTTTGTTGTGCATCGTGGGAGAGAAGCTTCTCGCAGTGTCCAAAATAAAGGAGTGTAAAAGCAAGAGCCTTTATTCTCCATGCATTCACCATGGTTGAATAAATACTAGAAACTCATAGACCTCAAAAAAATTTTGGAGGGAATGTGGAGACAACAAAAAAATAATAGCTGCGTCCCAATCCGCATACTATCAGTCCTAAATAGTATGTGAAAATAGAATTAGTATGTCCCAAATCGTAGTATGTTGAAAAGAGTATGGCAAAAGTTCCCGGATGGTTTACTATTTCCGGTCAAAATTTTAAGTGTGGAAGCGTCCATACTCTAACCGCTGATATTGCCCACAGTACATTGCGCGTTGGACGTGAATTCGATTAGAACTACAAAATGCGGGTGAAAAGTGTAAACAAACTACAAACATGATGGACGCGCGAGACCAACCGTCAAGCAGAGAGGCTTCGGTAAAGATGTTGGTAACACTTTACAATAACAGTACATGAATAATGATGTATTAATATATAAACTAAACATTACTTTATTATGAGTTAATGATGAGTTAATGTATGCACTAATCATGAACTAACTTGAACTACAACATGAGTCACATGAGTTCATGTGTGAATTACGGCTACCTTAATTACTTGTTAGTACATGATTGTTTGTTAATTAATGTATTAATTACTACATTAGTTTATGCTTAATTTAACAATCATGAACTCATGATATGTTAATATATAATTATGTTGTGACTTTACTTGAAGGGGCACATCATCATTAACCCATTCTTAACTACTCATGAACTCCTTATGCACGTCCAATTAGTCAGTTTACACTGAATAACAATAGAAAAGTGTTCTGTCAACATCAGCATGAACAGGAGTTAATGAGTAGTTAAGGATGAGTTAATGATGATGTGCCCCTCCAAGTAAAGTCATGACATAATCATACATTAACAGCTCATGAGTTCATGTTGGTTACATTTAGCTTAAACTTAAATGTTAATTAACACATTAATTAACAACATGTACTAACAAGTAATTAAGGTAGCCGTTATACACACATGAACTCATGTGACTCATGTTGTAGTTCAAGTTAGTTCATGATTAGTGCATACCTTAACTCATCATTAATTCATAATAAAGTAATGTTTAGTTTATATATTAATACATCATTATTCATGTACTGTTATTGTAAAGTGTTACCAAGATGTTTGTATGACTGTTAATTAATATCTAGCCCACTGGAGAATATTTAAATACCATTGTCTGTGTTATATTTCATCTGCAACAACAATACTGAACTTATATAAAGACGTGTTTGGACATTACCGTCTGAATGCAGAATTATCCAAAGACCTGAGTAGATTTCTCTGCATGAAAGAAGTGAATGGGAGATTATCCTGCTGCTGCTTCTCCAATAAGGTAGGAAATTAAATACGACAGAAATGTGGATGATTGACAGGGCTCTTAACTAAGCAGCACAACGATCTGTGTAACGAGGAAGTAGTATGTCCCAAAGCTTGCATACTTTTCTGTTACACACTCAAAAGTATTTATTTTTCCTCCACAAAAAAAGTACATACTTTTAGGTCGTAGTATAAGTTTGCGAATTGGGACGCAGCACATGTTTGTATTACTCATTTATGAATAGAAATGTTTTATATATACATATATAAAAAAATTCACGAAAAAAATACTATTTCTTATTTCGCGCACACGGATCTGCTTGGACAACGCTGGAATACATCACATCCGGTCAGCCGGTTGCATACAGTCTAGTCGCAGGAGTTCAAATATTTTAACGTTTCCGCAGCTCAAATCGGATCTGAATTTTCCGCATACGGAGATGATTAGAACTCCACCCAGCTCCCGGACTACTCTCTAGGGGTGTCAGAATTAATTGTTTCTTCGGTGCACCGCGATGCAGACGCAGACAATTCGGTATCTGTTCAGTAATAATCATAACTGGTTATTGTGTACTGACGTCATTTATCTCATATGCCTTATGTCGCTGTTACTTACTATGGCAAGGGAAGCGAGCGCGAGTATTTAAAACGCTCCATCTACTTTAAAACGCAGAAGCTGTGTACAATTTCACTGCGTGTGTGTTTGCTTGGCAGTCTTTCACTGACACTTACAGTAGAAGCCACTATTTCACTGCGATTGAGAGAATGAAAGTAAACTCCACTTTTCTCCCTCACTGTGGCCCATTTGACCGGCTGGCGTGGCTTTTCCTCTCCTCTCGGCTGTTACAGCGATACTTCTGGATACAGACATGAGCCCGTGAGTTTTCTCCACCGCGTCTATCATGAATCAGCTGTGATCAATGCTGCAGTGTTGCCAGATGTGGCTGACTGATTCCAGCCCAAAACCTATCCAAAACCGCCCAATCTGGCAACACTGCGCCGCTGCCGTTTATCAGTGTCACTAATCGGTGAACAGCGCCTGTAAAATAAAATATATTTTTTAATAATAATATATTTTTTAATTGTGTATGGAAAGCATCGTCAATGCACCGTGATGCACCGAGATATCGAATTGATGGCATAATAATCGAAACCGAACCGTGAGACCAATGAAGGTTCACACCTCTATTACTCTCCATTGGAAATTAATGACTTCCAGCCTGTCGCTTGTCGTTTGTTGTGTGCAGTGGAAAGGCGGCTTCATTGATACTATAGACTTCCGGCGACCTCAGTCTAAGCGAGCGATACCAACCGTTGGCGACCAGGGGGCATGTCGAACGATGCGACAAAGTTGAGAGTCATTCAACTTTAAGCAAATGAAGAGTGATCTTGAGCGACAGCCAATTGGAGCACCAGTAGAGCTCAGGTGATCCTCTCTCAGCTCGCTCAGACGCCGGTTGTATTCTCCGTGCTATAGGCCTACACAGACCTGCATTTGCAGCAGGTCACCACCCAGAGCGACAGGCAGCTTCAAAGTCGCTGCTAGTGTGAATTAGGCATAAGGCAGGGACTCACACACTGGTCAAACTAATTGAATCTTTAAGGCTTGTTTAATGCTGCGGTCACACTAAGTTAAGTCAAGTCGAGTTGGCTTTTATTGTCATTTAACAATATACAATGCAGTACACAGTGAAACGAAACAATGTTCCTCCACGATCAAGGTGCTACAGTACATCAAACAACATAAATTGACAACATGACACAGGACTACACACTACTATAAAATTTAGAAGAATTAAATAAAAAATAAGAATAACTAGAGTTTGAACATAGGAAATTATGTCATAGGGCGATGCGAAAAGAGGCGGGATTAAACAAGATAAGATTAGATTAGACATTAAAAAAGTGAGCGATTGCTCCATATTTTAAATTTCTGTACAGAGAGGTCATGTTTTGATCCTCGATTGGTCTCAAGCAGTCATGGAATGCAATTTCGCAGGTCAGAGTTAACTAAGCTTGAACTTTGCAATGCAGCGAACTGCGAAACTTGCCACATGAGCTTGTGTTTCCACTCTGACGCATTTGCATGCATATGAATGGAAGTCTATGGGGAGAAAAGTGCAGTGTGACTGCAGCTTCAAAGTGTTGAAGCCAGGTTGGAACTAAACTCTGCAGGGCTGTGGCCCTCCAGGAACTCAGTTTGACACCCCTGTACTCGGTGTTTTCCAATTCCGGTGCTCTGGACACCCCGCTCTGCAGATTTTGTATCTCTTTCTTATTTGACACACAAGGATCAGTTCTGTCAATCTGTTAATGTGTTGATGACCTGAAACAGGTGTGGTAATTAAGACATGTGAAATGTTCTGGGCGGAGGGCTCCCGAGGACTGGAATTAAGAACCACTGTACTAATCCATGGGTTTTGTGAAACCTATGATGGTGTCCTGTGGTATTTGGCACCAAGATATTAGCAGTAGATCCTAATAGTAATCTTACAGGTTGTGTGGTGCCTTCATGGTAATTGTTGATTCAGCACACCACAGCCAGTAAATCCATGCACAGTTGCTCATTTGGATTTAGATTTGTGTATCTGGACGCCAGAGCAACACCTTGAACCCTTCATTGTGTCTTTCAAACCATTCCTCCAACACACTGTCGCTGTTTGTCCTTCATCTGTCCACTGTTGGACAAAATGTAAAAATTGTAAATACTAATAATAACTAATCACTCATTTGCTAAATAATAACTCACACTGTACTTTGTAAAAATGGAATTGATTATCAAACATTTCATCCATAATTTCATTTCAAGTTTCATGTGGAGCCTGTGTGACTCAAGCAGAGATCTCACCAAGTGACAGTTTTATGGTGATCCAGACACACATGTACACACACTCATACACTCATGGCTCCTTAATTTCTCTGCACAACACATTTATGTTCCTCAAAGGATGAATGAATTTCTGTGCTGGAAGCAGAGTGCTTATGTATTATGTGGACTGTTTACTAGGTTTCAAATTTTGCCAAACTTATCTTTGAATAATCCAAATTCAACATTTCATTTATTCGTTGCTATCCCAGTAGGTTTAATTGTATATTTCAAAACTAGTTTTCATAGACCTGCTGAACCCACCGAATAACTGCAACTCTTGTCCTACATAACTGTTAAGCATGTGTGATGATCATTCTTACAGTTACAGAAATTACCATTACTCATAAAACCTTTATCTCTAATGGGACTCCGATTGGTCATCATGCCAGCAGTTCTCAGAAGCTTGTGTCATGATGCCACCCCCTGATCTGACTTTCCAAGCCCACCCCACGTCCCTCAGAGACTTTTAGAGACAGACCTCAAGATCAACCGCTGAACCATCATGCAAGAAAACTCCAGTATATATGATTGTGTGCCTCCCTTTTTTATGCGCTCCTAACGCAACAGAACTGATGTTGCGTAACGCAAATAAGACCCCTGATAGTTATTATTCTAGACCTCAATCTCCTGATATGACACAAAATTTTTAAATATAATTTTTCGTTGGTACTTCTTGTGGTTGGAAGCTGTTATTGTGCAATGACCTAGTGCTCTGATAGGCAACTGCTGATAGTGGGCTCAGAATACTGATATTGTGAGGCAGAAAGAGAGATGTGGGCTCCAAAAACAAAAAAAACGCACATTGTGTCCAGGTGCACCTCATACAGTTGTCATGGTTTTGAGCTTGATCAAACAGAGTGTAGGAAGACCAAAGTCCACACCCATGGCTTGGTCAGCAAACAGCTTATCATAAACTGTAACTTTTGTCTGAGGACACTCAAAGTCAGATCATTTCAGCACTCTTAGTCTCTAATAAAGATTCTTTTTATAGGAAACATTGACGTTTTTGTGTGATTTTTATTATTATTATTATTATTATTCTTTTAGTTTGCTTGATCCATTTTCTTTTGGCTTTGACATCTTATGAGGCCCACATTTTTATATATATTTATATATTTTGATAGCATATGAGGCCAAAATTTTCATGCTACACAGCTGTCCTTCATCACATTTCACACTCCAGGACTTGGATAGCTGACATGTTTAGAGATTAAGCCTGCTAAATATCTTTCGGGCATCAGCAACACAACTGCGTTTCTCTCAGATCACATATTTGATATATTAGATTGTCTCTCATGTAAACAAGTAGTTGTTTGACTGTCTCTAGGCTTTTGTCATTAACTCATCAAGTGGATAATCCGGGCTAAAAATGTCTGTGGGCAACAGTAAGGAGTTTATTGCAAATTGCACAGGAATCATGATATAGAGGTATGGGGAATTCTAGATATCCTCACTGACCAGTATTTTATATATTGCGAGTTGGACTCCCTGTTGCTCTCAGAACTGACTCAATTCTTTGTGGCATAGCTTCAAATGTTTCTCAGAGATTTTACTCTATATTGACATGATAGCATAAAACAGTTTCTGAAGATTTGTTGGCTACACAATCCTAAAACAAATATCCCATTCCACCTCATCCCAAAGGTGCTCTATTATTGGACTAAGATCTAGTGAATGTGTAGGGTATTTGACTATAGTGTGCAAACTTTGATGTTCAAGCAACCAGATTTAGATGATTTGAGCTTTGAGACTCCGTGTGTCCATGCTGGAATTAGCCAGATTGTTGGGGATATTACTAATACCAGCATTTTGTGAAATACTTCGACCAGCCAATTTAGCACCACCAACCATGCCACATTCAGAATCATTTAAATCAACTTTTCCCAAATTATGATGCTTGATGTTTTTTAAATGACCACACAAGCAAGACTTGGGGGCGGCGCAGTGGCACTGTTGCCTCACAGCAAGAAGGTCACTTGTTCGAGCCTCGGCTGTGTCAGTTGGCATTTCTGTGTGGAGTTTGCATGTTCTCCCCGTGTCTGCGTGGGTTTCCTCCAGGTGCTCTGGTTTCCCTCACAGTCCAAAGACATGCGCTATAGGTGAATTGGTTGAGCTAAATTGTCCGTAGTGAATGTGTGTGAATGAGAGTGTATGGGTGTTTCCTAGTGATGGGTTGCGGCTGGAAGGGCATCCACTGCGTAAAACATGCTGGATACGTTGGTTGGTTTATTCCTCTCTGGCGACCCCTGATTAATAAAGGGACCTGAAAAAAAATGAATGACTTGTTTGATTGTAATGATTTTCCACCTAGAGGTGGAACCAATGTGCCAAATCCCCATCAAATTGCACATGAACCAAATATATAATAAAATGAGATAACCTGTTTTAGTGTCTATAACAGGGGTGTCAAACTCAGATCCTGGAGGGCCGCAGCCCTGCACAGTTTAGTTCCAACCCTGCTTCAACACACTTACCTGCAGGTTTCAAACAAGCCTGAAGGACTCAATTACTTTGATCAGGTGTTATTAATTAGGGTTGGAACTAAACTGTGCAGAGCTCCGGCCCTCCAGGAACTGAGTTTGACATCTGTGGTCTATAAGGTATACATCGCTTAATATTGTTTGGGACAAAAATACATCATGTAGTTACTGCTGAAATCTTTCGAGCACTGATGGACATGGATGTGCTGTACCTAAGGATTTATCTTCTTGTGATTGAGAACTTTGAGAAGCATAAACTGAATTTAAATTCAAATTCCTCAGTCATTTTTTTAAATGGTTGCCTTCTGAAATTACTCATCTTTGTTTTATTGTTTATGTTTGGTTTTCTTTTTTGTATTCTGTAGAAATACAATGACGCTATTTCCAATTAAGAACAACATGCACCAAATTTACAAACTTTTACATGAAAGACAGATGTTTTTTCCAGGCTGACTATATAATACAGGTAAAGTTTCACTTGTAATAAGACTTTTACCTAACAGAAAGGTTGTTTGAGATGAGCATACATCTGCATTCACTCAGAGGTGAT
Source organism: Danio kyathit (assembly GCA_903798195.1). Classification (NCBI taxonomy): domain Eukaryota; kingdom Metazoa; phylum Chordata; class Actinopteri; order Cypriniformes; family Danionidae; genus Danio; species Danio kyathit. The sequence continues at coordinate 45,586,319 of LR812525.1, forward strand.
TTACACAGCTTATCTGTTCATATGGAAGTTTTCAGTAGGGAAAAGGTTATTGCATTGTAGTCAATCACTTCACACTGTTAATGTGGCCAATATGTCATCAAGTGTTGCAATGTAAAATACTCGGGTAGGTGAAAGGGTCTCATCAGACCCCATGATTACAAATGCTGAGTTCGAAACCTTGTTGCTGTTCTGCCCGGTTTATTTTACACGTTTGTTTGTTTTTTGGTACAAAGACAACTTGTATGTTTTCAGACATGCTGCCAATGAGACATACTGTGTCCTGATCATGACCTAGAATGAAGTAGATCAAAATGCTTATAAACCAAATATATTTTTAGTCATCATGATTTGAATTTCTTGGTCTACTGAAAGTTCTTAAAATAGATATTTATGAATAAAATGACTCATTTCAGTAACTCAAACATTGATTTGCATGTGCCTTTATGCCTTTCTATCTCGATAATTGCATTTATGACTTCAAGTAAAGACTTTGTAATTTTTTGCTTCTCACCATCTTTAGAATTTTTCTCTTTGTTGTTTTGTCATACAAAAGGTTAGAATTTTGATTTAAAATATGACAGATTTTTCATTTTTGGGTGAACTAATCCATTAAGGGAACCTGGGACAAAGCTTGTGCAAACCCAGGAAAGGGACGGCCTCGCAGAATGAGAGATGCTATGCTGGATTTATGGCAGGAGTGACGGCATTACCTTCAGGTGCGCCTCCTCGATTGCTGCCAGCAGTGTTGCGCTTTCAAATGGCAGTGGTGCAAAAACATGCTGATATTTGTGTAACTTAGCCATTAAAATTCTAAAGATCCAGCTAAATCCAGGAAGGCCAGTCAGCTGGGCTGCAGAAGAATATCAGTGGATTAGCTTTATCAGACACATACTCAGCATAATAGCTGGTGATATATTATCACTATTAAACTTTGAGTTGGAGACTCAGGAACAAACCGCAGGAAAGAAGAGATAAAGACGAGAGTGAAAGAATGTCCTCAGTGCATTAAGTCCACAGAACAATCTCAGTCCCTTCTAGGTTCAATGGTCTAGTTTTACAGCACGCTGACTACTATATCTTATCCAGAGAGAGCAAAAATGGGAGAATGAGACAAAGTTTGAGTTTGAGGTGTTCGTGGAAACATTCCTGAGGATCAACGGGTGTTGTTTCTGCATAGCTGAATGTAGCTTTTGTACAGGTGCAAAACTGTAACTAGGACTGGTTATTGATTCGATTCAATTTTCATTCATATAGTTTCTATTTGATTCAGTTTTGATTGTGATTAGATAAAGTATTGATTATTTATCAATAACTCATTAAAAATGTTAGTTTTGCAGGCACGGAATTCATATTTCATTCATTCATTCATTCATTCATTTTCTTTTCGGCTTGGTCCCTTTATTAATGTGAGGTCACCACAGCGGAATGAACTGCCAACTTATCCAGCATATGTTTTATGCAGCAGATGCCCTTCCAGCTGCAACCCATCTCTGGGAAACACACACACTCATTCACACACATACACTATGGAATATTTAGCCTACCCAATTCACCTATAGCACATGTCTTTGGACTGTGGGGGAAACCGGACCCAAAGAAAACCCACGTGAACACTGGGAGAACAATTAAACTTCACACTGAAATGCCAACTGCCCCACCCGAGGTTTGAACCAATGACCTTCTTGCTGTGAGGCGATTGTGCTATCCACTGCGTGACTGTGACACCCTGGAATTCATATTTAAATATAAATATAACTGCCAGTAATAAAACCCTGCTACTCAGCTCTGGAATTCATAACAATTATATTAACAGTGGAGATCACAAAATTGTTACATGTAAGCCTTTTGTCCAAAGTGATGCACACCATGAACACACACCCAGAGCAGTAGGCTGCCCAGGAAGCAGTTGGGGGTTTGGCTCAAGGAAATCAACTCAAATGTGTTATTAAGTGTGGATGAGAGCGCTGGACTTCCAACAGCTAATCCCTGCCAGTGCTGGGACTCAAACCTGTGACCTTTGGATCACAAATTCAACTCTCTAACTATTAGGCCATAGCTGCCCCCCTATTACTTTAAGTAACAAACACTATAATAATAAATCTTTAATTATGTGCAAACAATGCCTACAGTTCAAGAACAAATTACACAATGGACATAATGATTATATATCAGTAGTAGTTGTAGTAGTATTTTTATGTGTGTGTGCTTTTATAAACTTTAAGTATTTAGAGCATAGCAATAACAATACCAAGATCATGGACTTTAATCCCTACAAAATGTATATGCTACAACTTATAAGAATTTATATAACTATACAAAGTGTACCTCTTTCTTTAGATAAAAGCATCTTAAAGGAATAGTTTGCCCAAAAATAAAAATTCTGTCATTGTTTGCTTAACCTTGACTTGTTCCAAACTTGTTTGTTCAGTTAAAAACTAAATAAGATATACTGACAAATGCTGGAAACCTGGAAACATCGACTTCCATGTTGTTTGTTTTTTCTACTATGGATGTCAGTGGTTACAAGGGGTGTAACAGATCACGGTTGATCAGTGATTCGTACGGACCACAACCCACGGTTTGAAACAGGCCCGTGCAGAGGTGTTCCAAAGGGCATGTTCCAGTTTTCCCGAAAAGTGTGTATGTGTGTGTGTGTGTGTGTGTGGGGGGGGGGGGGGCTCTATGTGTGCACGTGCCTGGTTTGAAACATATTTTTTTAACTTAATTATAATATATATTTTAGTTAATCCTAAATTAATCCTAAATTTGTAACAATCACAAAGAGATCACCTCTCATGTCATTCAAATCACATGTATGAAAGCATTTAGGCTTTCCTGTAAAATATAATGATGACGGAAAAAGTTGTGGTAGGTTTTTTGGGATGTGGTGGGTTTCTTAGGTTATTAAAGGTGTTTTCCGTCTTGTTTAGCCTGCATTAATGCACTCAGTCTAAGCTGCACAATTAATCATTAAAAGATCGAGATCTCAACAACCCATGCTACATCAATTATAAATGATGGTGATTTTCATATGTTTATTAATCCTTCGAATTGTTGCATTCAAATCTGTGTTTGAAAAAATGCAAAAATCAAGAAAGAGATTCAGTCTTTAGTTTACAAACAGTCATATAACACAGAAGTGCTGGGATAACAGTTTATAGTTTAGATCAGTGGTGTCAAACTCAGTTCCTGGAGGGCTGCAGCTCTGCACAGTTTAGTTCCAACCTTAATTAAACAAACCTGATCAAACTAATTGAGTCCTTCAGGCTTGTTTGAAACCTACAGGTAAGGGCGTGCTCACACTAGGTATAACTGTCTTGAATCGTGCGGAATCACGGCACTCCCCTCTCCCCCGACGGCCCGCACTGCATTTTTAGCATCCGAACTTATGATAATTGACTTTTTTCTTGTAGTAACTTCAAATAAAAATACTATTGGTCAATTTGTGGAAACCATAGTTTTACTACAGTAACCTTGGTTTCTTAGCTGTATTTGTAGTAAAAACTTCTGTAATTTACGTCTAGGACATGCACATGCTGAAGCAACAAAATAACTAACAAATAGAACTGGTATGTATGCTAACGTTAATCACCCCTCTCTGATCTCTTTTCCTTTTTCTCCGCAGAGCTGCCAGATCTACAGAGTGCATCCTGTACTTTTAAATACTGTGTCTGTAGTTTTTTGATCTTGTTCCATTGCTCGGTGGTTTTTTGAAAACCACAACCAAGAAAATAGTCTCAAATATTTTGGAGTTCTTGTGTGTTTTGTCCAGCTGTTGTTGAATGCTTTTATCTGCCCAAACATCCAACAAACATTGCACCTCTGCCTTAGACCAAAACGATCCTTTCCACACCATGATTATTTTGAATAGTTGCAGAAAATGGCGTCACACATCCTTTTCCGGTTACTTTGAGAGTTTGAAGCATCGCAGAAAGTTACATCACACGCAGGGCCGGCCCTGTACATTTGAGGGCCCTCAGAAAAATAATTTTGAGGCCCTACCTTGCTCTAAATAGTGGAGTATTGCCACTTCAAACTGGCCCACAATGACTTTATTGCTAATTTAAATACAATCAGTTAAACAGAAAAGTAAAGCTTCATTTCTTCTACTTAATAACTGTCTAAATGATTTGCACTGTTTTTGTCAACTACCAGCTTCAAGAAGAGACCAGTGATTTCTACTTTGCGTCCTTCTGGAGCGTTAAAAACATATTTTATTAATTAAGCAAACAGATTGAAGATTCTATAAACGAAAAGGTTAAGTTTTTTTTTTCCAAATTCCAAAAGCAAAAACCCTTCAATGAAACTACACTGAACAATAATAAGACAAAAGTGAAAATGCATTACTTAGTAATAAAATATACATTCTGAATACATTAAAACTCAAAAAACAACAACAACAACAACAACAACAAAACAATTAACATTAATGAAAAGATTGATCCATAAATAATAAAATCAAGTAATATAAAGTAAATATGAAAAAAACATTAATATAAAAAACTATTATTCCCTTCAGTCTCCTTCCCTGTTCGTTACATTTGAGATGCAGGGTGCAGAGCTTATATTAAACTATGATTAATTAAATTAGGGCATAACTTTTATAAACATGTCTTAGGAAAAATATTACCAGTGTGCAAAATATGTCAGTGAAAGACACTTCAGTATTGCATTTCAGTTAAATGCGTTTTAGACTAAGTTTAAAAAAATCGTGTCTGTAAAACCAGGAAAAAAAAATGTATTATAATAGACGATATTTATTAAACTGTAATTGCCTATTTTCGATAAACGTGCTACTAGATTATGTCTTTAACATCATCATTAGCACTTAAAAGCGATGCTAAAAATGTGCTTGTCTCTAATTCTCGTCATCATTTTTCCCCTCAGTTTTTCTACACCTGAAGATGAGCGTTAGATTTGTTTCATTTTCACGGTGCAATCTCCAAAATAAATCACATATATACAGTATAATGAGGCCTACAATGAAGCAAAGGCTGTGTCTGTGCACGGATTCGCTTTTTTGTGGTCCCGGTCAGTTCATAGTGATTCTATGCTCTTTGCTCGAACTGCAAGAACACAGAAAGCATATGAGAAATTAGATGCTGTGACTGCGAGCTTCCTGTTGATCACATGACCTTCACATGAAAACATTTTCAACTTTAATAAAATTATGATTTTTTTTTTCCTTTTCAGTGAAAATGTATAAATATTTCAGTACTAAAGCACTGTCAATGAAGATAATTAGTAAAATGCAAATAAAAACGATTTCAGCAAGGAAACGACTCACACCACTAGCGGGTTGTGTGGCCTCCTCGTGGTGGCGGGGCCCTAAGCAGCCACTTAGTTTGCTTATAGGGAGGGCCGGCTCTGGTCACACGACCTGTTCCAGTTTTGAAGTGTCGCAGCTCCGTTGCACCACTAATGTTTACCGGTTTTCAACATTCTTCAAAATATATTTTTTTAACATTTGTGTTACCAGTTAAGTGTTAAATTGCTTCATTTGGTCACCGTCTTGAAACATGACAAAAGGAACGGTGCATTCAGGTGTTTTAAAAATGGCCCTGATGTAGCAGATAAACAACCTGTTACCAGAAATACCTGATTTAGCTGACTCAGTGAGGGAATTCTTCCTGTGTAACAGGGTGAGACAGGAAATGCCGCTTCACCACAAGTACATTCTGCTGCTGTGGAGTCATGACACTGGATTTGATTTCATACTTTTAATCCACCTCAATATATCCCACACACACCACACCCAGAGCAGCTCTGTGCGTCTTCATTTGGCTGAAAGGTAATGTAAACCAGGGCTGCTGAATTATGCTCATCCTCTGTAAATCACATTTTTGGCCCTTTTTCCTGTCAAACCACGTGCCATTTTCACCACCATAACTACTGACAGAAATGGGAGAGATGTGCCTTTTAGGCTGTTGTTTGGTGTACGCGTTAATATGCCTGTGTTTGTGTGTGTGTGTGTGTGTGTGTGTGTGTGTGTGTGTGTGTGTGTGTGTGTGTGCGTGTGTCTATGTGCATGTGTGAGAGCGAGAGATGGAAAGAGAGGTAGAGTGAGACTGACAGCGCTAATTATGAATGGAGACAGTCTGAGGGTGTTTTTGTGAAGAGAAGGAAAACACATGCATACAGACTGGCAAAACACAAAGAACTAAACTAAAAGTCGTCCTCAATTTCAGCCGATTTTAAATGCTCGATAATGCACGATGTGTGCTGTTTTTATATTATATTTTTATTCTTTTATCCAGTCATAGATGTGGAGTTCAGTGTTTTTATGTGTATGCTTGTTCATGTTCTGGATTATAAACTGCTTAGACTAGACTTAAAATGAATCTGTAATGGTCAAATTGAACAAGTTTATTAATGGTGTTTAGAGTGTGATTAAATGTGATTACTATCAAACAGTTTATTTACAACATTTATTTAATGCAGTAGTTTTGATATTTTTTATCCTCATATATTCAATACTGGAAAATATTGATATGAACCTCCTTCTTTTTTCTACTAACAGTAGTAATGTGTTAATGAAACTAATAATAACATAATCAATTCTGTAAATCAAAATGTTTCAAGAAAGGATTTTGAGTAGTTATGGATTGTTTCGGTATAGTAATACTGTAGCAGCTTTTTAAATTATTAATATTAATAAATATAAATTTCTCATCAATTTATGCATGTTTAATTATTGTAAAGCTTGGCACAACTGATTATACATAATATTATTTAGATGAATGTTCAAATTAAATTGTTGACTACAGATTAACAAATTTATAACCATAGTTATACTACAGGTACTATATTTAATCTATGGTTAGTGTAACTAATAATTAAATTGTCATAGGGCGGCACGATGGCTTAGTGGTTAGCACTGTTGCCTCACAACAAGAAGGTCGCTGGTTCTAGTCCCGGCTGGGTCAGTTGGCATTTCTGTGTGGAGTTTCCATGTTCTCCTCGTGTTGGCGAGGGTTTCCTCTGGGTGCTCCGGCTTTCCACACAGTTCAAAGACATACAGTATAGCTGTGTAAAACATACTGGATAAGTTGCAGTTCATTCTGCTGTGGCGACCCCTGATGAATAAAGGCTGAGAACCACTGGATTAATGTGAGTCAGTTTACATGAAGTGTTGATAATTGAACTAAGCAAACTAAAAGTATGTAGTTTCCAGATTCTGGATTGTGCTTCCTTAAATGTAAGTGCACTTAAAGTTAGTTGGGTTTGTTTAACACACACAGGTGCATTTAGACCATTTGGATTGATTACATTTCTTGTTTTATCAGGAAATGTTTTCCAAAAGTTTATCATGTCATTATGATGTATTGCCTGTGGTGGAGAATTAAGACGCGATAGGCTCGTGTTGCTTTCTCAGATACAAGTCAAGGCTACCAGTCTTCATGAATAGACAATCAGGCTGATTTGCTTAACAAAAAAAGATATTCTGAAGGTATAACAATATAAAAATAAGTATATATACCAGAGGTGGATCATGATGCACATCTGAGTAGCACACACTTGAATTTGCAATCATTTTATTAAAATTACAATAAACTACCCTCATTTTTGACTCCTCATGAATTACCCTAATTTTTCTGTTGTGCATAACATACAGAAAAATACAAGAACTGAATTGTATATTTTTCTTTCAAACAGAAACACAAATTTGAGGATGTTCTCCCAATCAAAAACTCAAACACTCAAAATATGACTTTTTCTGCTTGTTGAAGCTACTTATTTAAAATGGGTTTAAACAACACAATTCCAGAGATTTTTTTATGGGACAACTTAATTGTTTTATGTTCAATCCACTTAAATTTGTACCAAATAACTTGAATAACTCAATTTGGAAATAATTAATACTTTTATGTTCTTTAGGAGGATTTTGTAGAGTGCATTTGCAGAAAAAAAATTATTAAATAATTACCAGCATAGATAAATAGAACAACAATATCAATAAACTATTCATGTACAGAAATAAAATAATCTAATGCACAATAAAGTTGTAGTTTTCATTGTATAAATAATGAAATAAAATTAATCTTTGTTAAAGCTATAATGTAATAATTCATTGTCCCCAAATGCTTTAAACTCACTTAAAATGCTTGCTGATAACACACAAATGATAAACTTTCAATTTCAGTGTTCTGAACTGTTTACCTGGTCAACTATAATCTAGACTCCACATTGCAGATCCTGCAGTGTGACTATTGTTGATTCACACATTGCGATATATACAGTTAGGGCCATAAATATTGGGACATTGACACAATTCTAACATTTTTGGCTCTATACACCAACACAATGGATTTGAAATGAAACAAACATGATGTGCTTTAACTGCAGACTGTCAGCTTTCATTTGAGGGTATTTACATCCAAATAAGGTATTAAATAAGGAATTACAATAGTTTGCACATGTGCCTACCACTTGTTAAGGGTCCAAAAGTAATTGGACAGAATAATAACCATAAATCAAACTTTCATTTTTAATACTTGGTTGCAAATCTTTTGCAGTCAATTACAGCCTGAATTCTGGAAAACATAGACATCATCAGACGCTGGGTTTCATCCCTGGTGGTGCTCTGCCAGGCATCTACAGCAACTGTCTTCAGTTGCTGCTTGTTCTTGGGGCATTTTCCCTTCAGTTTTGTCTTCAGCAATTGAAATGTGTGAACGAGTCCATAAGGTAAGTGACTGTGATTGACGTTTGCAATACCCAGCCAGCGCAGAGTACTCCCCTGTTTAGAGCTGAGTGGCGGTAGCTTGTGATAGGCACTTTCGGTATCTCCGTCCTGTGTGTGTGCATCGGTAGCAGCTTTAAGCCTGCCTGGTTTGTGTAATTGTTTCCGTCGGTGTATGGACTGTGATTAGACGACTCATTGCCCCTTTGTCAGTTTATTGGTGGGTTTGGAGATTTTAAATCGATCTGTGAATTTGATATCAGAGCACCTCATTCATGTTTGGATTCTCCTTCTTGGAGATCGTAAATGTGCCCACATTTCTGTCGCTGCTGTTTATGAACGGTCATGCTACAATCCAGAAGCATTTAATACTACTTTCTGAGTGATACTACTGTCTGAGTGCTGACTGAACACTGTCTAAACCCCTTTTGACTGTGTTTTAAAGTGAATTGAAGGTCCAGTCGTGTTGGCAGACCCAGAGCTAACAACTTTGTGCGATTCATCATTGATGTGGTGAAATTGTGTCTGTGTTACGCTCGATGTTTCTAGGAAACAGGCACGAGGTCTCAGGAATTACAAAAACACGTATTTATTAAAAGACACTTACGAAGATCACTGAATGGACAAGACTAGAAGACAAACATCAACACACGTAGACAATTCATTACCAGACAAGGGACAGACTGAATACAGGAACTTAAATGCACAGGGACATGATGACGAACAGGTGGATGGACACAGGTGAAGGTAATGAACAAAACGACATGGCGGGAACGGGAACAAAGGAGCACATGGTGAGGGTCACATGACGAAAACACACACATGAGGAGGACAGGTTGTAACAGTCTGTGTTCGTTTGCACCAAAGTGTATTTTGTAAATGTAGTTTTGCTGTGACTGTCTAATTAGTGAATCAATTCCAATAGGCCCTTGTGTTATCCATGTGTATTGAGTTCTGATTTACTGATTTCCGTATCTGTGTTTTTTGTGCAAAATTAACCGGTTTGAGTGTGAAGCCCCTTTCCCATTGGTGGCTTTTGTTTTCATTTTCTTGCAGGAGCTGGGGGCCCGCGGGTGAAGGAACCTTTTTGATGGTGCTGCTGCTGTGCCAGTGTGTGCTGTGGGACACTTTTGATGCATCAGGGTGTGTGACTGGAGGGTGCTGTGGTGTGAAAGTGTATGGTGGATAACTTTCACGGGTGATCACTCCTGTGGGTAGCCCCAGTCCTGTGAGTTAAATGTCAATTTGTGATAACGTTTTCCCCTTTTGTTTTGACTGATTTGAGAGTATGACAGTGAATAGTTCATGTATGTGTGGATTGACCACTTTCAGTGCCTTTCGTGAGTAAGCCCTTTAGAGCTGACGGGCCATCGGGACCTATTTTAGTGTTTAAGTGTTTTTAAAAGAATTATTGTGAATAAACTTTTGTTTTTTTTGTATTTACTCGTGTCTCCTGTTCCTTAAACAGTAAATGAGACTAATCTGTGTGACCTTTTATATTTTTCCTGAGTCGGATTCATTAAATTTAATTGAGTTTACTCCGCCACATTTTGGCGTAGTCGGTAGGGTTGGTGGTGGTTTAGAGGTAGTTGAATCGACGGCTTCTCTCCTCTGGTTGCCTCCCCTCACTCCAACCACAAATGCATGCTCAATCAGGTTCAGTTCAGGTTATTGACTTGGCCATTGCATAACATTCCACTTCGTTCCCTTCAAAAACTCTTTGGTTGCTTTTGCAGTATGCTTTGGGTCATTCTCCATCTGCACTGCATATATATATGTACAGGCAGTGCAGAATTATTAGGCAAATGAGTATTTTGACCACATCATCCTCTTTATGCATGTTGTCTTACTCCAAGCTGTATAGGCTCGAAAGCCTACTACCAATTAAGCATATTAGGTGATGTGCATCGCTGTAATGAGTGTGGGTGTGGTCTAATGACATCAACACCCTATATCAGGTGTGCATAATTATTAGGCAACTTCCTTTCCTTTGACAAAATGGGTCAAAAGAAGGACTTGGCAGGCTCCGAAAAGTCAAAAATAGTGAGATATCTTGCAGAGGGATGCAGCACTCTTAAAATTGCCAAGCTTCTGAAGCGTGATCATCGAACAATCAAGCGTTTCATTCAAAATAGTCAACAGGATCGCAAGAAGCGTCTGGAAAAACCAAGGCACAAAATAAACTGAGAACTGAACCATGAACTGAGAAAAGTCAAGCGTGCAGCTGCCAAGAAGCCACTTGCCACCAGTTTTGCCATATTTCAGAGCTGCAACATCACTGGAGTGCCCAAAAGCACAAGGTGTGCAATACTCTGAGACCTGGCCAAGGTCAGAAAGGCTGAAAAACGACCACCACTGAACAAGACACACAAGCTGAAACGTCAAGACTGGGCCAAGAAATATCTCAAGACTGATTTTTCTAAGGTTTTATGGACTGATGAAATGAGAGTGAGTCTTGATGGGCCCGTGGCTAGATCGGTAAAGGGCAGAAGAGCTCCAGTCCGACTCAGACACCAGCAAGGTGGAGGTGGAGTACTGGTTTGGGCTGGTATCATTAAAGATGAGCTTGTGGGGCCTTTTCGGGTTGAGAATGGAGTCAAGCTCAACTCCCAGTCCTACTGCCAGTTTCTGGAAGACACCTTCAAGCAGTGGTACAGGAAGAAGTCTGCATCCTTCAAGAAAAACATGATTTTCATGCAGGACAATGCTCCATCACACGCGTCCAAGTACTCCACAGCGTGGCTGGCAAGAAAGGGTGTAAAAGAAAAAAACTAATGACATGGCGTCCTTGTTCACCTGATCTGAACCCCGTAGAGAACCTGTGGTCCATCATCAAATGTAAGATTTACAAGGAGGGAAAACAGTACACCTCTCTGAACAGTGTCTGAGAGGCTGTGGTTGCTGCTGCACGCAATGTTGATGGATTCTGTCGGTGTTTTGATCTGTTCACCATGGATGGCAGGCTTTTGAGTGTCCTTGCAAAGAAAGGTGGCTATATTGGTCACTGATTTGTTTTTGTTTTGTTTTTGAATGTCAGAAATGTATATTTGTGAATGTTGAGATGTTATATTGGTTTCACTGGTGGAAATAAATAATTGAAATGGGTATATATTTGTTTTTTGTTAAGTTGCCTAATAATTATGCACAGTAATAGTCACCTGCACACACAGATATCCTCCTAAAATAGCTCAAACTAAAAACAAACTAAAAACTACTTCCAAAAATATTCAGCTTTGATATTAATGAGTTTTTTTGGGTTCATTGAGAACATGGTTGTTGTTCAATAATAAAATTAATCCTTAAAAATACAACTTGCCTAATAATTCTGCACTCCCTGTGTGTGTGTGTGTGTGTGTGTATATATATATATATATATATATATATATATATATATATATATATATATATATATATATATATATATATATATATATATATAATAGGTGGGCATAGATTATTTTTTTTAATCTAGATTAATCTAGATTAACTTCAAAATTAATCTAGATTAATCTAGATTAAAATGGCTCATTTGAATTCTGCCGAAGGCATTCAGAATATGTGTGCTACCCAAATAATAAGTCTTTGAGAACAGGGTTTCTCAAGCCAGGTGGCGCATTAGACCAGGGGCTCATCTCCTGTTTCCAAAATGCATCACAAACTGCTTGAGAAACTGTTCTACTATGATAATTGGTGATGAAAATAAATGATGTTCAATGAGATGTACTTGTGTTTACTAACTGTTTATTCAGGTAAACATGAATGTTGAACTGTAGGCCTGCATAAGCTCCAAACAGCGATTTCATACTTGCTTTTGATGTACATACAGAAAATGCTGCTTCGCAAAGGCAAGTTCACAGAGCCCTGACGGTGTCAAACATTGAGTATATTTATATGGGCAACAATACTTTAATACGATTTTAATATGATTAAAACAATACTCTGATTAAGAGTCTACCATGTAAACAGCAATTTTTGATTACTTAATGCGACTAAAGTCATAAATGAACTAAACAGAAATGGAATTAAGACGTGGAGTATGCAGATATTAGTGGCAATACTGACAAATTATTCATGTCATGTAGGACATTTCGCCATATTTTCTGACAAGATCCACACAGGCGGCTGTCAGTAACGGATCGCACAGACACACAGACGCACAGACGCACACACACAAACACACACACACACACACATTGCGAAATGCGGAAGTTTTTTTTCTTCTCATTTGGCGTGCGTTATTAAATTCCATAACACTCTCACCTGTCCTTACTCATTTATTTGCGTCTAATACCCCAGTTTGTCACGAAGGCATGAATTAAATGTTCGTGAGTTAAAGTGAAACTGCTCAACTGCAGTTAGAGTCAGGCATCCTGCTGATTTGATTCAGAAGGGCACTTCTTTCCCAGACGGGTCACCGGTCAGGTATACATCCGCGCTAAACTATCAAGGTGAAAGTCATCATAGCATGCGTAGAAAAAGACCCAGCTCTCACCCAACTTTGAGAATAGATTAACGGCGATATTTTTTTTATTGCGCGATAAGAGTCTCGCGTTAACGCAGCACATTAACGCCGATAACGGCCCACCACTAATATATATATATATATATATATATATATATATATATATATATATATATATATATATATATTAATATATATATATATATATTTTTTTTTTTTAAATATATATATATTTTTTTATTATTTAAAACAATACACTGCAACAAAACGACAGTATAGTGCAATTATTTTGCAACAGTCGACTAACTAAATCAAACAGATTTAAATGCTTTCCTCTCAATTTTCTGGTTTAAATCACACTTACTTCCATTGTTTATAGAGCCCAAAACATTCTGAACAAATGGCTGTGATTATGATAATGATGATGAGCATTATTATGTTTATTAATATTATTTTATAAGCAAAACAAAAAAAAAAAATGAATTCCATCATGCCAAAGCTGACAGAGCACAGTAGGACTCAACAAATAGATTGAGAGGTGTAATGATTGGTCTTTTCCCTGGTATTGAGGAACAGCTTTACTGCTGAGTGATTGAAGACTTCCTCCGCTAACATCGCATGGCCAAACTCTCCAAAAGAGAAAACACAATTATACTGCGATTGTTGTGTGTGTGCAAAGCTTTAGGGACTATTACAGGCCCATCTGGCCTCACTGAGCATGTCTGCTTACTGTCTTTATCATCTTCAATTAAGCCTTGGCCTGATCAAAGATCTATTTCACTGATCAGAAACAATGCGTTCAGCTTTGTCCAGCAGTGTTAGGAAAGAACTAGTTATGGCCAACTGTAATACAAGGCTAAGAATAGAGTTCACATTTGTCAATGATTTATTGTTCTTGCAAACTACCAATTGGATAGGGAGAGAGCGAGAGAGAAAAGGGGACTTGATGAAACATAATTTAGTCTTAGTCCGGCAAAGGTTTGTAAAATAACTTCAGGTCTTTACATCATTGGTTAGTTTTGGCATTCAGGATGATGATCATACAGTATTTCCACTCTTGCTGGATAACACAAATAACCACTTCTCTGATGCAGATTAAGGTAGAGTTTACACTATTCTCCCAGCACACTTACTGAATGTACAGTGCGTACAATAGAATGAGCCAAAAAAATATCAGGACACAGAGTCTCTATTAAAATATCAAATCAAGTAGCATCTGCAAATTATTAACTATGCACATGTTCCACTATGTTTGTAAACAAGAACGTTTCCAACAGTAAATCAGTAGTTGTATCATAGAATGTATAATTCTATCTACATCTAATGCAACAGTTGTATAATTCAGTTACAAAAAAGTATACTTACATTCAAACATCCCAAAGGTGCTCTATTGGATTAAGAGCTGGTGACTGTGGAGGCCATTTGAGTACAGTGAACTCACTGTCATGTTCAAGAAAACCAGTCAGAGTTGACTCGCACTTTATGACATGGCGAGTTATCCTGCTGAAAGTAGCCATCAGAAGATGGGTACACTATAGTCATAAAGGGATGGACATGGTCAGCAACAATACCCAGGTAGGCTGTAGCGTTAACTTGATGCTCAACTGGTACTAATGGGCCCAAAGTGTGCCAAGAAAATATCCCCCACACCATTACACCACCACCAGCAGCCTGAACCATTGATACAAGGCACGACGGATCTATACTTTCATGTTGTTGACGGCAAATTCTCACCCTAGCATCTGAATGTTGCAGCAGAAATTGAGACTCGTCAGACCAGGCAACGTTTTTCCAATCTTCTATTGTCCAATTTTGGTGAGCCTGTGTGAACTGTAGCCCTGGTGTGGTCTTCAGTTGCTGTGGCCCATCCGCCTCAAGGTTCAACGTGTTGTCCATTCAGAGATGCTCTTCTGCAGACCTTGTTTGTAATGTGTGGTTATTTGAGTTACTGTTGCCTTTTTATCAGCTGGAGCCAGTCTGACCACTCTCCTTTGACCTCTGGCATCAACAAGGCATTTGCGCCCACAGAACTGCCGCTCACTGGATATTTTTTTTCGGACCATTCTCTGTAAACCCTAGAGATAGTTGTGCGTGAAAATCCCAGTAGATCAGCAGTTCCTGAAATACTCAGACCAGCCCGTCTGCTTCCAACAACCATGCCACGTTCAAAATCACTTAAATCACCTTTCTTCTTTCTTCTGATGCTCAGTTTGAACTGCAGCAGATCATCTTGACCAGTGTTGTCTGTAGCTGACTGATTCCAGCCCAAAAACTATGCAAAACCCGCCGAAATGCAAAAACAACCCCCACAATTTTTTTTTTTCTTTGGGAGTGGGGGGGTTGACGGTCCTGGTTTTCACGAAAAGTGGAGGGGGGTGTTGACGGTCCCGATTTTCACGAAAAGTGAAAGTGCCTTTACAAAACCGCCCAAATATACACTACCAGCCTATGTCATTTTTTGCCCGCACAATCGGATTTAAAACAAAAACGGGAAAACGTCCAATCTGGCAACACAGTTCTCGACCATGTCTATTGACCATTGAGTTGCTGTCATGTGATAGGGTGAATAGAAATTTGTGTTAACAAGCAGTTGGACAGGTGTACCTAATACAAGTGGCCGGTGAGCGTATGTAGTAAGTATACCAATATCAATGTACAAGTAGTATACTTGTAAGTACTACTTGAGACTAAATTGGACCTTTTATAACTTTACATGTAAGAACAGAAATGCTACTTTTTTGTACTGACTCTTTCCTACAATACTATACTGACATCTACTTATTTAAAAGGTAAAAAGTTTATTAAAGGGCACTTTAACTATATTCAGTACATTTCTACTCCTGTAGTTACTGTACTAGTATAGTATACTGTACATGTAAGTTTAGTCTAACTTAAAAGTGGACTTAAATCACATTTTTAGATACATTTTGAGGGGGAAAATTCTTTGAATTATATTTTTAAGTAAATCTCAATGAAAAGATGGATTATAGCATACTCTACTGTCAGTATGTCAAGCTATCTTTGTGTAATTTGTGAAAAAAATGCACAGAAATATGCCTTTTTATTTATAGTTTCCCTTATTAGCTTAAATTAACCATGGTTTTACTTCAAATAAAACCAAAAAAGCATGGTACCACAAATTAACCATATTGATATACCAACCATAGTTTAACCCAAGTGCTTGTAGTAAAGCTATGGTTGTGCAAGTGTCATCAATGTGTCATGGTTATTAATTAAACTTTAACTATAATAAAGTCATTTTAATTAATTTAAATTATTTTTGGAAGGGTTAAAAAGTATACTGATAACACATGAGGAAGGGGTGACATGACTTCAAATACTTCTATTGCAAGTTTTTTTCTTCTTCAGTTTTTGCTCCAATGTTTTCTTTGTCAGACAACACTGCGCTCTAGTGGGTGCAAAACAACTCAAAGTTACCTCACAGAAGTTCAGTACCACCATCATTAAGAGCTTTTATTCCATCAAGTAGCAAGTCAATCACTAAAGCTGTAACTGAGTGTTAAAGGTTGAAGATTCGATGTGTGGTTGGATTGTAGGTTAAAGGGAAGTGAGACTTTCGTTCGCTTCACGTGAAGGAATATTTGATTTGATGACTCAT
Source organism: Danio kyathit (assembly GCA_903798195.1). Taxonomy (NCBI): domain Eukaryota; kingdom Metazoa; phylum Chordata; class Actinopteri; order Cypriniformes; family Danionidae; genus Danio; species Danio kyathit. The sequence continues at coordinate 45,603,083 of LR812525.1, forward strand.
AAGATGCGATACTGTCACGGACACTGACAATGAATGACGCTTTGTGTTGGTGTGCTTCTTCCCACCGTTTGTTCATTGGTTGAGTAAACCTGGAGTGTGTAAAGTGTAAATCATGACTAATGCTATTACTGTAGTTAAATACAATCTGCAAATGACGGGGAAACTTTGTGACAGGAAGTCATAGGTGTTGGTTTATCCTCTTACCTGATGACAGACTGACAAAACAAGATGACACGACCATCAAAACAATACGCTCGGATGAAGACTCGATGTGCACAACTTCAGCTCGTGTTACATTTTGTGTGTTTGTGTTTTAAAGTAATGACCCAAAAATGTGTTTAGATGAGATGATGCACTACTCGAATTTAAAAATATATCTCGAAAAACAAATGTGTCTCTGAAAGAAAGTCTCTGCGTTCAAAATGATGCGTCATGTGAGCACGCGAGCGTCATTGCAGAAGTTGTGCTGAAGAATATTGGACGCAAGCAATAAAAAGTCACTGATATCTGATTAATGTCTTTCACGCTGTCTCTTCACTGAGTTAAAATAATTCCCTCAATCCCTCATCAGTCTGAGATGCACGCTGATGCTGGAATTTCAACACATTTCATCAGTTAGTGTCTCCACTGATGCAACCGTGGCTCAATAAGCTGGTACTGGAGGAGGAGAGAGACACCTAGTGTTCGAGATGAGAAACACACGCTCACACACCAAGAACATTCTCAGGAACAATTTAAATGTTCCACAGTGGAGATCAAACTTAGAGGATTAGAATTTCATCAGTTGAGGTCACTACTTAGTCTAATTTTAAGATAACCTAGCTGGAGTATAAAGAGTGTTTAGATATTAGATTTATTCTAAAGCAACGCAAAAAAGTGAGACATTTAAAATTCTAAAATAATTCAACATTATCTGACAAACCTTTTGCAAACCTTCTCTGGACACTCAAAGCACTTTACATATTTTTGTGGGGAATCTCCTTATCCCTCACCATTGTGCAGCATCCACCTGGATGACGCGACAGCAGCCATATTGCGCAAGACCCCACACCACAAACCAGCTGATTGGTGGAGAGAAGAGTGATGAAGCCACTTATAATATGGGGATGGTTTTGAGGCCATGATGGACAGAGGCCAGGATCCCTACTCTTGACCTCTTTTCTTTTTCGAATGATATCCTGGGTTTTTAACGACCACAAAGACTCAGGACCTCAGTTTAACATCTCATCTGAAAAATGGCGCTCACTGAGCAGTATAGAGTCCCCATCAATATACTGGGGCGTTAGGACCCACACAGACCGCAGGTTGAGCACCCCCTGCTGGCCTCACTAACACCACTTCTGACTAAGCTGAGCTCAGTTTGATGAACTGTTGTCGGTGTCAGCTGGAGGATTTCCCCCGGGACACCAACAACAGGCGCTACATCACAATCACTCCCCCACAAGAACAAGCTCCTGATTGGTTAATGCGGCACGAATGTCCGCTGAAGTTCAGATTCAAGTTCAGAAGTGTTTCACGCGATTTGCGCGTTAAGTGCGTCAAACGCGCAAAACGCTCAATTCGCGCCGCACCATTCGCGCAATTCACACTGTAGGATGTCTATTCGCGCCTTTGCATTGACTTAACATGTAAATCACTCGCGCTTGACGCTTCTTCCGCGTCTGGTGTGAACACAGCATCAGGGTGATTGTAACGTCATGAGGGTAATTACTAACAGAATTTTTGTTTTACTTGAACTAACCCTTTACTGCCAGCCAAACTTTCCTTTTTCCACTGGTTTTACAAGATGATGAGTATTTCTAAAGTGACTGGAACCCTCTGACAGCAGAGCAAGGCCAAAAGGGATGAAGGCTCTTTCAACCATAGCAAGAGAAGCTTATCATTCAAAATTTTTACAATGTCTCTAACTCATTCAAGTCCCACCAAAGAGCAGGTTGTGAGAAAGACAAATGCACAAGAGAGCAGGATATTTTAGAGAATCTCAATTGGGCAGTCAGTTCAACTCTGCAACTGGAATTGTTAATCAGTTTAGCATGAACAGGTTAAAGATCTGCATCTTGACATACAGTGTCTTGACATTTAAGAAAATTTTGACTTTAAGCCCTGCAGTAGCCAAAAGGCACATCAACAGACGAATCAAAACTCTGGTAATTTTTTGAAATTCTTTCCAATTATAAACAATGAAGCTTACATTATTTCTGAAAAAACAACAAGTGTTTGTAAACTGTTCTCTAATTTAGTTTTTCTCTGTACACTGCAAAAGTCTTATGATACGTGGTGAAATAAAGTATGCAAGTATAGAATACAAGACAGAAATTAGGCTTTATTTGTGAACAGTTTTCCCTAATATATGTTTAATACTTATAAAAATCAAATAAATATTTTTTATATATACATTTGATGAACCTCTGAAAATATTTTACACATCGTCTGTAAATGCTGTGTCTACACACAAAAGACTGGTGAAACTCTGGTGAAAAATTTACTTATATAAAAAAGTGCAAAGCCATGTGCTTTTACCTATTAATGTACAGTTGTGTGAACATGTGAAGTGTGCTCTGGCGTATTATTGATAGCATATATGTGAAGATTGAGGTATGAAGTCACAGATGTTCTGTATAAAAGATGTGGTAAACTCGTTCAGGTTGACTTCCTGAATAAATGTATGAGATTTAAATGCATGTCTAGATGAGAATGTGAATGTTTCTGAGTGCTTCACGTGTTGACTTGATTCGCAGCTGCTAGAAGTGATGCAAATAAAGAGTTGGGTCTCTGAATCAGGTCCTGCGGTGGATCAAACTCAATCACCTAGAAAAAAACAAAATAGGCTTTTAAATAATTTCTTTAATACACTTAAACTATAATATATCTCATTTAGTTGCTTGTAGGGTGTAATGGTACACAAATGTGAAACGAAAATGTTCACTTGCAGGTTTTTAGTATGCATGTTTTCCGAATAGAAGCAGTGTTGTTTTGTTTTAATCATGGCTCGTGTGGATTTCTTTTGTCTGTGTGTACACCATTCAGAGTCTTAGGAAATACAATATCATCAATATACTTTGATGCTGCCAACATATCTGTAAAAGGATTGCATTAAAAGGATCCTGCTGTGCCCTTTTTACATGCACCTCCATGATGTGTAAATGTTTAACTTACAATACCTCTTGGATCATTTATTGCTGTAAATGACTTTTTTTCTTTTCAGAAACTAGCTTATTGATATACAGTATAGAGTATCTCCTCTATACATTACCAAATACAGGATGGAATCATTATGAGACCCCTTCAAACTGATGGAGTGCAATAATTCAAAATATCTTGCCCCGGTTTTAACAGCATCATAAACTGCAATGTGTTGCTGTTTTTTTTAAAGAGCCCCTATTATGGGTTTTTAAAAATGACATTCCATGTAGTGTGTAACACAGCTCTAAGTGAAGTGAAATATCCAGCTAAGGCTTAAATCTGAAAGTGCGCCATGTTTAAAATTATTGATTCATCTATAAAAGAGTCGACTGAAGTGGTTCGACTGAATCGGCGCTTTAAAGAGTCTTTAGCCGTGTTGGCGTGACGTCGATATGGAACTCAAGCCCCACCCATTTGTTGCGCACGCAGGCCTGGGAAAATTGAAACCCCCGGCCCGCACACAAACAGTGTAGAAAGAAAAAGAGGAAGACAAACACTAGCAGATTCCGGATGACTCATCTCATGAAGACGCTGTGCTCTGAAGTGTGAGGGAAAGATGAGACTGTGAAGAGTCTGTGGTTGAAATTTATTTTTGCAAAAATACTTCAGCATTATAGCCCCAGCCTTGTGCTGTGTTCCCGTAATTTTTCTGATGAGTGCTTCAGCAATAAAATACGCTTACAATGGAGGATTCATCGGCCGTCTGTTAAAGGAAGGATCAGAAAAGACTATATAAGACTTTGTCAGAGCTTGACAGGAACTTGGGGTGACCCGGGGCTTTCACAGACTGTACCAAAATGCTGAGGGGGGTGAAATTACGGGAGTTTTCCAGGTAAAATAACAAAACGGGGGGACGGTGGAAGATGGGTCTGAAATATGGGAGACTGCCAAGAGTGTTGGCAGGTATGCTCACACATACACTCTGCTCTCTGACTACTACAAATTTGTTGATAAGGCGTGGTGGGCATTTCTGTCTGTCTCGCTGAACGCAGTTGACCAATCACAACAGATTGGGTCATCGGACCGATCAGTGCAGATTAGCATTGCGCTAAGGAGAAGTTTGGGAACAAATGAATCGCTGGACGAATCATATGGGAGTCGTTGGGATAATTAGGTAAAAATAAACGCATATGATAAGACAATGAAAGTGTTTTTTGACCTTGCATGCATATCAGCCTGTTGTTGGAGACCCCCAAAACCAAAATATGACCCTTTTTAATGCATAAAAGGGTTCTTTAAGCAGTTTTTCCCCTGTACTGAGCAACAAATTCATAGGCAAAAATTAAGCGTGATTAGTCGCATTGAAAATAAAAGTTTTGACTTAAAACATGTGCAGTTTTATATGTATTTATTATGTACACTTGAAGTCAGAATTATTCGCCCCTCTTTGAATTTTTTTCTTTTTTAAATATTTCACAAATTATATTTAACAGAGCAAAAAAATTTTCACAGTATGTCTGATAATATTTTTTCTTCTGGAGAAAGTCTTATTTGTTTTATTTCGGATAAAGAATAAAATAAAATAGAATAATTCTAGAATAAAAGCAGTTTTTAATTAAGGACAAAATTATTAGCCCCTTTAAGCTATATATATTTTTGGTAGTCTACAGAACAAATCATCATTATACAATAACTTGCCTAATTACCCTACCCTGCTTAGTTAACCTAATTACCCTAGTTAAGCCTTTAAATGTCACTTTAAGCGGTATAGAAATGTCTTGAAAAATATCTAGTAAAATATTATTTACTGTCATCATGGCAAAGATAAAATAAATCAGTTATTAGAAATGAGTTATAAAAACTATTATGTTTAGAAATGTGTTGAAAAAATCTCTCTGTTAAACAGAAATTGAGAAAAAAATAAACAAGGGGGCTAATAATTCAGGGGGGCTAATAATTCTGACTTTAACTGTATATATAAATACACACATGCATGCATATATTTGAGAAAATGTTTATTTACATTTGGATATATATTCAATTCAATTCATGTTTATTTCTTTTACAATATTGATTGTGTCAAAGCAGCTTAGCATAGAAGTTCAAGTAAATTGAAACTGTGTCAGTCCAGTTTTCAGAGTTGAAGTTCAGTTTAGTTCATTTCAGTGTGGTTTAATTTTCACTGCCGAAAGTCCAAACAGTGAAGAGCAAATCCATTGATGTGCAGCTCCACAAGTCCCAAACCAAGCAAGCCAGTGGTGACAGTATATTTTATATTTGTATGATACAGACAATATATTTTATATGTATATGATGCAGATCATAAATAAATGTAAATATCCGTGTAACACAATTATGTTGTATAATGTTTAGGTATGTGTGTGCATCACATATACATAATAAATTTATATAAATAATTCACACACATATATTATGCCAAAAAATGATGCCTTTTATTTTGGATGTGATTAGTCACGATTCATCTTTGCCCAGCACTAATAATATATAAACTATCATATGCATCATTACACCCCTCGTAGTAATGTAAGTTTATACATTCAAAGTGTTGTATTACCTTGCCCTGGTCCATGACGAGTATCCGGTCACTCTCCAGTACTGTGTTGATTCTGTGGGCGATTGTGAGCATAGTGCAGTGCTGAAAACCATCTCTAATGGTGTGCTGGATCAAGCTGTCAGTCTCTGAGTCTATCGACGCCGTCGCCTCATCCAACAGAATGATCTACAAACACAACTTTATCAGACTCTTTAAGAGATTTGAATATTTTTGAGGACGTTGTGTGTGTTTGTGTTTTTACTTTGGAGTTGCGCAGCAGTGCTCTGGCCATACACATGAGCTGCCGTTCGCCCACAGAGAAATTCTCTCCATTCTCCACTACCGGAGACTGCAGCTTCTCTGGCAGCTTAGCAATCTGCATAAGAGAAAAAAAAAGAGTCACAGATGATTTAACACCTGAATGCATGAGTGTTTATTATACTCTTTGACTATTATATTCTTTTGCTGTTTCTCAATTCTTTTTTATGTTACCATAGCCCAAAGTTTGCAAGGTACTGAGCGGATTTTAAGCAGATGTTTCGTCTATGTTTCATCACTATAGTGCGGCTCACAGTAACATGCCCACTCTCATATTGTGATTTTTCTTTGCTCTCTCAATAAATGATATCCTCACATAAAAGGCTAGATTAACCTAATGAAGTTTGAGCGGCTCCTATTGAATCTGTTGAAATCACAATGAAATCACGGCACCCCGCTGTTCACCTGAAGGCAGACTTTATCGTAATGAGCAGAAGTGCTTTATGGACATGTGTCAAATACTGACTACTTAAACAGACAGGTAATGTTCATCAGGTTCGAAACTTCAAAGGTGTGTGTGACTAAGCTGTTTTCTATAAAATGAAGCATGTTTGCAGAAGTCCTCTAAGTAAGAGACAAGTCGAAGAAAAGTTTGTTGAGACCTCGTCAAAACTATTTTTCCATTCAAAGCTTTGTGTTAGTATTTACCGTGTCCTTCATGTAGGTCTTTTCTAAAGCCAGCCAGAGCTCCTCATCTTTGTAGTTGTCAAAAGGGTCCAGGTTATACCTGCATACAGTAATAAAACAAACAAGCACATTTAAGTCTGCAAATAAATTATTCTCTTTTTTTTATTGAACTGCTGTGTTTATTGTGTATTATTTATGTGCACATCGTTATATTAAAAACATGATACATCCTCATATTCATGAAGGGTTAGTTCACCCAAAAATGAATGCTTATATTGTAGCTTATATATGTATTTTTCATACTGTATTTACAGGGGTATTAATCATTTCATATACCCAGGGGTGTGAATAATTTCGGACTTCACAGTAGATATATACACTCACCGGCCACTTTATTAGGTACACCTGTCCAACTGCTTGTTAACGCAAATTTCCAATCAGCCAATGCAATGGCACAACTCAATGCATTTAGGCATGTAGACATGGTCAAGATGATATGCAGCAGTTCACACTGAGCATCAGAATGGGGAAGAAAGGTAATTTAGGTGACTTTGAATGCGGCATGGTTATTGGTGACAGACGGGCTGGTCTGAGTATTTCAGAAACTGCTGATCCACTGGGATTTTCATGCACAACCATCTCTAGGGTTTACAGAGAATGGTCCGAAACAAAGGAAATATCCAGTGAGCAGCAGTTCTGTTGCCGCAAAAGCCTTGTGGATGCCAGAGGTCAGAGGAGAATGGCTAGACTGGTTTGAGCTGATAGAAAAGCAACAGTAACTCAAATAACCACTTGTTACAACAGAGGTATGCAGAAGAGCATCTCTGAATGGACAACACATCCAACCTTCGGATGGGCTAAAGCAGCAGAAGACCACACCAGGTGCCACTCCTGTTAGTTAAGATCAGGAAACTGAGGCTACAATTCACACAGGCTCACCAAAATTGGACAATAGAAGATTGGAAAAAACGTTTCCTGGTCTGACGAGTTTCAATTTCTGCTGGAACATTCGGATAGTAGAGTCAGAATTTGGCATCAACACCATGAAGGCATGGATCCATCCAGCATTGTATCAACAGTTCAGGCTGCTGGTGGTGGTGTAAAGGTGTGGGGGATGTTTTTTGGCACACTTTGGGCCCATTAGTACCAATTGAGCATCTTCCCAATGCCACAGCATTCCTGAGTATTGTTGCTGACCCTGTACATCCCTTTATGACTATAGTGTACCCATCTTCTGATCTGATGGCTACTTTCAGCAGGATAACTCGCCATGTCATAAAGTGCGAGTCATCTCAGACTGGTTTCTTGAACATGACAGTGAGTTCACTGTACTCAAATGGCCTCCACAGTCACCAGATCTCAATCCAATAGAGCACCTTTGGGATGTGGTGGAACGGGAGATTCCCATCATGGATGTGCAGCCGACAAATCCGCAGCAACTGCGTGATGCTATCATGTCAATATGGACCTAAATCTCTGAGGAATGTTTCCAGTACCTTGTTGAATCTATGCCATGAAGAATTAAGGCAGTTCTGAGTGTGTACCTAATAAAGTGGCCAGTGAGTGTGTGTATTGTATATATGTATAACCAATGAAAATTCAAATTTTACCCATTGTCCATAAAAATGTAGATTTTAAGCATATATTAGTGTGGTTGTGCTTGGAGAGTGCAAAATGTGTTCCGTGTTTCAATATGCATATAAATGTGCAAACGAATATCTGCAAATCAAATCCAAGAGAGAAACTATGAAATATTAATACTGTAATATACTGTAGTCACTGAGTATAGTTTATTTATTGTGACCCTTTTTTTATAAGATTTTTGGCTAAGTAAAATAAGACCAATTTGTCGCCAAAAATGTTGTCAGTTAAAAATCTTAACAAGGTTTAGAGGTTTCATTTTCCCACTATAACATGTTCCTAATATTTTTATGGTTTAATCCAACTTGTAGGGTCATAAAAAGCAAATGTTTGGCAAGATCCCACACAAACAAAACATTTTTGGCTTATTTATTTATTATTATTGATTTTTTTTTACAACAGTTTTTACAACTGACTCACTGTTCATATCATGTTACAGTTGCCCAATTCAGTATGAAAACTAATTGGATAAAACAGTATAATATTTGTACAGAATAAGTAAAAGAAGAGAAAAATGAAATGAGCGATCACGCCACAATGAGTAGAAGTGTAGAGTTTAAGAGTGAGAATTGACCTGACGGTGCCGATAAAGAGTACAGGATCCTGTGGTATGACCGAGAGTTGACTGCGAAGGTCTTTGAGCCCCAGTTTGCAGATGTCCATGTCATCTATTAAAACAGTGCCCTGAGCCGGCTCTGCCAAACGAAACAATGCTACACCCAGAGAAGATTTCCCTGAAACACACATGAGTACACATGACTTTATTATTAACACTTTATGACAAAAGCAACCATTTTAACATGTTTTAGCATATACCACAACTTGAATATAGATTCCATTTCTGAACGTAATCAACTAGTTCTACACTCAAACAATCTGAACTTATGACAATAATAAAAGCAGTAATAATAAAAATAACATTATCCCTCACCAGAGCCAGTGCGTCCCACAATGCCAAGTTTTTCCCCTGGCCTAATAGTTATGTTGAGATTATCGAGGACTATTGGAGTGTTGTCCCTATATCTCATACTGTAGTTTTTAAAGGTAATGGTGCCCTCTTGTGGCCAACCAGCGGGGATGTTGGCATCCTTGACTCTTCGTGGACCCTCTGAAACACAACACTACAGCACACAAGCAAGCAGATTAAAACTATTATATTGTACACTTGATATTCTGAACTAACTAAACTGAACATGAATATGAATCCCTGATAACCCTAGCGTAAACCTGACGTTCAAGCCTCTTACCGTAATATACTCCAGCAGTCTCTCTACACTGGTGAACTTCGCCTCCAGCTCAGTGGACAATCGCACCACAAATTGAAGAATTCCAGTCAACTGCAATCACATAATAACAAGTGGTCATATATCCAGTGACAACTTACACTAATTAGCCTACTGTTTAAGTGTAGGTGTAGGAGTTACCTGTATGGTGTAAGATAAGGCCAGACCTTTCAGAGAAGGGTTTATGGTCTCATTGGGGCTGAGCACAACAAACAGTGACACTATTAGAGTAACAGTAGCAGACAGGACATCCAACCAGAAGGACAGCCATCGAGTTCCAGCATTAAACAGCATGAAGTGGTTGGAGTTATTGTCACTCAGCATCTTAAACCTGTGATTAAAGACAAACAACAAATTACTTTTTTTAACTCCTCAATTGTTTGCTACATTGCTGTAAAGTGTAGCCAATGAACAGATCATTACTTAACTATTAGTACACATTAGAATCTAAGGCACTTCTAGTACAAAATATTAAATAGCCTTCATTTTTGTTTAGCCTAGTCACATTATGTACACCTATAACCCATTTAGATTCTGACTATAAAATAATATGCAGGCCAACATTTGTCAGTGTGCACTTAAACATAAAATAAAATCTTTATATCCAAATGTAACAAGCCCACAAAAAAGATTGTTCAACCTTTGGTCCTAGAAGAAGTATCTGAACCCTTTTTTAGCACCATCTGGAGGTTACTAGCATGATGTTTCCTTCTGAGTACTCAATTAAGTGAGTCTTTAGCAAGTGTGTCTTCTGCAAGTACCACAATTATACCAGTAGGTGGCAATAAGTTGCTGTCAATAATTGCACTGACTCCTTAAAAACTGGGGGCAAGGGCAGACATTTTTATTTTAAAATAGTTTTTGATCACATTTTATTTTTACCTTCATAAGGCCCTTTTTTATAATTACGCTATTTATTGCATCTGCCTAAATGGTTTAAAGTTCATTCATTCATTCAGTTTCCTTTGGATTAGTCCCTTTATTCATCAGGGGTCGCCGCAGCAGAATGAACCGCCAACTTATCCAGCATATTTTTTACACAGCAGATGCCCTTCCAGCTGCAACCCAACACTAAGAAACATCCATACACTCTCATTCACACTCATACACTACGGCCAATTTAGCTTATTCAATTCACCTATGGCCCATGTCTTTGGACTGTGGGAAAATCCAGAGCACCCGGAGGAAACCCATGTGAACACGTGATGAACGTGCAAACTCCACACGGAAATGTTAACTGGCCCAGCCGGGGCTCAAACCAGCAACCTTTTTGCTGTGAGGTGACAGTGCTAACCACTGAGCCACAGTGTTGCCTGGTTTAAAATTGTAAATTAAAAAAACAGGAACTTACTAACGACGAGAGTTGCATTATTATGACAGAACTTTTATTGTTGGTTATTGCTGTTGATATTTTAACAGTGACTATTTTGATTATTAGAATACATGAAAACATTTAGAGAAACAGTCTGGCTACTCTGTCCTAGAGGGCCACTGCCCTGAAATGTTAACTCCCACTTCAAATAAACATGTTCCAGCTGATTAAGGTCTTACTAGTCACGTAGGTGCGTTTTGGCTAGTTGGAGCTACACTTTGCAGGACACTGGCCCTCCAGGACCAAATGTGGACACCTCTGGACTACAAAGATAAAACTTGTAGGCCCATGAAATTAAATAAGTTACTCATGATATAATGACTTAACATCTCTGATTGGCACATACATAAATGCATGTGATTGGTTTTATGTAATACTCAGTGCTGCAAAAACACTTAAATGTACACAGAACCAACTGTAATACCATAAAATCCATTCACTTTCACATTTGACTTCAATGGTGACAGCCATACTTGTTTAATTTAATTGTACAAGAGCAGATTTGTTCATTTTGGTGCCATTTAGCGTCAATCCCCTGTTATTTTCCAACCTTGCTGTGTAAGCATTATACCAATTTAATTATGCCATCCCATGCTTTCAGTAGTGTGACTAGTGTGTCTGAAATTTGCAGTTGGTGGTGAAATTTAGTTATTTATTTTGGTCATCGCTTTCCACTTTCCATGTGATTTATAGCTAGAAATCGCTGAAGCTCTCTATCTTTTTTTGTAGATCATTAAACCATTTTGCTGCCTTAGATATCTGTCCAAAATCATGTGCAAACATTGAAAACAAGTCAGCTGCCTAAGCTTTCGAACATAGCCATGGGTTCATTAAGGAAGAAAATTCCATGCAATAGATAATTCTGTTTTAACTTTTGTTAACAACAGGCAATATCATATCTAAAATATTTAGCAATTCAATTTCAGTTTCAATATTAACTTCTTTATTGGACTGTTACATAAAAGCAATATCCCACTCGTAATCAAGCTGCTGGTCTAAAAATTAACACACTTGTCTCTATCCCATTGCTTTTGAATGCTGCAGTCATTCTGGGAAATGATTCACGAGAATCATAATAATGGTTTTATTTTTTCTAAAACACTTTATAATATGAAAAACAGTATCCTACCGTTCAATGTACTGTTGTCTTTTGTCGTAGGCATGGATGGTGCTGAGCCCCTGTATGGTAGAGGTGGTGAGAGAGATCCAAGGGGAACGACTCACATTCTCCATCCTCTTCATATGACGGATGCTTCTTTGGAAAACACTAGGACATAAAGAAAACAAACGGTTTGTACATTTCATGGCTTTAAAGCATAATCCTACATGGTGGATTGTAATATTGAACATCTGGATAGTTTTAAAAATAATATTAATTCTCTTGATGTTAAGGTAGATTGATTGTGTCTTACTATAGGATTGTGGCGAAGATGAGTCCGAGAATGACCACGGCGATCAGGAGGAATGGGAAGACTATGCAGATGGTGAGAAGGGTGAACGTGACAATCAGACAGAACTGCAGAAAGTTCTCCATGTTGAACGGTAAAACTGCATCCACTTCATCTTGGTCTTTGCTGAAGCGGTTCACCAGGCGGCCAGTTGGAGTCGTGTCAAAAAAACTCATTGGGCTGCCAAGGATCTGATTAAAAGTACAGTCACATGGAATGAAAATGCTGCGCTTCTCATTTTACCGAACAAATAATAGTTCAAAGCTTACATTCTCCATTAATGAGCCTACTCTTGATCATTCTAATTAAAAAGTAAATTTTTTGCCACGAGGACGATTTAAATCACTTTGAATGGAGCTATTTTTAAAATATAAAAAATCAATACTTAAAACACGAAATTATTGTTTTTTTTAATTAAATAAATATACTCTAGTTAATTAATCTAATATTTAATTAATATGCTAACAATAGCATTAATATCACATTCCTAGTTTCTGTTTCACAATTTAAAACAAGCAGATTTAGCATGGATGGAGGGGACACGTCTCCACCAATATTCACCGACTATTGAAATGTCCCCACCAATAATTTAATTCACTTAAAAAACTGCGCTGTCAAGATTAACCTAGTTAAATCATGTTCTCTCCTCGAGTCGCGCCACCCCCAAACACATATGAACATTGTGATTGGCTGTGCCTTTCCCTGCTGTCATGTGAGAGGCTATAGCTGCATTTAGATGTAACAGGGCCAAAACTGCGGGTGAATTTCCTGTGCAAGTATAGGTGTGTGAGATGTGTGACACACACAAATGAGGATGACGGCAACAAAAAAAGGTGGACATAAGGAGCTTTTTTTAACGAAAAGTGTTTAGTCACATAAACTCAAGTTCGCTACTGAACAAGTCTATTATGATAATGCCGTTAATGCTCGTGTTTACCCCGCTTTAACGCACAGTCTATCATTATAGCAGACTGATATACTCTGTGAATAATATGGCCTGAAAACTAACTGCAGAATAAACAGCTAAATGTAAAAGTATAAATATGATCCCTGCCAGTTCTCCTAATTTCTCAGAGTAGCATGTCCAATTTTGGTTGAAAAAACTACAGCATGTGCTCCATCTTTTATTAATATTGGAAGTTTTTTTATTCACCCATGGCCACCAATGTCAAGTGCAAATCTACGCCCTTGACTTTGACAATCGCAAACAGTAAATTGATGGATAACTGTTATTATTATTATTATTATATTTATACCTTTTTAAATTAACCTGTAAATATCACATAAGTCCATGTGACTTACTGCTGTGACAATAATTTAAAAGTAAAAAAATATTTCAATTGTAGTGAATTTGAAGAAGAGACAAAACTTGTTTTAAGGGTCTTGCCTGAAAGTATCAAGTATTAAGTATGGAACTGACAATATGCATTACTTTGCATAAATAATACTGTCTCTTACACATAGGCAGTGAAACCTGATGCCTCAGAATGCATTTTACAATGTATTTTAATTTATATATTTAAAGAAATCTTTCACTACTTTTTTCTTTTGTTGAGTCCTTGGCTAAATAAAATAAAAACACTGATGTACTGTACCTGTATCCGTCCTGTCCTGTATCTTTAATTGTGAGCGAAATTTAAGGAATAAGAATCTTTAATCATGTTAACAGTAAATATTGAGAATTTGTTTGACTATTACACATTAACTTATGACTAGCATTTATTTCTGGCCATAAGGTTGACTTATCAGAATTTTACACTGCACAATTAAAAGTGGTATCTCAAATAATTGCTAATAAATCAAATAACCACAAACAGATGATTCAGCAATAATTGTCCCTTCTCAAAGCACTCCCTCCCTTCTCACACTCCAACAAGCTTTCACTATCAGTAGCGTATAGCTCCCCTATCAATTTGTGAATTAATAAATTCTGTGCAATTACATACTGATTCCAGACAAACGCAGACATAAAAGTCTGCATTAGGCATACAAGGGAAATGTTCTAGATGTGAGAGTAAATAAAAACAAAATAAAGATTGATGCTATAGCCTACGAATATAATGATGGAAAGTTTGGATCATTTGAATACAATTGATTTGATTCCCTAACACACAATTCACAAACACAAGCAAACTGTGGCATCTTGAACAAGACAATAATGCCTCTATCAATAAATAAGAGACAGTGAAGATTAAATCATCGTTTATCTGTTTGTCTTACCCGTTTGAACATGGTGTCATGGAGTTTGGAAGAAGAACGCAGAGTGACTTTAGTGAAGGTGTAGCCCTTGAGAATGCTCAGCAGTATCATGGCAATGATAATAACACCATAAACCATTTGGTAGAACGGCAGGTCCGGATTCTCAGAGATATTACCGCTGTTTGATGTTACATTAGAACTGGAATTGTTCTACAAGACACAAACAGAGAAAAGTGATTTGATGATAAGATGGTGATGTATTGAAATGAGTCTAAAGTGTGTGCATGTGTGTGACCTTGTTTTTATATCCTGGTGGGGACTTAAACATGACTGTTTACAGACTCATAGGCCGTGGGGACATAAACTGAAGTCCCATGGGTAGAACTGTCAAAAGTATCAACTTCGGTACCAATTGGTACTGAAATTTTTAAAACGTCCATTTCCCACTAACATTTGAGCAATATTGAGGGCATACTTAAACACAGCTGATTGGCCATTGTCTTCACATGCTCAACAGAAATGGCTGTGATCGGCTGTGACGGTCATCGGTTCACCATTCTTCACTGCTGTTCACAGAGTGCAAACACAGATACAGTGACACTGGAGCGTTTCAAAGCAGCATCAATCAGCTGATCTGTCTATGAGCTGACATACGAGCGACACACTGATGAAACGACTGATCTTCATGGCTTTGAAACGCTTGTATCTATGTTTGCACTCGTTGAAAAGCAGTGAACTGATGACCTTCATGGCCAATCACAGTCATTTCTGTTGATAGCATGTGACACAATGGCCAATCACCGGTGTTTATGTACGGCCCTCAACATTGCTCAAATTGAAAATGTAAAAACAAAACACAGAATGTTCACTGTGAGGTTTGAGTTGAGGTAAGGATAGGGTTGAGGTAAGGGGACAGGTTATATATTTTGTACAGTATAAAAATCATTCTGGCCAAGGAAGTCCCCACAAGGAGAGCAAACCAGATATGTGTGTGTCTTGTGTGTGTGTGTGTGTGTGTGTGTGTATGTGTGTATGTGTGTGTGTGTGTGTGTGTGTGTGTGTGTGTGTGTGTGTGTGTGTGTGTGTGTGTGTGTGTGTGTGTGTGTGTGTGTGTGTGTTTACCCCTGATCCCTGGTCCAACCAGTAGCTGAGCCACCAGTTGCTGAAAGCAGTCGATCCCACAAGAAGCGTGAAGAGAAGGACAACAAGAAACAACAGTATATAGCCTAGAGAAATATAGACACAGGAAGAATAAAAACTGCTTTATGTCATTCACAATGAGCAGAGAAACATATGGAGAGTGAAGAAATAATAAAAGAAACCTCCAGCTGCTTGACAGTATTGATGGTAAGTCCTCCACGTAACTGAACCTTCTTGGGCCACTTCTCGTGTTACTAATTGATCCTTTTTCCCTAAAACAAACATACACTCTGTTGTGTGAGTCACGTTTGTATGAATATAATGGACATTTTCTTGATTATATAGTGATTATATATTGTGAAGAGGATCTTGTGTCTATATCTACCTTTAGTTTCTGTGGAGTCTTTGGGTGTTTCGTTTGTTGCAGGTTTCTCATCAGACATATCAAACGCTAAAGGGAAATGATAAAGATTACCAAAGGTGAACAACATGCTTTTCTTATTGCCCTTGGACCACAAAACATAATTAATATAACAGTAATTATAACTATATAATAAATTATTATTATTATTACACATTATATAATTATAATCATAGTTTGTTGATGTTTTTACATTTTATATCCGATTTATGGTTTGTTCATATCCATTGATTTATGGTTTGTTAGCATAGGGTAATATTTGGCCAAGATACAACTATTTGAAAATCTGGAATCTTAGGGTTCAAAAAAATCTAAATACTGATAAAATAACATTTAAAGCTGTCTATATGAAGTGCTCAGCAATACAAAGTTTTAATATATTTACATTAGGACATTTAAAAAAAAAACTTTACGGAACATGTTCTTAATCTATTCATTTATGGCATTAAAAATCATTTATCATCATCATCACTGTCACCCATACTACATATTTTTGACTATTGCCAAAATATACCTGAGCAAAAGACTGGTTTTGTTGTCCAGCAGATTTAAAAGAGATTTCCAATTAAATCTCTAAAATTAGCAGATTTCCAATATAACACCTAAGCTATTAAGTTAAGTGCAAACTAATTCAGAACAAACTTGTAGTAGTAAATTGGGACCAAAAAATAAATCAATCAATCAAGTTTATGTTCAACTTTATATGTTTTTTTATTCATTACTACATAATATAATGTAAGGACAGTAAACAAGATTCCCTGCTATTACTTAATAATTAAAATGCCCTAATAAAAACAGATCGAAAATGAAGCTTCTGGTGACTTTAATGCACATATTTAGCATGAGACAGGTAACAATAAGTGATTAACAACCATAGTTTTATGTCCTTTTGTTAATAACATGTTTATATTCTAACCTGGGTTTTCGACTCCATTGGCTTTGGGTTCATCTGGACTGGTCTGTTCAGAATCATTGTGTTCAGTTTGTGGTTTGGAATCAACTCTTTCCTGTAAGACCCAAAAGGAAAAATGAAGAAGAAATTCAATGACACATTACTAAAAAACAAACAAGAGCTAATAAGTTGCATTATTTTAATGGCTAATTTCATTTGTAAAGTGAGTAAGATTGATTACGTTATTCTGTTCCAGATGGACATTGGTAATGAGCTGAGAGTAGCGGCCTTTAGTTTTCATCAAATCACTGTGAGTGCCAGCCTCCTTTATCTCCCCATTATCCAACAGCATGACTTCATCACAAAACTCCAAATACTATAAAAACAACACAACAAAAAGGACACACAAAAACTGTTAATCACTGATATAAAGCTACTGTCTTAACAACTTTTTGTTATGTAGGGTTACACATTAAAAGGCTATGCTGAGTCACGCTGACTAACAGTTAGTAAAACATGCTGTGTGGCAGAAATCAATTAAAGGTTTGTTTTTGTAATTTCTCTGATAGTGAATCTTGTAGACAAGGTACACAAACTTGGGTTACTCTTTTCTCTGAGATGGTTATGCATTAAATGTGTTATGGCAATATAAATTAATCATTACTGTTTACTTCTTGTCAACATAAGACTTTCCACACATTTTCATGTGCAATTTTATTGCATCTTCCTCTAGAATGGGGGTTATATATTAACTTCTCATACATGTAGCTACATCCCCTTAATCTTTGGACAAATATCAGTCCCAAAAAATGTAGATTTCATATCATAAGTTTCAGAACATTTTTCAGACTTTATTGCCCATTTTCTTGGAGAAAATAATTACTTTTAAGCTTTTTTAAAAGTTCCCTGTCATTTTCAGGTTTTTTAGAAGCTACTGGGAATTGCATGTCTGTATTTGGTTTGAGCAAATATTTACTCTACAAACAGCTTGAAACAGCTTTTTTCAAACTGAAAAAAGGAATATTCAAGTGAATTACCTGCAGCTGATGAGTGACCAGGATCACTGATTTGCCTTTTAGTTCTTTCTTGATGCATTCTTCAAATATATGCTTCCCAACATGCGCATCGACAGCAGACAGAGGATCATCCAAAAGGAAGATGTCTCTGTTAGAATACACTGCCCTGGCCAAACTGACCCTCTGCTTCTGACCACCTGAAAGATTAATACCTCGCTCTCCAATCTTGACAGATATACACACACACAGGATATATTATTTCCATTTGCTATACAACTAGACATTTAAAATACAAATATTAGAAACTAATCTAACATACCTCTGTCTGGTCTCCATATGGAAGTATTGCCAGGTCAGGTTTTAGACAGCAAGCGTTAATAACACTGGCATATCTAAAATACAAGCACATACCAGATTGTTTTAGTATGCACCAATTTAAGTACAAAAGATCAATGTTTAACAACATTATAGATTTTAACGCAGCTGAGACTGTAACCACAGCCAGAAATTTACTCCCATCCAATAAAACTGGTCATAAACAATATAAAATACACAATAAAGTGTCTTCTTGTCACAAGAAAAGAGTCTGTAAATTACAAAGTGAGGGGTAGCTGACTGTTCTTGACTGTTTTGCTCCTGGCATTATCAGATTATTTATATCAAAATCATTGGTAAGTATTTGTTTAGAAAATCCTATTCTGTGTAAGACTATTTTCTTATGATTTTTAGCCTGTGCATCTATTACTAATTAAAAAGCCTCACTTTAGAGCTGTTAAAAGCAGACTAATACATGAAAGAAAAATTAAGCAAATGTGCTATATACCACAACTCTACCAAGAAATGTCATGTATCTTTTCAGTTAGCAGTGCTGTTTTTTACCATTTCTGCTGTAAGCATCTTTCAAATAACTTTCATATATGATGCTAACAATATCAGATTTGATCTTTTAACCACTATTTTTTCAAGGATTTTTTATCTTTTATCAGGGTGTGCACTGGGTCTTAAAATGACTTAAATTTCAAAAACCGAATATTAGACCTTGTAATTTGAAGTTGTAGGTGTTACATAATTTTAAACAGGCCTTAATTTTCATTTGTCCATGTAAAGTTACCTGATTAGTACAACCAACAATCTATTTAAAAAAAAAAAAAGTTTAACAAAGGTTATTTAAACAAAAGTTATGCTGAAAAAAGTATATAACTAGTGTATATAACAAGAGTTTGCTTTTTTGGACAAATTATTTAAAGATGGCCAAAAAAAGAACTAAATTTTAATTTTAATGGGGCAACTAAAAATCTTTTCCACTGGCCATTAGGAAAAAAACCTTGGCATTTAGTCCTGCATAAGTCTGTATTTTAATATATAATGGTCTTAAAAATGGTCTTGGTGCTGCAGAAACCCTGTTTATGTAGGTCAGTCGGTCAGAACATAAAGATTTACTGTGGCTGAAAACCCACAATATTATAAGTTTAAAAGCTGCAGTCATGAGTAATTACATTGCTCTAAGACATGACCCTTTTTTGTTGCTGTTCAGTTTAGTGCTGTGTTTATCACTCCAAGTCATCCAGTGTTCTACATGATGCTCTCTTCTGGCCAATAAAGATACTTATATGTTGACCTGGTGTTAGCATTTGGCCTTCAATACAGTATCATACAGTAATTTCAAATGTGGATTTGTGATTTTATAAGTAAAGTTCTGGCAACCACACTGCCTGCTTTTATTTGTAGACTTTGCAACTCCTTTACTGTGCACAAGTGAACTCCCTTGAGACCTATCAAAAAATAATCACAAAAGTGTTGACCGCATTCTATACTCAGATTTGTCATTGGTGTTTTCTATAGTTTTACCTGGCTTGGTCAAATGGTTCTCCCATAAGGATATTGTCCCGTACAGTCCCGTGGAATATCCAGGCTTGCTGGGAAACGTATGCTAATGTTCCATTTGCTGATACAGATCCACTCAGAAGATGCATCTTTGGAGACAAAATCATAGAACTGTCAGTTAAATCTCATCACATCAAATATGAAACTTCATTGTACATAAGTAAAACAAGACAGAAGCATCCTACCTGCTCAAGTATACTTGATATCAGAGAGGTTTTTCCACTTCCAACATTTCCACACACCCCAAGCAGACTTCCCTATAAATGAAAAGAGCCATCCATTAGTCTCTGTTATAGATGCGCACATTAAATATATGTATATATGTATATATGTATATATATATATATATATATATATATATATATATATATATATATATATATATATATATATATGTATATATATGTATATATATATATATATATATATATATATATATATATATGTATATATATATGTATATATATATATATATATATATATATATATATATATATATATATATATATATATATATATATATATATATATATATATATATATATATATATATTCACAGCACACCTTTGAAAGAGTCAAGCTGATGTTTCTGAGTGATGGTTGAGACTTATGTTTGCCATTTTGAGAGGGGTTTTCAGGCATCTGGCTGGTGTTTTTGTCATCTGTCAGGCTCCAGCAGAATGTGGCCTTTTCCATGACCAGCGCCAAATCCATATTTTTATCCTGAGTAAGATAACCTTTGGGGTTCTGAACCAGCATGATCCTCTGTAGAGATGCAAACATTTAAGTGCTGTTATTTACACTGTACTGACAATTTCTATGCAGTGTGTAAAAGATATGATGACCATGTCAGTTGCGTGAAGTGTAAAATACACTGCATATATTACCAACATATCTTTATGAGTCATTCAGATTATCAACATTTATTTCTTCCTTAATGCATCTTAAACTAATGCTTGATTAGAGCAGGTAGTGGGGGCCCAATTTACAAATCAATAGGTTTTTTTAGGCAATGATGTGATATAAATGTATAGTTTTAGATAAGCCGAGAGAAATGTGAATGAGTACAACCTTGAGTCTAGCTAGAGCCACTTTAGCCTCAGCCACAGCTTTAACAGAGAATGGCAGCAAGCCCATTGACATCCTCATGCAGTTAAATACAGCGATGATGGTGTAGGCCTGTTGAGAAATGATCAGATGGTTAGGGAAAACTCCTCTCTTCCTTGAAACTTTCAAGTACGTCATATACATTTGCATTGTAAGGACTTAAACATGTTGAGACAGTTAAATAGAGTGTAAAACCGAAATATTCTGCCATTACTGGGTGCTTTCCACTCCACTTTTAGACATGCACTCGCAAACTTCCTCTCCCTTGTTCCCTCGGGGGATCCCAGCGGCCATTTTAAAGTGTGTTGCACTTTATCAAGTGAACGAAAAAAGCTAACATGGCCATACCCTCGATCCCTTGATTTTGAGAGAGGAAGCGAGTCGGCTTTATATGTCCACTCCAGCACTATATGTTCCAGAATGCAATGCAATTACAATGTCACAACAATGTAGTTCCCAAGTGCTCAAGGGTTTAGGGCACTCCATTTAAACCCATTCAGATGTTCTGCCAGTAGTGGACACTTGTTTAATGTAATCAATGACGTACATCCGAGGGAACGAGACAAAGGGAAGTTAGCGAGAGAACAGCATAAAAAATTGGACTGGAATTCAGCCATTGACTCACACTCGACTTCTTCAAAATCTGAATGAGTTTGTTTCTGCTGTTGAACAAATGAAGATATATGCATGGTAATCACTAAATTTCATAGACTAAAAAATGTAATTAAAAAAATATGAAGGAAATCAGTGGGTACCATCCACAGTCTGGTTATCAGCATTTAAAATATCAACATATTCAAAATATCTTCTTTTGTTTTCAGCAGAAGAAAGAAAATAATATAAGTTTAGAAACAATGTGGGTCATCAAATGACAAGTTAACTGTACCTTTTTTTGTTAACTTGTCCCATTTTTAAAAAATACTATAAAAATTCAATAAAATAAAATATAACAAAGTGTCCAATGTTTCAATAATAAAGTTTATAGTATTTATAATTACACTGCTTTTAAATCAGAACATTCATGAAAGCATCATATATTTAATCAAAAATACATTAAAAATGTTATTTTGTAAAATATTACAGTTTAAAACTATTACAGTTTTAAACTTTAATTCAAGATACAGCATCAGCACCTATTACTCCAGTTTTTGCTCATTTTTCCAGATGATTCGTCAGAAATCACTATATAAACAGTATAATTAATTAATAAGCTGTGCTGCTCATATAGTATATTACAGACACATTTCTCCTTTGTTTCATGCACTTACAGTAGAAGGTAGAAGTGGCAGTTTCAGTGCTGTGTGGACGATGAAGGTGACGATTGTCGCTAGGGTGGGAACTATCGTCGTTAAGGAAGAGTTTAAACTCTGAACATAACCAGCCTTTTGTAATAGCAGCTTTTCATTTTTCCTGATGTCTAAATTTGAAAAAACAATTAAAGAATTGTTGAGAAAAAGGAGAGAAAGGATGAAAATAACAAGAGTGGATGGATGGACCACCTGTGATTGACTTCTCAAAAGACTCCTCCCATGCATACATCTTAATGAGCTTGATGCAAGTCAGAACCTCATTCATAGTGCGAACTCGCTTATCTGTCACAGATACAGCCCGCCTTCTGAACACACCAATCAGCCTGGCGATAGAGAACTACAACACATACACATATATTATATATGTATATATATGCACTATTAACAAAATATAACTGATACCATTTAATATTAAATGGAGATTTCAAAGCACATAACACAACACAAAAGAAGGCTGCATACCTGTATTGGTAGGAAGATCAAGTACACTAGAATTCCAATAAGTGCTGTGTATCCAAGAATAAAGCAGGCATATATGATACAGATGATCAGCAGTACTGGAACACACAGCAGAAACGTCCCAAATATGACCGCATCAAACAACCGATAGCCATCACTCGTCAACACGTTTATCGTCTAAACCGGACACAAAACATACAAATAATGAAGACTACAGTTCACGACAAACACTATTTGTATAAAGTAATTTAAAATTGTTTAGTTTACTACAGTACATAAATGCCATAATAAAGCCACTAATAAGGAGATTCTACATCTAGAAAATATTGTGGCAGTATTCACTGATGAACCAACAATCAGTAACTTACCTCTCCTACAGTGATAGTACTAAGACTCCTGAGAGAGATGATTTTCTTGAAAGCAAGCATGGAGAATGCTCCCTTTACTCTCACAGCTGTGCGCAAGTTCACAGCCCACAGAACCGATGCAAAAAATGCCTTGCTGAACTCAGTGAGGAACAGAGCCACACACACACCAACACCATGCACCATTGTAGACGAGTCAGGCTGCTCGACATAGTTCATGATTTCATATACTAGAATTGACTAGAAAAAAAGACAAATTGTATACATGAGCCAACATATTCAATCAGATTTATAGTGTAAGACAGCAAATAGTACTACACACATGCACTGAAAAAACTTGGACATTTTTTACAAATATTTGTGTGTAATAATTGTAATTTAGTTTTTTTATTTTTCTGGCTTGAGAAAGCATTGCATGAATGTTTGAAACATTTTTTAAAGCTATAGAAAGTTTAAGTTTAGAAACAGAAAAAGAAAGAAGTGAAATAGAAAGAAAGATGTTTTCTAACATGCTAATTACATGCTAGCATGATATAAACTTATAGCATACATTTTAGCGTGGTTTGTTTGGTTGTAGCATTTTTCTATGTTTCTAGCATGAATGTTTTTACAGAAAGTTAACATTACATGTTACTAGCATGTTTTCAACTCTTGTTTAACATATTGCTACTTTCAAGCATGTTTTTAACATTAATGTATTGCTAACATAAATGTTGTTAGTATGTTTAGCACATAGCTAAACAGACTTAGCATGTTGCTAGCATGTTTAGTGTGTGTGGTTATTTGTTAACATGATGCTAGCCATAAATACTGATTTCAAGCATGTTTTAGTACATGGACAACATGATAACTAGCTTATTTGTAGCATGCTTTAGTGCATTGTTAACATGCATTATCATTTTTGTGAGTTTGATTTAACATGTTAGCAATAGTTATAGTAATTAGACAGACAGACAAATAGAGGAAAAAGCTCATTTCACATACCGGACCAAGAAATACAGCGAAAGCAAATAAGACAGAGGCCAAGAATGACACTATAAATCTTGTCTTCTGAAAACGCATGATCACGGCAGAAAGAGATGCCTTCTCTAGACCCACACGGGCAACTTCTTCATCCCACAATCTCTGGAATCTGAACACAACAAATATCACAACATTTTTAAAATATTTTTGAAGATTAAATAGATAAACAGAATTCTCCCAGACTGATTCTGGGTACATGAAATGACTGAAATGAGTTCGTCTTTGCCATGTGCTACACTACAGCAATTCATCCTGCTGAGTTTTAAATGGAAAGACTATAAATCAAATCCAGAACTGTTGAGATTTGTACCTCTCTCCATTGATGTGAGCTCCATCATGAGGGGAGAGGAAAAGAGAGTCTTCATCTAATCGATTTCGAAAGAGCCTCCACATCATGGGTGTCATCCATGAAAATGATGTGAAGGAGAAGAATCCAGCATCATCAACCGGGTGTGAACTGTGCAAAGTTAGAAAATGCATTTTTGACATAACATTATGACTTTAAAACATATTCAGATTTTTAGGAATGTCACGTGAATTACAGACTGATAAAAATGTAATAAGTGGTTATTTAAAAAGTGGTCGGTCACCACAAAAACAAAAATGCGTTTAGTTTTGTTTCAGATCATTTGATAGTATGATGTTGAATTTGTGATGAAGCAATAGGCTTGTAATACTTTTTGCGAAATCTTGTGAATCTCTTACTTTGATGCAAAACGGAACGGGATGAGAGTTTTCAAGCTTTGTTGGTACTTGTGCTTCTTAGGTGGAGGTTCTGGTTCCCTGTAATCTAGAACCGGTGGGCCTTCCGGAAAGGCACTCATGACAGACGAACTATCTCTTCTTTGTTTCTACATAATATAAGAGAGAAAACAAAGAAACTGAGATATCATAACATACAAAGAACTGTGAGCCTTTAAAAACATCTCATATGAGGACATGTTTTTACAGAAGGAAGTAAATTACTTGATAAGGATCTCACTTACAAAAGAAACACCTTCAACTCTCTGTTTTTCTGAAGAGAAGTCCTTCATTTTTACTAGTAGTTTCTGGTGGTTGTTATTCAAGATCTTCACATAAACATAAACTAAACATTAAACAAATAAATAAAAATCATGGTGAAAATAGTAGTAATAGTGAGATATCAAGTTCCTTACCTTTTACCAGTTGTGCACTGATCAGTGTAGTTGTCAGGCTAAACATGAATCCCTTAATACTCCAGCAGCAACGTGCTTTAAGGTCCTTACACTGAGTTACATCACAATTTTACCAGGCTCAAAGGTTATTACGAGCAGAGGGCTCGACACTCCTTTACACTCTCTCTCTGTTACCACCTGTCGGATGCAGAAACCCCAGTCTTTTTTTTTTCAGCCTGTGAAATAAACCAAACCAGATTACAACAGTCCTGAGGAAACCGACACTATAGGTGAAAAGGCAAAGGCAAAAGAAGGTTCCTTCACCTCTGAAACTACTTTTCAGATAGATGATATACTACTGTTGATGACTGTCAGTTCCCATTTATGAGTTCACATTAAAGGCAACATGATTTGCAGATTCACTCAATTGGTGAACTTTAGTTTTATTCCTCAAACTCTATAGTTTTATTTCTTCCATCAATTTCCAATGAAGTTCTTTAATAACAGGCATTATCTGTAATAATGTAACATGGTTTCCGCTACATTCATTCTTCCATGGCGGGGCGCCACACCAAAATTCATCCCGCCACGGCTACATAACAGCTTCTCATTCAAAAACATTCAGTCTTTTTTTTTTTTTTAATAGCGGGTTATAATCGCACTAAAACGTATTAAAAGGTAAGTGAATTATAACAGCGCAAACTTTTCTGTAATCGTAGTACTGTGCGTTATTTGTTTAACCCTTTAAAGTGACATGCTGACTGACTGACAGACTGATTGACAGGTGCGTGATGCGTGAGGCCAGCAAACACGATGTAGTTTTCAGTTAAGATGAACACAGTTTCCATAATTATACTTTATAGCCTATGGCTCTGCATACAATGACTATCTTGCTGGAGTTTATAGCCATTTCACTATACTTCAGGATGCATTAATGCCGCTCTGTAGGTCTATTAGACGCAATTATAAATGTTCCTAGCAAATCTAATAAATGTTGGAGACTTACTCACTACATAAACGCACTAAATTGCACTTCAGTAGCGTTTATTTGAGCGTGCACAAGAAAATATGCACTTGAGCAGAGTATATTTGAGGGGGTGAAAAAAAGTTTTGTACACGAAACAGAGGCAATCGGCGCGCAAGCAAAAAGATTCGCACGCTCGTATTACACGAATGCGATCTCGACTTGTAATACTGCGCTCATGACATTTGTCATTGAAATAATGCCATTATCGCCATAGGTAGTTTGTAGATCTGTGTCTACCAGTCCTGCCGCCACAGCTGGAAAAAATCCTAGAAGAAACACTGTAATGTACATTTATATAGTGGATTTGTTGTGTATTGCCATACACGATGAAGGGAATTTGCCCAGGAGTAAAAATTTGTTTACAAGAAGTGAAACAGGATATGTAATAACCACACACCTCTCATCTGAAAGACGGTGCTCACTGGAAATATTGTGTCTCCATCACTATACTGGAGCATTAGGACCCATACAGATCACAGGGTGAGCCCCCCTGCTGGTCTCACACCACAGGTACTAACCAGGCTCAGCCCTGCTTAGTTTCAGTGAGCAACCAGTCTTGGGCTTTAGTTATAGCCATTCTGTACTTAATCAATTCTTCAAGCTTTTAAACATTTAGACACTTCTCGATGACACTTCTTTGAGTTTGTAATGATCATATTTTTCAGTAGGTGATGGTACACCTAACCTTAGTAAGGGTAAATGCTGCTTTAAAGCTCTTCTGACCTATGAACACTTATTTCTGATGAGTCAGGTTTGTTGACATGACGGTAAGCAAAGTTATTAACTTGCTCATGTCCTACGTCACTAAGATACGATTTATGATCAGCACAGTTTAAATGATATATTACCACTTTATAATTTATTACTGGGTTTATTACAGAATTTTATTCACTCTTTCAAACTTATGGATAATTTGGTGTTGCTGATTACCATCTTATTGAACAAAAGAGGAGTAACATTAAACAATAATAGCAAAACACAAATGAATGTAAACCAGTATTAAACAAACAAAAATAAGTGTGTAGCACAATAAAACTAAATCCAAGGACTATTGGCCAGTACAGTTCACAAACACGGTACTGGTTTGTGTAGAAGTATAGTCTGTCTTAGGTTATGTGTATAGTTAAGTATTTATAGTATATGTGCAGTTAGTAAGTAGTTAGTAGTATACAACTCTGGTATGTTAGTTATGTTTTGGTTTAAAGTAGCTCTTACATCCAGTGTTGTTTTCATATTTATGATTATGTTTATGTAGCACAGTGGTCCTGCGAGACACATTTCACTCCACTGTATGTCCACACATGTAGTGGAATGACAATTAAGTTCAAATTTACTTGTCTTAACCACTAATCAGCTTCTCAAATTAGACACCCAAACAGGCACTCATGGAAGTTTCTTAACCAATTGAAAGTTTTAAAAGAAAGCTGACTGAAACTACAACTAAGCCAAGAGCATCTAAACCGGGCAACAGGTATAATCGACAGAATATGAAACAAACATAAAATGTCAAATTGCTTTCTATTTGCCACTGACAGACACTGAATGGAAGCATGTTTAGAACTTTATTGTCCAGTGTGTGATTGAGTTTTTCAAATCTCTCAGCGAGCGATTGTACAGGTCTGTATGCATCTGTACCAGCTCTGCTACTCGACCCTCTAGTTAATTCAAACTGCTAGCTTAGTGTTGTGCTGGATGTTTTTCTTCTCTATGACTCTGAATTGTGTGGATATGAAGCACATCAAAGAAGGCAGAGTTCAAGGACACACTCACCGATTGATTAAATAATCATGGACCAAGGGTAGCTCAAAGATGTTTAGGAGCCAAAATGAACTGCCCCAAAAAGTCTGCTTTGGTGAGCTTTTTTAAACTGCTGAACCAAACTCGAAGCAAACTTTGTTCTGACCAGATTTAGTTTGAAATTACATTAAAAAAAATTAAAATTTCAGAAATAAGTCAAGTTAGAGTGCATGTGTTTTATCTTAAAACAAGTAAACAATCTTAAAAATCTTAAAAGTTTTTGGTTTGAAATAAGATTGTTTCACCTACTCCATTGGCAAATTATTTAGCTTGTTTTAAAGATAAACTCTCTTAATTTTGACTTTATTTCTTAAACAAAACAATATTTTGTTAACTTAATTTTTGGACTACAAACGACTTAAACTCATTCATTCATTCATTCATTTTCTTTTCGGCTAAGTCCCATTATTTATCAGGGGTAGCCACAGCAGAACGAACCGCCAACTTATCCAGCATATGTTTAACGCAGTGGATGCCCTTCTAGCTGCAACCCAGCACTGGGAAACACCCATACACACTTGCATTAACACACATACACTACAGACAATTTAGCTTACCCAATTCACCGATAGCGCATGTCTTTGGACTGTGGGGGAAACCGGAGGAAACCCATGCTAACACTGGGAAAAAATGCAAACTCCCTCTGCGCCACCATGTCGCCCACAAACTTAAACTCTAAATTAGAAAAGTATTTTACAGTGATGGGGCTGTGTTGATTTAATGCTTCATTTGGGGAGAAATAACATTCTGAAAAATGTAAATGTTAATATGCTATGAATAGAATTTGGAGCTTTCTAAACAGGTTTAATGCCACATTATTAAACATTAGAAAAATGCCACGTAAAGCTAAACAAAATTCATTTTCTGTCCTATCTTGGATAGCGAAGCAAATTATATTTCAAAGAGAGAAAATTAACACAAAATCGAAAATACCTTGCATGACTTTAAACTTCTTATATATATGTATGTATATGCTGTATACAAATAACAAAATTTTACCAGGCTCAAAGGTTATTACAAGCAGAGGGCTTGACACTCATCCACTCTCTCTACTTTACCACCTGTTGGATGCAACAAATCCATTTTTTTCAGCCTGTGAAATAAACCAAACCAGATTACAACAGTCCTGTGGAAACTAACTCTATAGGTGAAAAGGCAAAAGAAGGTTCTTTCACCTCTGAAACTATTTTCAGATAGATTATATACGATATGAGTTAAAGTTTCACTGAATTAGTGGACTCTAGTTTTATTCCTCAA
Source organism: Danio kyathit (assembly GCA_903798195.1). Lineage (NCBI taxonomy): Eukaryota > Metazoa > Chordata > Actinopteri > Cypriniformes > Danionidae > Danio > Danio kyathit. The sequence continues at coordinate 45,632,482 of LR812525.1, forward strand.
GGCCAATTGTTTTTCACTGAAGTTCTTTAGACACTAGTTGTACAATATATTTCTATAGCCATTCTGTACTTCATTTTACGCTTTTAGACATTAAGACACTTCTCTATGAGGTTGTTTGTAATGATAATAGCATTTCAGGAGGTGATGATACGCCTAACCTAAGGTAAATGCAGCTTTAAAGCTCTTCTGACCTATGAACACTTACTTCTGATGAGTCAGGTTTGTTGACTTGATGGTAAGCAAAGTTATTCATGATTAACACAATTTTAATGAAATATTACTTTGTAATTCATGACTGGGTTTATACAGACGTTTATTCACACTTAAAATGTTCTGGATAATTTAGTGTTGCTGATTAGGCTACCTTATATGGAACAAAGGGAGTAACTGTAACATTAAACAAACATAGCAAAACACAAATGGGTGTAAACCAGTATTAAAGATACGAAAAACTGTGTAGCACAATAAAACTAAATCCAAGCACTATTAGCCAGTAGCCTACAGTAGCTACAGACATCTTGTTATCAGAAACCTGCAATATCTTGAACGTTTTACAAACAGCCTTTTAATAAAACCTACATACCTTTTGTAACATGGTGATGTTGTGCGGATAGTTTCAATAATGTACAATTAATCATAGGTTACTTATTATTTGTAAACTGTTTTAATTAGATCCTACTGGTAAAAGAACTAAACTCTTATCGATAAAATTTTTCTTACCGTTCGCCAACAAATCCTCCTGCGCATGCGCTCTCTGCATCATCTTGTCATCGTGCAGTGGTTTCTAGTTCGTTGGAATCAAACTGGTTTGATTTTAAAAGTTTTACTAAACCGTTATGTGTTTTGCTCAGTAATTTTAACAAATTTTCCTTCAAATCAAAAATGTTAAGTTTGATTTAGTTTCTTTTTGCGAAAAGATTCACTATAATTGTTTTAAATAACATATTAGATATAAATAGGCTCTCGTTGAAGTATTGCTGGCTGAACATTCAACAACTAAACCAAGAACAAATGCAACACATAAAGCATCTAAACCGGGGAACAGGTACAATTGGCAGACTATGAAAGAAACCCTTCTGCACGCAGACATCGCAGCACGTCCGAAATATTAAAAGCCATAACATCCTGTCTCCCTGACATCCTGTCTAAACGGCTTTTATCTGACCGTTATCTGTTGAAGGCAGCGTATGCGTAGGCTATACTGCGCTGCTTAAGTAAATGGGTTTGTTTATGACTAAAACTGAAAAAGAAAATAAAAGAATTTGATCGTGTTTAGATCGTTGATTTTGTGACTGGCGGTTAATTCCGCGACCCGTAATAAATCAGGGACTATAGCTGAAGCAAGGTGAGTAAGTGGCTTTAGAAGTCCGAGACCTTTTTTTAAAGGTATGTATCTTCGTTCACAAACGCTCTTTGGCTTCCTGCAGCTGTTATGTTTGCTATGTGATTACAGAAGAAAAGCTTTTTTTTTGTCTAGTTTCTAGTTCAAATATCTAAAAAGTTTTGAATTAGAAACAAGACAAAAACTTAGTTAGAAAGTTAGAAAAGCATTTTTGCAGTGGCTCTGTTCAATTTAATGCTTCATTTGGAGAGAAATTACTGAATAATTATATTAAGAATAATAATATTATCATGCATAATATTGAGTAATGTTATGCTACCCTATGAATAGATTTTGGAACTGTCTAAATAGTTTTAACACCACATAATTAAACAGCAGCAAAATGCCATGTAAAGCTAAACAAAGCAAAATGTCTTATCTTGGATACAAGCAAAGCAATTCATATTCCAAAGAGAGAAAATTAATAGAAAAACAAAAATACCTTGCGCGACTTTAAACTTCTCATTTTGCTGCACAAGAACACAAGAAAAGGGATTTCCTCCTTTCTTTTTTGTGACCAACTCGTGATACAGTATGTTTAGCTGCTGATTCAAGCAACAAGTTCAGAAACACAAGCCTTGGAGTTTGTTCACTGATGCATGTTTTCCACAACAACAGCTCTGTGTCTACTGACCAAACCATGTGAAACTCTCTCTCTGCTTTTTCTCAGTTGTGAGTCACAATGACAGAAATGGTGAAGTCAGTCTCTAAATAAAAGCTATCCTATGAGTTCTTTAGTCAAGACATGTTCTCTGTTCCCTTCTTGTGTGATATTCTTTAGTTTCTGATTAATGTATCAGACAGCACACATTATTTAATATGTAAAAAAACACTCATAATTTTAACAGTGCTATAAAATTAACTTTACATTAAACTGACTTAAAACATAAAGTGAAAGAAGGTTTATAAATTGAACATGAACGAAGTGGAAATTTAATTATATATGTTTAACAAAGAAAGGAAACAAAAAAAATATATTCATTCATTCATTTTCTTTTCGACTTAGTCCCTTTATTAATCTGGGGTTGCCACAGCGGAATGAACCGCCAACTTATCCAGCATATGTTTTACGCAGCGGATGCCCTTCCAGCTGCAACCCATCTCTGGGAAACATCCATGCACACTCATTCACACTCATACACTACGGACAATTTAGCCTACCCAATTCACCTGTACCGCATGTCTTTGGACTGTGGGGGAAACCGGAGCACCCGGAGGAAACCCACGCAAACACAGGGAGAACATGCAAACTCCACACAGAAACTCCAACTGACCCAGCCGAGGCTTGAACTAGCGACCTTCTTGCTGTGAGGCGACAGCACTACCTACTGCACCACCGCGTCGCCTACAAAAAATATATATATAATAAAATAAAATCATAGGTTATTATAAATGTACTGATAAAGGCTGTTGATCTTTGTATAGCTACAGACAATCTGTAATACACAGGTTATGTAACACAATCATCACCATCTTAATGATTCTTTTGTGGAGTCAGTCACTCATTGTCTTTGTTGGCAACGTTCAGCATTCAAGATATTATCAGTACCTGCAACTATTCTTGTTCATTTTATCAAAACGTACACCATGCTTTTATTTGCGTAGTATTTGAACTGGTTCAATGTGCACTTGGTAAATAGTTTAAGATTCTAATATATAGTGTGTGTGTGTATGTATATATATATATATATATATATATATATATATATATATATATATATATATATATATATATATATATATATATATATATATATATATATATATCTTACAATATATTTTATAGGTGATCATTATTAACATTTGCACTGTATATATTGCTAAAAGAGATATACTCTCACCTGCCACTTTATTAGGTTCACCTTACTAGTACCGGGTTGGACCTCCTTTTGCCTTCAGAACTGCCTTAATCCATCATGGCATAGATTCAACAAGGTACTGGAAGTATTCCTTAGAGATTTTGTTCCATATTGACATGACAGCATCATTGCTGCAGATTTGTCTGCTGCAAATCCCAGATGCAAATCTCCTGTTCCACCACATCCCAAAGGTGCTTTTTGGATTAAGATTTGGTGACTGTGGAGGCCATTTGAGTACAGTGAACTCACTGTCATGTTCATGAAAACAGTCTGAGATGATTCACGCTTTATGACATGGTGAGTTATCCTGCTGGAAGTAGCCATTAAAAGATGGGTACACTGTGGTCATAAAGGTAATGACATGGCCAGCAACAATACTCAGGAAGGCTGTGGCGTTGACACAATGCTCAATTGGTACTAATGGGCCCAAAGTGTGCAAAGAAAATATTCCCCACACCCTTACACCACCACCACCAGTCTGCAACTGTTGATACAAGGCAGGATGGATCCATGTTTTCATGTTGTTGACGCCAAATTCTGACCCTACCAGCTGAATGTCACAGCAGAAATCGAGACTCATCAGACCAGGCAACGTTTTTCCAATCTTCTATTGTCCAATTTTGGTGAGCCTGTGCCAATTGTGGCAACAACCATGCCACGTTCAAAGTCACTTAAATCACCTTTCTTCCTCATTCTGATGCTCGGTTTGAACTGCAGCAGATTGTCTTGACCATGTCTACATGCCTAAATGTATTGAGTTGCTGCCATGTGATTGGCTGATTAGAAATTTGCATTAATGAGCAGTTGGACAGTTGTACCTAATAAAGTGGCCGGTGGGTGTATGTTTATTTAGCTATATTTAGTATGTGTGCATTTACAAAATAAATTGTGCTGAAGAAAAATTTATCTTCACTATTAGTTTAGATTAATATTGAAGATGCTCGAAAACATCCGTATGAATATTTATCATTGCTACATTCATTTAAATATCATATAACTGTGTATCTTAAAAAGAGGGAGTGCAGAATTATTAGGCAAATGAGTATTTTGACCACATCATCCTCTTTATGCATGTTGTCTTCCTCCAAGCTGTATAGGCTCGAAAGCCTACTACCAATTAAGCATATTAGGCGATGTGCATCTCTGTAATGAGAAGGGGCGTGGTCTAATGACATCAACACCCTATATCAGGTGTGCATAATTATTAGGCAACTTCCTTTCTTTTGACAAAATGGGTCAAAAGAAGGACTTGACAGGCTCCGAAAAGTCAAAAATAGTGAGATATCTTGCAGAGGGATGCAGCACTCTTAAAATTGCCAAGCTTCTGAAGCGTGATCATCGAACAATCAAGCGTTTCATTCAAAATAGTCAACAGGGTCGCAAGAAGCGTGTGGAAAAACCAAGTTGCAAAATAAACTGCCCATGAACTAAGAAAAGTCAAGCGTGCAGCTGCCAAGATGCCACTTGCCACCAGTTTTGACATATTTCAGAGCTGCAACATCACTGGAGTGCCCAAAAGCACAAGGTGTGCAATACTCAGAGACATGGCCAAGGTAAGAAAGGCTGAAAAACGACCACCACTGAACAAGACACACAAGCTGAAACGTCAAGACTGGGCCAAGAAATATCTCAAGACTGATTTTTCTAAGCTTTTATGGACTGATGAAATGAGAGTGAGTCTTGATGGGCCCGTGGCTGGATCGGTAAAGGGCAGAGAGCTCCAGTCTGACTCAGACGCCAGCAAGGTGGAGGTGGAGTACTGGTTTGGGCTGGTATCATCAAAGATGAGCTTGTGGGGCCTTTTTGGGTTGAGGATGGAGCCAGGCTCAACTCCCAGTCCTACCGCCAGTTTCTGGTAGACACCTTCAAGCAGTGGTACAGGAAGAAGTCTGCATCCTTCAAGAACAACATGATTTTCATGCAGGACAATGCTCCATCACATGCGTCCAAGTACTCCATAGCGTGTCTGACAAGAAAGGGTCTAAAAGAAGAAAAACTAATGACATGGCCTCCTTGTTCACCTGAGCTGCACCCCATAGACAACCTGTGGTCCATCATCAAATGTGAGATTTACAAGGAGGGAAAACAGTACACCTCTCTGAACAGTGTCTGGGAGGCTGTGGTTGCTGCTGAACGCAATGTTGATGGTGAACAGATCAAAACACTGACAGAATCTATGGATGGCAGGCTTTTGAGTGTCCTTGCAAAGAAAGGTGGCTATATTGGTCACTGATTTGTTTTTGTTTTGTTTTTGAATGTCAGAAATGTATATTTGTGAATGTTGAGATGTTATATTGGTTTCACTGGTGAATATAAATAATTGAAATGGGTATTTATTTGTTTTTTGTTAAGTTGCCTAATAATTCTGCACAGTAATAGTCACCTGCACACACAGATATCCTCCTAAAATAGCTCAAACTAAAAACAAACTAAAAACTACTTCCAAAAATATTCAGCTTTGATATTAATGAGTTTTTTTTGGGTTCATTGAGAACATGGTTGTTGTTCAGTAATAAAATTAATCCTCAAAAATACAACTTGCCTAATAATTCTGCACTCCCTGTATTAGCATAATGTGACCACTCGATGACGCTGTAAAACAACAAAAGCTCCTGGTTTGCATTTTATTGCATACCTCTAGTGGCGACACACTAAAAAATAACATGTTATTTTAACATTAAGTTTCTGTATGTGGTGTAAAATTATGAAACAGTCTAGAACAGATTCTCAAACAATGTCAGGATATTATTCAATTTAAAATGTTGTATAAATATACATTATTAAAGGAATATAATAATGAATAGAGGTGATTGAAAAAGGATAAAATTAGAAAGGTATGATGAAATTTCAATTAATGGCTGTTTGCAGTACTATGTGTTTCTTGGGGTCTATATTATAAAATGTAAATGTATAAATGGAATCAAACATACAATATGTCAAAGATGCCAAAAGGATAAAATATGTCTTATGCAAAGCTCATATGTCTCATGTAAAAAGAAGAGTAAGTAAAAGAAGAAATTAGTTTAAGTATTAGATGAATGTGTGTAGAATGGGGTGGGAAAATAATAAGCTTGTGCTTCATCCCGCTTCATTTTCCACTATGCTGAAATGTTTTTTTCGTTAAAGAATTTTTATGTATATGCTATTTGTTTTCGAAAAATAAAAAAAGCTAATCAAATTAAATAAACCCAATTTTGTGTCAGATGTTGACAATACCAATGCTTCAGTTCCTTTTTTAAAAATGATTTGAAATTGCATTTGTAACTCAACAATTAGGTACAGAGTGACATGTGCATAAGTGCCTAAATGTCTCTTTATAATATAGTTAGCATGTTTGCATGAAGCATATTATGTTTCACAGTAATATTAAATGATGTAAAATAAACATACATTCCTCACTTGTTGGATTTAGAGTGAGAGCATGGTACGACATTGAATAAACACTTTAAAGATGTATTCTCAGTCAATTCAATCTTCCAACAGAACTTCATACAGAAGATTAGTATCTGCTAGTGGTCACTGGTCATAAAACAAGTTTGCAAATGAAAAATAGATACTAACTCTGACCAGATTTGTGAAACAACATTTTTTCAGTCAAATTCACACTTGCTTTACTGGCATGACAAATGGGATGCATTCCCAAAGCATTTGTGATGTTTACATTAAATAGAACATATGAAAACAAATGACATAGTAGTAGAGATAAATAAACTAAAAATAGCATTTTATTTAGGAATCAACATTTTAGGACAAAATAATAATGATAAACAGTATATTTAACAATCAACAATTTAGGACTCATTTATAACTTTTTCACTTTGTAGTCTATCACACGGGCTAGTTGTTTAGTATGCATTTGTAATGAAAGCTTGAGTTTTACAGGGATGTTTTACTTTGTGGATTTTGACCCATGTCTATCATTCGTAGTTAATATTTTAATGTTATAAAACCTTACAGTCCAAGGGTTCCTGTTAGCCAATACCAGTCCCTTGCTGACATTCATTCAGAGTACTAACCCTTTACAGTAGCTCTCGCTCTCATTTTAACGGTAAGACCTTTAAATATTGTTTTACCTTTTATGTTATATATTTTAATTTATGTTATGTTTAAAATTAACTGGATCCCTTTATCTTACTTGAAAAACAAAAACATATATTTAGTTGTACATAAATATATATAAAGACTTGTATGTTTGGACATTTATATATGGCAAAAACATTAACTAATGCAAATTCTCTGTTCATTTTAGTTACTTACAGTATCTATATTGACATTTTCTAGTTTAGTAATATTTAATTATATTATATATCATTTAGTTGTTTGCAATAAATGCTTTTAGAAATATATTTTTGCCCTTACAATATGCTTTGGCGTATTAAAAATTGTATGCCATTTTGCTGTACATCCCATTTGAGAACCTCAGTAACAAAAAATGTACGTGGTTAAAATTCTTCTTCAAACTGTAGTTCTTTAATGATATATTTCTTATACAGTGTAACAATGTTAAAATAATGACTGCTTGTGCATTGTTTCTCATAGGTTTATAATGTATCTGAAAGAGTACTTGAACAGGATTGGGTTTACAGGCCAGTTTAACAAACCAGACCTGGAAAGTTTGTTCACCATCCACAAGCTGCATGTTATGAGCGCCCCATTTGAGAACTTTAGTGTTCACAATGGAGAGAAGAACTCAATGGACCTGCATGTTATCTATGACAAAATAGTCAAGAGCAATCGAGGAGGCTGGTGTTGTGAAAACAACCTCTTGTTCTCATGGGCTCTGAAGGAGATGGGATATAAATCTACCATATTGGGCGGCAGGGTGTTCAACTCTCTGGAACAGGACTTTCTTCCTAGTGACTCTCATCTTATCAATCTGGTGGAGATTGATGGAAAGCAGTACATCGCTGACGTGAGTTTTGGTATGTCGTATCAGATCTGGTATCCCTTAGAGTTGATCTCAGGTAAAGACCAGCCACAACCTTCAGGAGTGTTTCGCCTCACAAACAACGGTGGGAAGTGGCTTCTGCAGAAGACGGGAAGGAAGCAATTGATCGTAGATAACGGCTTTATGGATACTAGCCTTGTTGACAAACGGCTCACCAAAACATTATACTCCCTCACATTAACACCACGTGATGCAGATCATTTCCTGGAGATGTCAGTTATGCTGCAGTCTAATCCAGACTCTCTGTTCATGCTCAAGACCATTTGCTCCCTTCAGACGGCCACTGGCTACAGAGCTCTGCTCGGCTCAACATACAGTGAAGTCACTTTCAAAGAGGACTCAGATTCAGTGGAAATGAAGAAAATTCCAGAGGATGAGATTGAGGCTGTGCTGAAAGAAAAGTTTAACATGGTGTTGGTTAATAAGTTCACACCTATAAACAAGAAAGCTGATTATCGCATGTAGTACTCTGCAGCTCTCGACTCATACTCATAATTTAGAAAGCTACCCTGTGTGTGTTTAATTGTACCTGAAAGCTCTCAGTCATTTATGTTGTTTGATCTTTGCTTCATTATAGACGAGAGCTGCATTATTATGAAACAATCAATAACATTGATCTCTAATTAATACATGTGTCTGTTGCCTTATTACAAACATATGCCGCAAATTTCACAATATACACATTAAACTAACAAAAAATAGATTTTAACAGACCTTATGCCTCTTTGGGGTGACATTCTTAAATACTTTGAACAGATGCCTGCTTCATAAAACTGAAGATCTCCTCGGTTTCCATGTAGAAGGTGTATTGTTGAGCCTTCTTGGAGAGTGACATGGTGTTGGGGGTACAGGTGAAGTAATATGTGATGTGCGACCCTACGAATTTAGTGCTGCTGACTTTCTCCACAACCAAGTTGTTGATGGTCAGTGGGAGGAAGTCAACAGGTTCATTCACAAATTCTTTTGTCTTCTCCACCTTGAGGGACAGGTTGTTTGTGCCACAACTTTCAGCCAGCTGTGCCACTTCCTTTCTAGTGTCTTCCTCTCTAGTTGCTGACAAGCAGTGGTGTAAAGTAACAAATTACAAATACTCAAATTATTGAAATTGTTATTTACTAAGTAGTTTTAAAGATGTGTACTTTTACTTTGCCTTGAGTACATTTTTAGTGCTGTATCGGTACTTTTACTCCACTACTTTCCTTCAACCTGCAGTCACTACTTTATTTTTTCTTGTCTATGGGATTAGAATCAGTCCTGTGATTCCTGTCCAATCAAATCACACATAGAAAGTAATTTGCATCATAATGAACTACCTCAATACATGGACGATTTATAATTGCAGCAAACTGTTTAGAAGCATTAAAAGTGTCTAAGAAGATGTCCTCTTTACACACAAGGACCCAGAGATTGTTTAGATGCATGTCACTGATGAGAAAAAGATGGATGTTTACTGTACAATGACTGAAATGGCCTTTAACACATCATTTCACGCCGTTATTAGACATGAAAATAATGTTGTCCTTAGATGCTGGATAGACAATGAATTTTGGTCACCTGACATCTTGACCTAAATCGAACCTAATATTAACGTTTTATGACGTTGTGTGCCTGCTGGGCAACAACTAGATGCACTACAGAATGTTACGTTTACACACATCCACAAATTACATGTAAATGCATCAACTTTTTATAGCGCATTACTCACTATTCTTGAGTACTTTTTAAAGGGCTACTTTTTACTCATACTTTGAGTAATATTTACAACAGATGTTTTTTACTCTACTTGCACTACATTTTTAGGCAAGTAATAGTACTTTTTCCACCACTGCTGACAAGACCTACCACCATTGTGTCATCAGCAAACTTAATGATGTGGTTGGAGCTGAACTTGGCAGTGCAGTCATGAGTCAGCAGTGTGAAGAGCAGCGGGCTGAGCTCACGTCCTTATGGGGCACCTGTGCCCAGAGTGGTAGGGCTCGAGGTGTTGTGGCCATATTGGACAGACTGAGGTCTTCCAGTTAGAAAGGTTAAGTTTATTAATGAGCTGTTGAAGAATTTTGTTGAATGCCAAGTTGAAGTCGATAAACTGTATTCTAACATAGGAGTCTTTACTGTCTTGTGGGTAAGAACCAGGTGGAGGGTGTAGGAAATTGCATAGTACATAGAGTGGTTTGGACGGTAAGTAAACTGAAGCAGATTGAGTGTGTTGTGGAGGCTGTTTGATCTTGTGCATGACTAACCTCTCATGAAAGCACTTCAACCTGATTGGAGGCAGTGCTATGGCACGGTAGTCATTTAGGCAGGACACGTGGCATGTGGGGACAACTGCCTGTCTCAGCGAAGTGTTGAATATATCTGTTAGAACAGGGGTGACCAACCCTGTTCCTGGAGATCTACCTTCCTGCAGAGTTCAGCTCCAACCCTGATCAAACACACCTGAAGTAATTAATTAGGATCTGAACAGCACTGCATAATTACAGGCAGGTGTGTTTGATATGGGTTGCAACTGAAATCTGCAGGAAGGTAGATCTCCAGGAACAGGGTTGGTCACCTCTGTTTTACAACATCTGTCAGCTGTGCAGCACAGACTTTCAGTACACAGGTTGTAAGGACCCACAGCCTTTCACGGGTTAACCATGGATAGGGTCTTCCTCACATTAATTGGAGACAAAATAAAGCACTTGCTCAGTGGGAAGTGAGAGTAGTTTTTGTGCAGGTGTTTCATTTCTAGATTTCTAACCGTCAATAAAAGTTGAGTGTGTCTTGAAGGGATGTGTCATCATCACAGACCTGGGGCTTGAAGTCAGTGATGAACTGAATGGCTTGCCACAGGCTCTGTGTGTCTCTGCTGTCAGTGAAGTGATTATTGACTTTTTTAAGCATATGACTGTTTTGCATTACTGATGCCACAGTACACGTTAGCTCTTGCTGATTTAAGGGGTGCTTTATTCCCCAATCTATAGGCTTTATCTCTGGTCATATGCAGCCCATGAACTTCTGTTTTCATCAGCGGATTCTGTTGTGCAATGGAGAGGGTTTTGGTGACGGTAATATTATCAATCGATTATCCTTACGGGATGGCAAGGTTGCTCAGTAGTTAGCACTGTCGCCTCATAGCAAGAAGGACGCTGGTTCAAGTCCCAGCTGGACCAGTTGGCATTTCTGTGTGGAGTTTGATGTTCTCCCTGTGTCAATGTGAGTTTTCTCTGGGTGCTCCGGTTTCCCCCACAGTCCAAGGACATGCACCATAGGTGAATTGAATAAACAAAATTGTGTGTGTGTGTGTGTGTGTGTGTGTGTGTGTGTGTGTGTGTGTGTGTGTGTGTGTGTGAATGTAAGAGTGTATGAGTGTTTCCCAGAACTGGGTTGCGGCTGGAAGGGCATCTGCTGCGTAAAACCTATGCCAGGATAGTTGGCGGTTCATTCCGATGTGGCAACCTCTGAAATAGAGTCTAAGCCAAAGAAAAAGGAATGATTGAATGATTTCCTCATGAATTTGCAGTTAATCCATCTCATAGGTGTGGCATATCAAGATGCATGGCCCCATGTTGCAAGGATCTGTATGTTGCATGTTCTTACAGAGTTCTTGCAGACATGTAACCCATTAAGCATGTTTGGGATGCTCTGGATTTGATAAAACAGCATGTTCCAGTTCTTGCCAATGAAGTGGGGTGGACCAACATTTCACAGGCCACAGTCAACCACCTATTCTACTGTATGCAAATGGTGATGTGTTGCACTGCATGAGTAAAAAGGTAATCACACACAATATTGGCTTTATATTGGCCAGCCTAAGGCACACCTGTTGTCTTATCAGCATATTAGGTCACACCACATATATGAGGTGGATGGATTATTATGGCAAAGGTGAAATGTGTGACCTATATTTAACAGAAATAGACCTATGGTGTACATAGAAAAAGTTTTAGATCTTTGAGTTCAGCTCACGAAAAAGGAATTATTAACAAAAGGATATTGTGACATGTGGCTAATATGGTGACCCATGCTCGGAATTTGTGCTCTGCATTTAACCCATCCAAGTGTACACACACAGCAGTGAACTTTTTTTTTTTTTCACCAGAATTTTACACTCACAGGATGTACTGTACATGAGAATGATAAAACAATGATGTTTAGGCTCATGCTGTTCCATTTACTGAACTCCCATTTCAGTATATCCAGATTTTCAGTATATCCAGATAAAACCTTTGATTAGTTACAGGGTTCAAAAGCTCAACAGAAATGTATGTAATAGATTATACGCCACAGTGCTGGGAATAAAACACTTAAAAGTCCACAGAACACATTTCATTTCAGTAAAATGTTACCCAACCAATACCCTTCATACATTTTCAAATTCAACTTCATACAGGCATACAAGCCATAACAGTTTAAGAGATTTTGTCCATTTTTGTGGCATTTTAGCCACAAGCCTAAATTTGATTTCATGAAACAAAGCTATGTCATTATGGTTTCAAAAATTCAATGGTTCTCTACTAGTGGCAATCTGTGTAATACTATAAAATATGATTCACATGGATTCATTCAGATTGAAATTATTCATACCCCTGACAAATGCTGACTTAAAGTTACTTTTATTCAAAGTTTTTTATTTCCAGCAAGTTTTTTTTTTTGACTGGTCATGACACAGGCTTCTCTCAAAAGATAATAAGATGATATACAAGAGGTATCATTGTGGAACAAAAGGTGCCATGTCCAAAATCATTAATACCTTTTGCAAATTGTCACAATCTATGGGAAAATCCAAAGTTCTATACCATTCCAAAGAGTCCAGGCTGTAAACCGTCCTAATTACCCTGATTCATTGGGAACAGCTGTTTTAATTAACTCAACAGGTGAAAAGCAGAAGCTCACAGCTGTTTGTAGACGGTCATGGCTAAAACAAAAGAGTTGGTGAGGACCTGAAGCTTGTGGCCTCTCATAACTCAGGAAACATATTTAAATGTTTTGAAGCTCCAGTGGTTACAGTCCAGAGTATTATTAAAAAATACAAGATGCTTGCAGTAAAAACTCAAAACATAAATACTCAGACAAAGTATATGTTAACTTTATATTGAAACATCGGTTGATATTTTCAACAACTAACCACAGAGTTATGGGATCAGAAAACTATCAATCTGTGAACTTTTTTTTTGTTTTACATTTTAAATGAGGAATATAAACATGCACCATAGATGTGACAAAAAAAGTTAGCGAGTTTACAACAAACTTTGTAGAAGTTGTGTGAATTAAACTACACAACCCAAAATAAACAGTACTCCAAAAGAATAAGAGTTGGCTCTCTATAAAACAAAAATGATTGATTTTATTTTATTTTATTTTACGTTTTTGCATGTATGAGGGAAAAGCTTTGTTATGGATATGACACTTCTCCATTATGGGCATGAAAGATGTGAAATTGGCACTTGTGTGACTCAGGTAAATCTAATATATTTTTTTGAAAACACTGACAGACATTTTTGTGTGTTTTTACAATACTGTAATACAAGCCAACGCAAAAATAACTTCACTTTTTTGGTGAAAAAAATATCATGGCAAGTTTGACATTTGCAAGGAATTGCTTTGCTAATGTTTTGCAGTAGCCAGCAGCCAGAGTCCTCATGACTTAAATCAAATTGAGAATCTGTGGAGGAAGTCAGATCAGGGTGAAGGCAAGGAGACCCTGCATCCTGAAAGAGTTTTTCTCATTTTAAAGGCTTTTCTATGGACCTTTTTCAGTATCTCAGTAGTGGAAGTCATCAGTTTTCATGTAGACAGAGAAATTTAAACCCATTAATAAAAATACCTGTGTATGTGTGGACACGGCCTTATTATCTTTTGTAAGAAACCTGTGCCTTTTCTTGTAAAAAATGTAAAAAAAAAAAAAAAAACTTGCTGGTTAATAAAAATTACTTTGTCAGAATTTGTCAGGGATATGAGTCATTTTTAGGCTAGACTTATGTTTTGCCTGAATTTTTGTTGCTTTGCACGGTTCTGACCACCAGGTGTCCCTAGCTCATGGTGTTTCAAACGCTTCGAAAAAACCAGGAATGAATTTCGAAAGAGCCCGACTAAAAATCAGGTGACGGCTCCCTCTGGTGGTGCACAGAGGAGGGAGCAGGAATTCTATTTACAGTACGTGTGTAATAAATATAAATCTTTTTTGAAACACGAATATAAACCTTTATAATGTTAAAAACAGATTATAAATAAAAGTTAAGATTTTGAACTTGTTTTTTTATTAAAGAAACCTAAAAGTAAAATGTACCTATCACAGTTTCCACGATAATATGAAAGACAAAAAGCTGTTCAGCACGTATAATTGTAAGAATCGTTATTAGTGATTTTGTACCAATAATAACTGATTATAATAGATCACAATGAAGACTGTCACTGAAGACTGGAGTAATGATGCAAATTTTCATTTTGGGATGAGCTATCCATTTGAACTATTATGCTGCCATTATGCTGCCTTTTTATGCTATCTGTACAAAATAATTTTCGTACAATGCCTAAGCTTTACCCATTGGTTCGTTTAGGAAGAAAACATCAATATATCGTGAAATCTAAAATATTTAACAATTAAATTTTAAGTTTCAGTATTAACTTAATTTTTATTAAAGTAATAGCCTTCTCGTAATCAAGCTGCTGGTCTAAATATTCACACTCTTCTTTCTGTGTCATTGCCTTTGCATATTACCGTTCTCCATCCACTTCATATGACCGATTCCCCAATAGTATCTGGATGCCTCAGTTCCGACTGTACAGTATATTGTCAAAACGCCAATGTGCGTAACATCCTGTGTCCTTACATCCTGTAAAATTCCTTTATCTAATCGTTCTGGAATTTGAAGTCAGAGTAGACTGTATGCATGTACTTCCCTGCTTGAGTAGACCTTAATGATTTTCTAAAAGTCTTAAGAAATACATTTACTTGGTTATTTTGACTAAAACGTACGTGAGTTTATTCTAAATCATCGTGCTGAAGCCTGGCTGATAGTTTCTTGGAGAGGTGCGTATCTTCCAAATATGCTGCTTGGCTGACTGTAGTCCATTGCATAACTGGTATATTTGCTACAGTAGATGATGTGGCACTCTTTATAGATTTAAGGCTTCATGTAAAGGGAGAAATAACATGCATAACATTGAAATATACTTTAAATAGCTTTCTAAACAGTTTACCACCACATTATTAAACAGTAGCAATGTGCACTTATAGAGCAGGTAATTTGAGATTGCGGGATGTCTAATTTATCAGAGGCAATTGCACCGTTACTGTATATATGACAAAAATAGCTATTTATGGTTTGTGTGTGACAAAATTATTTGTGCTGAAGAAAATGTAATGTTTTCTGTCAAGATTAAAATCTAACTGGATTTGCTGGAGAACATCAGTATGAATATAGGATTGCTAAATACTGGAATAATAAAACATGCATTTTCATTGGGAATCTTAAACATTAACTTAAAGCTCTTGGTTTGCACTTTTATTATTTACCTATATAGTAAATAATAGTTGCAGAAAATGCTGGGTTATTTCAATATAAACTTGGATAAGATATAGGCAAACCCAACCTTTAAGTAGGGTGTACATGTATGCTCTTATCTGAGTATATATTTGTTGTTTATTTTGCTTTATTTGTCTATACATTTGTTTATTTGGTTTACTTTACAATGCTTGTTTGTTTGTTTTTTGTGAAGCACTTTGAGTTGCAACTTGCATGTATGTAGGAAATACAAATAAAATGTATAATTATTCATTCTGAGTATAAGAATTGGATTCATCTTAACAATAGCATTTTAAGATTTACCTAAATATTCTTAAATGCATTTGATTATTGTACATATCAGGGATTTGCTTTTTTTTTTTTTTTTTTTTTTTTAAGTTTTTCCCTCTTTTCCCCCTTTTTATGTTAGCTCTTAAAACAGAACATGTTACAAAATGGCTCACTTTATCTTATATGGCAAAAAAATATGTATTTTCAAATGTATTTTCATGTTATTATAAAACCATGTAATTACTACATTATACATTAAAAAATGTAATAATAGATATACATTTACAAGTACATTGTATTTACCAAACTATCTATATTTAGGTTTTCTATACATTTATTCACCTAAAACATCTTTATATCTTATCAGTTTGCTAAAAATTTATTTTGTCAGCAACGTACAGTATATACATACATACCTTATATACATACCTTATTACATACATGCCTACATAGTCAAGAACACACTAGGAATAGGTACAATTGAAGGTTTATTGAAGACTTAGGGAATTGAGGTGCAGAGCTGGTAAGGGTTATTGAGTGTTTTATACTTATCTTGTTTTAAAGTTGCTGAGAGATGAAGACAATCCAGGTAGCAGAGAGCACACACAGAGGAACAATGGAGAGCTGGAGGGAGTCTGGTGAGTTTGAGTTTGTAGTGGTGAAATGCAGACGTCCCTCCACAGCTTCTCGTTGATCCTCTGTGTTGCAAGAAAATCGGCATGGTAATAAACTTGTAATCAAGTTGTAGTGCTAAAATTCCTTATTTCCTTATGCAGTAACAAAAAAAAATATATGACTTTTGTTTTCTGATTGTTTCTCAGGTTTATAATGGATCTGAGAGAGTACTTAAACAGGATTGGGTTTACTGGCCAGTTCAACAAACCAGACCTGGAAAGTTTGTTCACCATTCACAAGCTGCATGTTATGAGCGCCCCATTTGAAAACTGTAGTGTTCACAATGGAGAGAAGAACTCAATGGACCTGCATGTTATCTATGACAAAATAGTCAAGAGCAATCGAGGAGGCTGGTGTTGTGAAAACAACCTCTTGTTCTCATGGGCTCTGAAGGAGATGGGATATAAATCTACCATATTGGGCGGCAGGGTGTTCAACTCTCTGGAACAGGACTTTCTTCCTAGTGACTCTCATCTCATCAATCTGGTGGAGATTGATGGAAAGCAGTACATCGCTGACGTGAGTTTTGGTATGTCGTATCAGATCTGGTATCCCTTAGAGTTGATCTCAGGTAAAGACCAGCCACAGCCTCCAGGAGTGTTTCACCTCACAAACAACGGTGAGAAGTGGCTTCTGCAGAAGACCGGAAGGAAGCAATTGATCGTAGATGATGGTTTTGCAGATTCTGGCCTTGTTGACAAACGGCTCACGAAAACATTATACTCCCTCACATTAACACCACGTGATGCAGATCATTTCCTGGAGATGTCAGTTATGCTGCAGACTAATCCAGACTCTCTGTTCATGCTCAAGACCATTTGCTCCCTTCAGACGGCCACTGGCTACAGAGCTCTGCTCGGCTCGACATACAGTGAAGTCACTTTCAAAGAGGACTCAGATTCAGTGGAAATGAAGAAAATCCCAGATGATGAGATTGAGGCTGTGCTGAAAGAAAAGTTTAACATGGTGTTGGTTAATAAGTTCACACCTAAAAACCAGAAAGCTGATTACCGCATGTAGTACTCTGCAGCTCTCGACTCATCATTTAGAAAGCTACTCTGTGTGTTTAATTGTACCTGAAAGCTCTGTCATTTATGTTGTTTGATCTTTGCTTCATTATAGACGAGAGCTGCATTATTATGACACAACCATTGCTCTTGATATTTTAACAATGATCACTAATTAATACATGTGCCTGTTGCCTTATTACAAACATTGCAGCACATTTAACAATATACACATTTAACTAACAAAACATACTTTTTAACAGACCTTATGCCTCTTTGGTGTGGCATTGAATACATTTATAATCTATATAATTTACATTTTGGATGATAATCCAAATCCACAACATTCTGTTGTGCACATGTGGTGATGGTTTTGGTGAGTGTAGTATCATCAATGCACTTTTTGATATAGGCACTAGGTCTGTGTGGTTGTTTTAGGTGGCTGGGATGTTGTTGTTCAGCCATGTGAAGACAAACACTCAACAATCTCTTGCCTAATGATGTGTAGATCCTAGTCCTGTTTAAGTAAAAATCTGAGAGTTAAGTTTTGGAAGAGCTGATATGGTGGGGTTAGCACTTAGCCTAACTTGTATACCTACTTGCTTACTGTGGTTCTGTCCTCTTTCACACTGATTGTAATGATGCCTTTTTGTGGTATAGAAGTTCAGCTTCAGCAGTAAACAAAGGACTTGTTGCTTCTCATCGGTCACTGGTGACATTTGGTGTTTGTATGTTCTGCTGATTTCTAAAAGGCTTTGCTGAGCATAGATGTGTTTCTTGTTGATTTCCTTATGAATTTGCAGTAAATCCATCTCACAGGTGTGGCATATCAAGTTATATATAAGTTATATAAGTGCAAGTGTGGCATATGTAAGATTTATCATGGCCCCATGTTGCAAGGATCTGTATATTGGATGTTCTTGCAAACATGTACCCATTAAACATGTTTGGGATGCTCTGGATTTGTGTATACAACAGTGTGTTTCAGTTCCTGCCAATGAAGTGGAGTGGACCGATATACCACAGGCCACATTCAACCTAATTGACTCTATGCAAAAGAGATGTGTTGCACTGCGTGAGGCAAATGATGATCACACACAATACTGGCTTTATTTTTTTTTACAGTCGGCTATTGTACGTTTGGTGTATGTTTGAGCCACCAACACAGTTTGTTTTCGTTGATGCTAGTTATTTGGTGTCGGTTTGGTTTGTCCCAGCCTTAAATGAGTTGCATTTATATTACTGTTGAGTGTAGTAAGCTTAATACAGGTTTAGATAAACTTAAAAATATTATAGTTATTGTAATGTCATTAGGAAGCATTGTGGTTATTCAAAGGCAGTGGGAGATTGAGCATAATCAAACATTTTATTTCAATGATGCTATGTGGAACTTTACAGTCTGTGTTTTGGTCTGATTGGTCTGTTTTCGCTAGAAATTAACACTAGGCAAGGGATGATAAGTGGTTTCAAGGTTTACCCCGGTTTGAAAAGTCAAGGTTTTAAAAACACTAAAATCTTTTGTTATACCATTCCCATGGTATATGTAAGTTTTTTGGTTTGATTTTTTTTCTACATGTTTTTTTCTGACTATTTTATGTAGTTTTTTTTTAGGGCATCAGTATCTCCAGCAGAAAAGGACCCTTCACATCAAAAGCTACTGGTCAGGCTATGATTCAGCAAACATTTGAATAACAAATATAAACCAACATCCTTATATCAACACCCTTATCGCTTATAAACCACTATCCAAGCATGCTTTGGGTCCAAAGATGCCCTTTCATGTTGTAAAGAAATTTGTGTTTTTGAAACCAACCAAGATAGCAGAAGTTAATGGTTTATTTTAGTTATTTAGCCTGAAATGTTTACTGTACCAAAATATTTTAAATGTTGTTGTTTTTTAATAAAGTATATTGTGCTCAACAGGGGAAAAAGTTGTCGTTTTTTTTTTTTTTTTTACCCAGACATTTAAAAAAGAACATGTTTCATAATCACAATACCTAGATACAGTGAAACCATGATATTTTTATCCAAGGTTTTCATATCGTCAGAATCTTATACTGGCCCATGCCTGATTTGTAATCACAGGATGTACATGAGAAAGAGAAAACAATGGTGTTTGAGGCTCATGCTGTCATTTCCATGTACTGAACTCCCATTTCAGTGTATCCAGATTTTAAGAATTTTCATTCTATGGCACCTTTGAGACCTCTGATTGGTCACTGGGTTTCATAGGCTCAACAAAACTGTGTGTGGTACAGTAGGTTATAAGGCTCAATGATCCGGGAAAATAGTAAAAAGACCACAAAACACACTTTTATTTCTGTAAACTGATACCCTTTATACATTTTCACATTTAACTTCAATGGTAACAGCCATTGGAGCCCATGACAGTTTAAGCGCTTTTGTTCATTTTGGTAGCATTTCAGCCACAAGCCCCTGTTAATTCCCTGCTGTACAAGTTTCTTATTCTGTTGAACGTAAAGAAAGTTATATTTATTTATTTGTTTGTTTATTTATTTTCCAAACAAGCACAGGATTTCCACAACATTATCTAAAGAACACAAGCAGAAATAAGAGCATTTGGCTAAACATTGTCAATAAGCTTATTAATATCAATAAAAATATATCGCAAAGTCATACTCCAAAATACATTTGTGTCCATAAACAATATCTAAATCTCCCAGTCTTTACTAAAATGCTGTTATTTACCAAACCCTGCTGTTAAAAATGTTAGGATTAAACTACTTGAACTACTTGTGTATGTTAATTTCCTTGCTTATAAATCAAGTGAAAATAAGAAAAAAGCAGAAATGTGTGACCACCAGCACTATAAATAATAATAATCAGATCTGATAAATCCACACCTGAGGTAAAATATCTCTGTGGCAGGAGGCTCTTATTTCTAGCTTATTTGCCCATATAATCCTGCCCCGTCAGCGCTATCTACACCATCCAATCCTATCTCTGTTAAAGAGAAAAAACGTTTAAAACTCCCCCACCATGCCCCTCTTATATGTGCTCACTTAAACCTGCCTAAAGTCCCGTTAGAGCTACTACTACTGTCAAAACTAGGCTTTTTGTCTTTTTAAAAGTATTGACGCACTACAATAATAATATGCTTACTTTATCTGTTACTATTATTCCTACAGCTATAGAAATAAATGACACAACTATGCAAATAAATCCCCCTTTCCAGCAGTTTCATTAACTACTCTGTTACTATTTTCCTTAATATTACTATTTATACAGTCAGTGCTAACCCAGTTAATATAAAAACACTACGCCCTGCCTAAACGTGAATGAACCTGCTTTCCTTTAGTTATTTGAAACAATTAATACTGTCTTTCCGCAGACAGATTCTACCCCAGCTGAGGATTAGTGACTAACACTCAGGGCCCTATCATACACCAGGCGCAATGTGGTACGACGCAAAAGTTATTTGCTAGTTTCAGCTCGATGCAAGTGTCGTTTGACGTTTTGCACCACGCTGTTTAAATAGCAAATGCATTTGCGCTCGTATGTGCGACCATAGGCGTTCTAGTCTAAAAAATTAAGGCGCATTGTTGGCACGTTTCTATTTTGAGGAACTAAAATAGACTGTTCAATAGAACAGCTAAGAGGAGGTCTAAAGTCCAGCGCAGAGTGCGTTAGTTGTGCCCCTCACTTAAACATTGGTTAATACACACAGAATGTACAGCAATACACAAATATCTTTACAAATGAAAAAGAATTAAACGATTAAAATGTTACATAAAATATTACTTTCTACATAAATATAAAAACCACTGCCTTCGTGCCTTCTTCATCTCGGGGGTCTTTTTCAGTTTATTTATGACAATTTGCTTTTGTATAATGTTATTATTAGTAGTAGTATTATTTATTATATGCATATTTATATTTGTTTTATTAAAAACAAGCTTAGATTTCTCCACCTGTCAGGTTTTGGACCATATGGGGCATAGAACGTGTGTTTGGATATTACTCCGTTGTTTGACCACACTCTGTTATTATGTTCATTTATTCGTTTGCTGGAAATGATGGTGCAACGCAACAGACTTTTAAAGGGAATGGGAGATTCTGATTAGTTTATTCTCAAAACACACCCATAACTCATTAAAATAATGTTATAAGCTCAACTCTGTTAGACCATGCTCCGTGGCGCAAAGAGGATTTTTCCGTCCTTAAAATAGAAAAAGCTTTTGCGCCCTGCTCTTTGGACTTAGCGACTAGATCGTTAAAATAGAGCCCTCAATCTCCAGCTTTGCCTGTGTGCATTGGCCACCATTAAGCCTGGTTTATACTTCTGCGTCAAGTGATCGCCGTAACCCACGGCGCAAGCCTCACGCGTAGCCGTGCATTTATACTTCTGCGCGCTGCACACACAAACACACAGAGAGAGAGAGAGAGAGAGACAGAGAGAGAGGACTTAACTCTCCTGTTGACACCTCTAAAATAAAGCAAATCAGTTTAATTTCATTCCTCAAATCTATTTAGCATGAAAGAAATTGGCCACACACACACACACTCTGTGAATGTTTGGGTTTTCTCTCATCAATGTGCAGTATTTCAGCAATGTTCAACACTCAACTCTCACTAGAGTAAAGGGGATTTTATCATGATAAAAGAACCTACAGGAGTGTAAAGAGTGTTTAGCAATACAGTATTCATAAAAGATAAAGCAGCAGATTCTTTGTGTGTGTGTGTGTTTGTGTGTGTGTGTGTGTGTGTGTACAGTTGAAGTCAGAATTATTATCCCCCCTTTGAATTTTTTTTTCTTTTTAAATGTTTCCCAAATGTTGTTTAACAAATTCAGGAAAATTTCACAGCATGTCTGATAATATTTTTTCTTCTGGAGAAAATCTTATTTTGTTTTATTTCGGCTATAATAAAAGCGGTTTTTAATAAAAAAAAAAACATTTTAAGGTCAAAATTATTCGCCCCTTTAAGCTATATATTTTTCTACAATCTACAGAACAAACCATCATTATACAATAACTTGTCTAAATACCCTAACCTGCCTAGTTAACCTAATTAACCTAGTTAAGCCTTTAAATGTCACTTTAAGCTGTATAGAAGTGTCTTGAAAAATATCTAGTCAAATATTATTTACTGTCATCATGGCAAAGATAAAATAAATCAGTTATTAGAAATGAGTTATTAAAACTATTATGTTTAGAAATGTGTTGAGAAAATCTCTCTGTTAAACAAAAATTGGAGAAAAAAAATAAACGGGGCTAATAATTCAGGGGGGCTAATAATTCTGACTTCAATTGTATGTGTGTGTCAGTAGTTTTTGTGGTGTAAAAATGCTTTATAGCTGGCAGCTCAAAATTGACCCGAATGACACCCGTTGTGCCCTAAATGTGTTCAGCCTTCGAGAAAATATAAAAGTAGAAAATTATAAATTTTCCTAATGTTGGCCTCATTTTTGCCGCTGTTAAAATGGGGCCTGGGTCATTTCTGACCCCTAAGTCAACATGAGGGTTGAACAGTGTTAGTTAGTCATCTTCTTACCTGCAGGTATGCTGGAACAATGTCTTGCTATTTCCTTCGTGAGGTAATACAGCTGATTAACCGTAATTTTAACTGCTTCCTTTAGAGATATCCTTGTTCCTGGCCGCTGGTGTTTCTGTCGTTCTGTCAAGAAGAGATGTGTGGTGTTGAGCAAACAATTCAGCTAAAACCCTATTCGACTGATTATTAGAGACTGATGAAAGTTTACTGCTCCCTCCTGAAATAATCAGACTTACTACAGATGCACGTCCCCTGTCCAAAATCAATCAGTTTAATCTGTGGAGGGCCGATGACCAGGACGTTGCTTTCATGAATATCCCAATGACAAATTTCCCACCTTATGCACTCCTGAGCTGCTTTCACAATCTGCAAAATCAGAGTGTGTGCCTCTCTCTCCTCCAGGTGTTTGTGCTCCTCCAGGAAATCCTCCAGGGTTTTGCATAGGCCGGGATGCTCTATCAGCAACACTATCTTCTTCACTTCCTGAAAGCCAATGCAATGAAATAAAATAAAGCACATGACAGCAGTCCTCAGGTTAGTCTTTACACTGCCTTCCATTTTACACTGCACTGCCATTTTAAAGCAGAAAGGAGTTTATTTGGCTTACCGCACTAGCATATTATTACCCACGTGCTTTTTCTAAAAAAAAAAACACGACAGTTATTTTCTTGTCTAGAAATGCTTCTTCATTTAAGAATTTTTAGTTACAAAATCAAGACAATAATAAAAAACGAGACAAAACCTCTTTTCAGTGGAGTAAAACAGCAGATTATAGTGTGTGCAGAAATACACTCACCTTGTTCTGGGAGCTGAGGGGCTTATTTTGAGTTTCTCAGACATATTAAGGCGGTAAGTGCGCTAAAGTCTCCCCCCCCCCCCCCCCCCCTCCCTTACACACACAATACACTCCATATAAAAACCATTAACTAAGCTTGTTTTGCACCGTAAATGATGATCATCACTAAAAGTGACAAATTTTACCTCTTCCCAATAGGGAAAACCTGCAGTTATCAAGAATGCATAATTATATGCTTTCATGGCTTTGCAATCAAAAACATGTAATTATAATGGAAGTCACAAAAGCACCAACATAAACAAATGGGAGTTAATTTGCCCTGAGTGAAATTTTTCAAAAAAACATTTTCAAAAAATACAAAGCATTTTCACAAAATATGTCAAAATAGTATTTGTCACTAAAAATCACTTCATTTGCTGAAACACATAGAAAGTTAAGGCCAAATTAAGCCTCAAAATGACCCCAGAGTGGATGAAAACGACCCAACACCAACTCAAGGGTTAAAATGCATCAAGCAAACAATAAAAATACATTAAATGAACCAGGAGAAGGCCCTATTCTCGGCGTACATCATGGCCTGCTTCATCCCGAAGGACCAGGAACATCAAACATACTTTGTTCCATGTTATTATCAGTAAATAATTTTCTCTAAGGTGTATGAATTGGTTTACTGCAAATAATTCTCAGATTTTAAATCCGTTCGCCTTCTCTGAGTCTCCGAGTGCTGAGTTTCTCAAAATCGGTTTAGTCTGTTTGGTTAATTGTGACAATTGGGGCACACACGCGTTCTGTTTAGTCAGATGTCGTGGCGTTGCTTGGCAACAGCAGAACACATTCTAACGGTTCTACAGGGTCTGCAGACGTGCGTAAACTCAACTTCATTAATCTGCAGGAACGGTAATTGAAGGTTGTTTGTGAAAGTTGCTCCCACCGGTCGATAAACACATAGAGGAAAACAGTTTATCGATTTCAGACGATTTTTACAAGACCTTTAGAGTTTCTAGCAAAAATGGATTGTTTTTGGACCTTGATGGGTAAGTCCAGATACTAAGAACCCATGTGTTTCATATTGGCCTCTTTTATATATTAGATTTTTGATACTAAAACTCAATTTTTACACTCTAAAATAAGTTGTGTACTTATTATGGATTAATACTTACAACCATGCAATATTACACTGCTAAAAGCCCGCTTGACGGTCGTTTTAGTCATAAAAACAGCTCTTAACCACACAGCTGAATCCAGCTTCTAATTAGCAGCTTCTTATTGATGCTACCCTGTCCACCTTAAAAACTGGAACATGGCGTTCATAACTCGACAACCTGACGGTACACAGAGGTGTTTTCAAAGCATACTGAATTTAAATGCAGATTCAGTGTTTTAGTAAACAACATAAGTTTATTTAATACAATAAAACACCAGAGTAAGATGCAGATAACCTACTAAGTCTTACTTGAGTGAAAAGTCAAACTCTTCCTAATGAATTCCCAGCCGGCATTTCAACGGTGTTTTAACGTCAGGTCTATGGTTGGATCAACTTGATATGATGACGTTGTTTTACTGTCGGACCACCACCGGTAATTCACAGTTGAAATCACGACGTTGTTTCACGCTCTTACCTCAGTCATAGGTGAGTAAATCTGTAGATGTTGAATGAAGGTTGAATTACCTTTTGATTTTGCTAATTGGATCAACGCTGATACCTTGATGTTGTTTCAACATAGGTTAAATAGAAATTACATGTAACAAAGTTAAAAAATATAGCAATAAACTATTTTTTACTAATAAAAATACATAATGCAAATACACAACTTAGCCAGTGTATCAATTTATTGAATACACACCACATTACTTCACTTATTCAAAATGTACAGCAGCATTTAGAGCATACAATCCTTCATTAAAACCATCTTCAGTATACATGCAGTACACTTATACACAAAAGACACACTTACACAAACAATGACTTTTCAATAAGGTTTCATGAGTTGAAGTTAGTTAATACTTACCGAAGAATGAACAATAATTGTACTGCATTTTAATACATTTGAACATTTCCTAATGCTTTATTAAAATCTAAATGTATGCTTGTTAACATTAATGCACTGTGAGCTGACATGAACTGCATTTTCTTTATATGAAAGATGTTTTAAATGTATTGTTCGGTAACGCTTTCTTTTACAACCCGCAAAGTACCGTGTAAGTACAGTGAAATAACGGTGTACTTTTAGTATAAGTATAATGAATGTATGTGTAGGTATAAGGGAACAAACTGTAATGCTTGGGTAATAAGGGGGTAACAACCAGATATTCAACACTAAAAGTACCGCGTAAGTATATTGAATTTACGGTGTACTTTTCTATAAATTGCAAAGGAACAAACCCTAATGTTTGGGTAATAAGGGGGTAACAATAGGATATTCAACACGCAAAGTACTGTGTAAGTATACTGACTTTACAATGTACTATTCTATAAATTGCAAATGAACAAACCATAATGTTTGGGTGATAAGGGGGTAACAATAATATACTAAACACGCAAAGTACCGTGTAAGTATATTGAATTTACGATGTACTTTTATTTAAGTATTGTTTACATATAAAGAATTATACAAGGGTGGTGACAACCTAATGCAACCTGCAAACACATAAGTAAGTGCAATAATAATAGTACCCTTATTTTTGGGTTTTATATGGGGTGTTTAATGAATAAAAGGTTTACAACCCGTGAAATTATGAAACCCTATTGTATACTGTATGTATTTTAAATCTGCAATTCAATATAAAAACATATTTCTATACACAACTTACCTTATGAATGTTTCGTCGATCTCACCACAGCCAGGAATGTCTGAACATCACTATCAACAAATAACTTTGCATAATATAGCTAGACCTACCGTCAGGGTTCAGTGCAGATTAAAACAGGCTAGCATTACTGCTGTTTGCAGGAGGGGTGGGGGGTCTTACTGTTCAAATACACTTGTGCGTTGAAGTCCAGCTTCTTTCCCCCTTGTTCCCTGTGTTTACGGGTAAATACAGTATTTGTTCCCCCCTTGTTCCATGTAGTTAAAGGGTAAATACCGCATTTGCGGGTTGTAAATTAAAGTGAAGCATTGTTCCCACCTTGTTCCCCCCTTGTTCCCTGTAGTTAAAGGGTAAATACCACATTTGCGGGTTGTAAATTAAAGTGAAGCATTGTTCCCACCTTGTTCCCCCCTTGTTCCCTGTACTTAAAGGGTAAATACAGCATTTGTTCCTCCCTTTTTCCCTGTAGTTTACAGGGTAACTCTTGAAGGTAGTGAAATAAATATACAAACACACAATATATTTCTTTACTTTCTAACCTTTATTTTACTAAATAGGGATTTTGAAACACTTCATCTTAATCAAACATGGTCTCGTCTATCATTGCCTATACTCATTCATTCATTTTCTTTTCGGCTTAGTCCCTTTATTAATCTGGGGTCGCCACAGCGGAATGAACCGCCAACTTGTCGTTTTACGCAGAGGATGCCCTTCCAGCTTCAATCCATCACTGGGAAACATCCATACAGACTCATTCACACACATACACTACGGACAATTTTAGCTTACCCAATGTCACCACATGTTTTTGAACTTGTGGGGGAAACCGGAGCACCCGGAGGAAACCCACGCTAACACGGGGAAACCGGAGCACCCGGAGGAAACCCACGCTAACACGGGGAGAACATGCAAACTCCACACAGAAATGCCAACTGACCCAGCCGGGCCTCGAACTAGCGACCTTCTTGCTGTGAGGCGATTGTGCTACCCACCGTGCCACCGTGCTGCCCTGCCTATACTCAAACAACAAAATAACACATTAATTCCTTCCCCCTTTTTCTGGCATCTCTTGCTTGGCTTCCTTTTTTCTGCTCTTCTCCGTAGCTTCCACTGAGGACTCTGATGGTGAGTGGCTGATGGAATCCCATGGGTCTTGCTGCTCTGCATTTAATATAAAAAATATGAATAGATATAAAGGCTTTTAGCAAGCTATACATGTTCCTTTCGCTGTTTAATATATTTGTCGGTGTTGGTTGTCCAAAAATTTCACACACTAAACATTTACAGATACCATATGGATACTATACATTTCTATTAAACAAAACTACTATCATCAGACCATATGGGAGATTGTGATAATTTAAAAAAAGTTTAAATGTACATGCAGGCATTGTAGACTTTGAAGTAAAGATTATTTGCAGTTCAGTATACATTTAAATTCTGTGTTACTTAGTAATTGGTGTAAATTTTAGGTTTTGGGTGAACTACCCCTAAGGTTAGTTTTTGATTAAGTAAATGTCTTAACCCATCATTAGTTCTTAATAAAGTAATAGATTACATAATAGTATGGTTGATGATGTACTGTTATGGACCCTTTTCACATTTACGGGTTTCTCAGCAGCGAGTGCAGTGAATGGGAAAATACAACACATATTTTTTATCTTTTTTCTCAAATAAAATAAAAACTTTACGATGGTGTTTTCTCGACATTTACAAAAAGAAAAAAAATAGTGTGAAACTGATAACGGCACCAAGAAGAGAGAATAACATCTAATTCACTGTCCTGCCCATAGACACTATTTGAAACACCTCCCATATTATGTAATTATATGCAAACATTATGTAATACATACATAAATACAAATAAATGTTATTTATAAAAGATTAAATATTAAAAACTCAAGGATTTCAGATGCTGATGACTGTTAAACTCGTCATAACAGTATTGTGAAAATGGTACAATGGTTAAAAATGGGAACAAACATCAGATAGAAACAAAAAACCTAAACAAACACTTCTATGGACATAATGTCATAAAAATACTTGTTTTATTTATTTAGCTACGGAGAAGAGCAGAAAAAAGGAAGCCAAGCAAGAGATGCCAGAAAAAGGGGGAAGGAATTAATGTGTTATTTTGTTGTTTGAGTATAGGCAGGGCAGCACGGTGGCACGGTGGGTAGCACAATCGCCTCACAGCAAGAAGGTCGCTAGTTCGAGGCCCGGCTGGGTCAGTTGGCATTTCTGTGTGGAGTTTGCATGTTCTCCCCGTGTTAGCGTGGGTTTCCTCCGGGTGCTCCGGTTTCCCCCACAAGTTCAAAAACATGTGGTGACATTGGGTAAGCTAAAATTGTCCGTAGTGTATGTGTGTGAATATGTCTGTATGGATGTTTCCCAGTGATGGGTTGCAGCGTAAAACGACAAGTTGGCGGTTCATTCCGCTGTGGCGACCCCAGATTAATAAAGGGACTAAGCCGAAAAGAAAATGAATGAATGAGTATAGGCAATGATAGACGAGACCATGTTTGATTAAGATGAAGTGTTTCAAAATCCCTATTTAGTAAAATAAAGGTTAGAAAGTAAAGAAATATATTGTGTGTTTGTATATTTATTTCACTACCTTCAAGAGTTACCCTGTAAACTACAGGGAAAAAGGGAGGAACAAATGCTGTATTTACCCTTTAAGTACAGGGAACAAGGGGGGAACAAGGTGGGAACAATGCTTCACTTTAATTTACAACCCGCAAATGTGGTATTCACCCTTTAACTACAGGGAACAAGGGGGGAACAAGGTGGGAACAATGCTTCACTTTAATTTACAACCCGCAAATGCAGTATTTACCCTTTAACTACATGGAACAAGGGGGGAACAAATACTGTATTTACCCGTAAACACAGGGAACAAGGGGGAAAGAAGCTGGACTTCAACGCACAAGTGTATTTGAACAGTAAGACCCCCCACCCCTCCTGCAAACAGCAGTAATGCTAGCCTGTTTTAATCTGCACTGAACCCTGACGGTAGGTCTAGCTATATTATGCAAAGTTATTTGTTGATAGTGATGTTCAGACATTCCTGGCTGTGGTGAGATCGACGAAACATTCATAAGGTAAGTTGTGTATAGAAATATGTTTTTATATTGAATTGCAGATTTAAAATACATACAGTATACAATAGGGTTTCATAATTTCACGGGTTGTAAACCTTTTATTCATTAAACACCCCATATAAAACCCAAAAATAAGGGTACTATTATTATTGCACTTACTCATGTGTTTGCAGGTTGCATTAGGTTGTCACCACCCTTGTATAATTCTTTATATGTAAACAATACTTAAATAAAAGTACATCGTAAATTCAATATACTTACACTGTACTTTGCGTGTTTAGTATATTATTGTTACCCCCTTATCACCCAAACATTATGGTTTGTTCATTTGCAATTTATAGAATAGTACATTGTAAAGTCAGTATACTTACACAGTACTTTGCGTGTTGAATATCCTATTGTTACCCCCTTATTACCCAAACATTAGGGTTTGTTCCTTTGCAATTTATAGAAAAGTACACCGTAAATTCAATATACTTACGCGGTACTTTTAGTGTTGAATATCTGGTTGTTACCCCCTTATTACCCAAGCATTACAGTTTGTTCCCTTATACCTACACATACATTCATTATACTTATACTAAAAGTACACCGTTATTTCACTGTACTTACACGGTACTTTGTGGGTTGTAAAAGAAAGCGTTACCTATTGTTCTTTGTTCATGTTAGTAAATACAGTACAATAATTAACATTTACAACCTTGTTATATAGTGTACCTTTAAATTGTAAGGTGAAATAGTCTTTATTTGTGTTTGAATTTCAGTGGGGCAAAAAAGAAGTTAGTCACAATACTAACGACACTGACAAATTTATTACTTGCCAATTTTCTGTAAAGTACTTGTTTAAAACATCTTTATCAGTCTAGCAGTTTAATACATCTTTAATTCTCAAACACCAGGTGAGTATCCTACAAAATCACTGATGAGGTTTGCCACTCCAATTCATTGTGAAAGAATGACTTCACTTATGTAAAAACTCCTGCTATAATCTATAAATCTGACATTGCGTCTACAATTTGCAGGTCTGCATGCTAAATGTTTAGTTGTTTATGTTTAGTGTTGCTGCACCAAAGCTGAGCGCCTGTGACAGTGGAGCATCAAGAAAATGTTATGTGTAGAATATATGATTCGATTCACTCACAAACACAACAGTTACACCTTGACATCTTCAGGACTATGTGACTGTTATTATAGCCTATAACTTAAATCATATTACAACAGTAATAGCAATTTGTTATGCCATTATTAGTAGTATCATTAAAATTGCACGTGTATGTTTATGCCGTTTTTGCCACTGGTCCTACCATGATGGCTTATAATTGTGAATGTAGGACTGTTTATCACCTAATAGTTTATATTTTGCAATTACATAGTGGTCATAAAATTTCACTTTAAGTGTTAGCCCACCCAGAAAGTCAAATATTATTTTGTTACTCAATCCATGTGTGTCCCATAATATTGTCACATAGCATATCATCAAAACATAATATCACAATAATAATAATATAATATCAGCATAACATAGCACAACAATCAATAAACTAACATGGTTTGTGAACACAGATAAATAGAAAGAGAATATTACCAACCAAAACACCAAGAATTTTTGTAAATTGTTGTTTTGGTGGCAGAGTCCAGACCATACCTGCCAACACTCCCGATTTTCCCGGGAGTCTTCCGTATTTCACACCCATCTCCCGTATTGTTCTGTCTCCCGGAAAACTCCCGCTCAGGCCATGCATGCTCCCACTTGATGCGGGCATGTGAGGTCTGTGCGTGCTTGTGTGACGGATGGCAGGTGGGCAGATGGAGGCTCAAGATCCCAATCGAATAGAAATTTCACCAGTTTACCCAACTATGCCAGTTTGGGAATTAACACATGCACCACCTATAAAGGTACAAGTTCGTTTCACCAGTTATAGTCAGAGACATTGGCACAGTGCAAAAATAATTTCTTTACTGACAAGTCTTAAATAAAAACATGATTAAAACCAGTATTGCAACATTGACACAGTAGCTTGTAAAACCATGCATTGTGTTCAATACCCAGAGCTCACCAGCCAGGGAAGGTGGCCAGAATACACTTCCTGTAAGTGAAACACTGTACTCCACTGTGTAAAGGGCACACACACTGTGATCACTACATACTGTGAGACAAATCCTATCATCTATAAATTAATCTTCCGTCCTGGGAGCTCAGGTGCTGTCACAAGCAGAGAAGTCACCACAGTTCAGACAAATGCCCTGCAATCAAAACAAAATTGCAAAAAGAAAGAAATTATAAAATTGCACAAAATAATATGTATAAAAAGAATTTACAATGCAAGACAAAAATCTATTAAATCCCATCTTAAACAATAAAAGGAAACAAGCATAAAGTTCAACCTTAAGCCAAATGAATTACAAAAAATAAAAAAAATAAACCAAAATCAATTAAATTCAATTCATCTTTATTTGTATAGCGCTTATACAATGTAGATTGTGTCAAAGCAGCTTCACATGGAAGATAATAGTGAATTGAACAGTGTCAGATCAGTTTTTAGAGATTAAGTTCAGTTCACTTTAGTTCAGTTCAGTGTGGGTTAATAATCACTACTGAGAGTCCAAACACTGAATAGCAAATCCATCGATGCGCAGCTCTACAGATCCCGAACCATGCAAGCCAGTGGCGACAGCGGCGAGGAAAAAACTTCACCAATTGGCGAAAGTGAAGATTTAAAAAAACCTCAAGAGAAACCTGGCTCAGTTGGGCACGACCATTTCCCCTATGGCCAAACGTCTTGTGCAGAGCTGCAGTCTAGGCGCAGGAAGCTGGACCTCAGCGAAGACTCGTCTGTCCTTGGAGCATCACAGGAGACAGTCATGCTCTCACTCCATGATGACCACCACAGCAGCTGCTCAGGATACGGCCTGGTCCAGAAAACCTTGGGATCATCTCATAGCTGGTCTCGGATCGCGTTAGTGGCACTGCAAAGTCTGAGGGCCTCGGGATGAGTTCCCCCAGGTGGAAATACAGAATAAGGAGAATAATTAGCGTAGCTGCTGTTCATAGTGTATATAAACGAGAACCAAAATCATGTGTTGGGCACATCATGCGTCATACCGCTATGTAATGCACTGAGTGTATGCTTTGCTAAAACGATAGGTCTTTAATCTAGTTTTGAAGAGCGAGAGTGTGTCTGAGCCTCGGACATTATCAGGAAGGCTATTCCAGAGTTTAGGGGCCATAAATGAGAAGGCTCGGCCTCCTTTACTCGACTTTGATATTCTAGGTACTACCAGAAGCCCTGAGATCATAAAGAGCGGGTTGGATTGTAGCGAGACAGGAGGTTGGTTAGATAAACAGGAGCTAGATTATTTAAAGCTTTATAGGTAAGGAGTAATATTTTAAATTCAATACGAAATTTAACAGGCAGCCAGTGTAAGGAGGATAAAATTGGGGTGATATGATCATATTTTCTAGATCTGGTAAGAACTCTGGCAGCTGCATTTTGCACTAGCTGGAGTTTGTTAATAGAGGATGCTGGGCAACCAGCAAACAGAGCATTACAGTAGTCCAGCCTAGAAGTCATGAAAGCATGAACTACTTTTTCTGCATCTGATATGGATAGCATACTTCGCAATTTAGCAATATTTCTCAGATGAAAGAAAGCTGTTTTTGTGACATGGGATATATGATTTTTGAAAGTTAAATTGCTGTCTAATATGACACCCAGATCTTTTATAGTAGAGTTAACGCTAACTTTGTATCCCTCTAGTTGCAGGTCCAGTTGTGAGAACTCAACAGACTAAACAGAACTAAAGTATGAAGAGAATACAGAGCCCCACTAGATTCACAAAAGCGAGGCACGAAATACAGAAAATAAACCAAATCTCAAATCAAAATGACAAAAAGATAAGCTGGATGAATAAACAAATAGGTAAATAACAAAAATAAACCTAAACCACGAAAAATTATACAGCCAAAACAAATAAGCAAAAATAATGAGGATTTTACACTTACAAAAAGGTGTTCAATCAACACAAACAACCAAATAGGAGAAATAGGACTCAAACGCAAGCAATAATAAATGAATAAACCAACAAAAATAAGCAAATTAAATAAACAATCCTTGTGTAAACCAAAATAAACCTAAACACAAAATAAATCCGGAAAACAGGACAGCACTGCAGCCGCAAATAAACACGGAGTGCCCGACAGGAGCTCAATTTACAGAATGCCACCCAGCCTATAAACAAAAAAATAAAATCATTATGGTATAAATTTTCAATCTCCCATTAGACAATATACTAATGCATGCTAACACCTATTGCTCACCAAAGGGGATCAAGGTTTTAATCAAAAGGCAGTCATGTAGTTTTCAGTCAAAATGCCGGCACAGCAAAACAAACAGAGCCGCGCACCTGCGTCTGGTTCTCGCAGCTGAGAAAGGAAAACGGGTATACAGCGTTGCTGAGTCTATCGTATTAACTACAACATTGAACAAATGAGACAATGCTTTCTTACCTTTTACAGTCTCTACACTCACTTTAGCCTCACTTACAGCCAAACACGCTTTAGGTAAAGCAATGTCCAACCCGATTAGTATTTCAAGTGGCCTTGGCAGGTCCGGGAAGTGAAGAAAGCGTGTTCACGGCGCAGCAGCCCATCAAGCTGCGCATTCCAGGTAGCAAATGTTTTCCGCTTTTATAGCCCAAATGCAGTTTAGTGATGGGCAGAAACGAACACCATCCATGACGCAAAGGGACTAATTAGCTCTCCTGCCACACTTGGGACGCACTCTCTTGTACTCGTGTTTGTGTTTTATTCTCAGCGTCTCAGTCTGGTTGGTTTTGGTTTCGGTTGGTGCTGAGATGAAACATGCACATTGCATATGTGTGAGCGCACTATAAGGTGTTTTCATTTATTGTGTGCTCATGTCTTGCATCTGTTTATGTTGGTGTTGTCTAAGCATGTGGCTCTGTGTTTTCACTGTGGCCACATGCTTTAGTATTGTGCTTTCACGAGTTCACACTTACAGATACTTGACTGAATAAAATATGCGTATTTGGCGTGCTGTCCGGGGAGAGGGCTCTTAGCTCGGGAAGACACCCTAACTCGTGTTATTCCCCTTATCAGGATAGAGAGATAGGGTTCGAGCGCAGTGTCTAGCCCGGCTCCAGAACGCTCCCCTTTCGGACTTAAGTATCTGGTTTAATAGTGTGGAGTTGGGGTGGTGGAGGTATGCTGAAGTCAAGAGAAAACGGAGGTATGACGTGTTTGACTATTTATAGGGGTTTGGTCGTGTGCTGATTGGATAATAGAATGATTATGTGTGATGAATTAGCCTCATCAAAGACTGACCGTGCTCCCCCGAAATTTGTTTATAAAACATCACTTCACGAGTTCACACTTACAGATATTTGACTGAATAAAATATGCGTATTTGGCGTGCTGTCCGGGGAGAGGGCTCTTAGCTCGGGAAGACACCCTAACTCGTGTTATTCCCCTTATCAGGATAGAGAGATAGGGTCCGAGCGCAGTGTCTAGCCCGGCCCAGAACGCTCCCCAAAAAACGCTATTTGATTAAGGGACAGCAGCCAGACAAGTTTGCAATCATCTTAAAAATTGCTAATCTTTAAAAATTTTGGAGGGATGCTGTTTGAGTTAGCTGTAAGGCATTACAAGGTGTGTGTTGGCCGTGGTGCATGATAAGGTGTGCGTCTCCCGTGGGAGCGGTCTCTGCACTTGCAGTGGTGCATAGTAATAAGGTGTGCGTCTCCCGTAGGAGCGGTCACTGCGCTAGCAGTGGTGCATTACAATGAGGTGTGCGTCTCCCGTAGGAGCAGTCACTGCACTTGCAGTGGTGCATAATAATGAGGCGTGCATCTCCCATAGGAGCGGTCACTGCACTTGCAGTGGTGCATGATAATGGGGTGTGCGTCTCCCGTAGGAGCGGTCACTGCGCTAGCAGTTGTGCATAACAATGAGGTGTGCGTCTCCCGTAGGAGCGGTCACCTCGCTAGCAGTGGTGCATAATAGTAAGGTGTGCGTCTCCCGTAGGAGCAGTCACTGCACTTGCAGTGGTGCATAATAATGAGGTGTACGTATCCCGTAGGAGCGGTCACTGCGCTAGCAGTGGTGCATAAAGATAAGGTGTGCATCTCCCGTAGGAGCAGTCACTGCACTTGCAGTGGTGCATAATGATGAGGTGTGCGTCTCCCATAGGAGCAGTCACTGCACTTGCAGTGGTGCATAATAATGGGATGTGCGTCTCCCGTAGGAGCGGTCACTGCACTTGCAGTGGTGCATGATAATGGGGTGTGCGTCTCCCGTAGGAGCGGTCACTGCGCTAGCAGTGGTGCATAACAATGAGGTGTGCGTCTCCCATAGGAGCGGTCACTGCACTAGCAGTGGTGCATAATAGTAAGGTGTGCGTCTCCCGTAGGAGCGGTCACTGCGCTAGCAGTGGTGCATAATGATGAGGTTTGCGTCTCCCGTAGGAGCAGTCACTGCACTTGCAGTGGTGCATAATAATGAGGTGTGCGTCTCCCGTAGGAGCAGTCACTGCACTTGCAGTGTTGCATAATGATGAGATGTGCGTCTCCCGTAGGAGCGGTCACTGCACTTGCAGTGGTGCATGATAATGGGGTGTGCGTCTCCCGTAGGAGCGGTCACTGCGCTAGCAGTGGTGCATAACAATGAGGTGTGCGTCTCCCGTTGGAGCGGTCACTGCACTTGCAGTGGTGCATAATAATGAGGTGTGCGTCTCCCGTAGGAGCGGTCACTGCGCTAGCAGTGGTGCATAATGATGAGGTGTGCGTCTCCCATAGGAGCAGTCACTGCACTTGCAGTGGTGCATAATAATGAGGTGTGCATCTCCCATAGGAGCGGTCACTGCGCTAGCAGTGGTGCATAATGATGAGGTGTGCGTCTCCTGTAGGAGCAGTCACTGCACTTGCAGTGGTGCATAATAATGAGGTGTGCATCTCCCGTAGGAGCAGTCACTGCACTTGCAGTGGTGCATAATGATGAGGTGTGCGTCTCCCATAGGAGCAGTCACTGCACTTGCAGTGGTGCATAATAATGAGGTGTGCATCTCCCGTAGGAGCGGTCACTGCACTAGCAGTGGTGCATAATGATGAGGTGTGCGTCTCCCGTAGGAGCAGTCACTGCACTTGCAGTGGTGCATAATAATGAGGTGTGCATCTCCCATAGGAGCGGTCACTGCGCTAGCAGTGGTGCATAATGATGAGGTGTGCGTCTCCTGTAGGAGCAGTCACTGCACTTGCAGTGGTGCATAATAATGAGGTGTGCATCTCCCGTAGGAGCGGTCACTGCGCTAGCAGTGGTGCATAATGATGAGGTGTGCGTCTCCCGTAGGAGCAGTCACTGCACTAGCAGTGGTGCATAATAATGAGGTGTGCATCTCCCGTAGGAGCGGTCACTGCGCTAGCAGTGGTGCATAATGATGAGGTGTGCGTCTCCCGTAGGAGCAGTCACTGCACTTGCAGTGGTGCATAATAATGAGGTGTGCATCTCCCATAGGAGCGGTCACTGCGCTAGCAGTGGTGCATAATGATGAGGTGTGCGTCTCCTGTAGGAGCAGTCACTGCACTTGCAGTGGTGCATAATAATGAGGTGTGCGTCTCCCGTAGGAGCGGTCACTGCGCTAGCAGTGGTGTATAATAATAGGGTGTGCGTCTCCCGTAGGAGTAGTCACTGCACTTGCAGTGAAGCATAATAGTAAGGTGTGCGTCTCCCGTAGGAGCGGTCACTGCGCTAGCAGTGGTGCATAATAATAGGGTGTGCATCTCCCATAGGAGCAGTCACTGTGCTAGCAGTGGTGCATAATAATGAGGTGTGCGTCTCCCATAGGAGCGGTCACTGCGCTAGCAGTGGTGTATAATAATAGGGTGTGCGTCTCCCGTAGGAGTAGTCACTGCACTTGCAGTGAAGCATAATAGTAAGGTGTGCGTCTCCCGTAGGAGCGGTCACTGCGCTAGCAGTGGTGCATAATAATAGGGTGTGTGTCTCCCGTAGGAGTAGTCACTGCACTTGCAGTGGTGCATAATAGTAAGGTGTGCGTCTCCCGTAGGAGCGGTCACTGCGCTAGCAGTGGTGCATAATAATAGGGTGTGCATCTCCCATAGGAGCAGTCACTGCGCTAGCAGTGGTGCATAATAATAGGGTGTGCGTCTCCCGTAGGAGCGGTCACTGCGCTAGCAGTGGTGCATAATAGTAAGGTGTGCGTCTCCCGTAGGAGCGGTCACTGCGCTAGCAGTGGTGCATAATGATAAGGTGTGCGTCTCCCGTAGGAGCAGTCACTGCACTTGCAGTGGTGCATAATAGTAAGGTGAGCGTCTCCCGTAGGAGCAGTCACTGCACTTGCAGTGATGCATGATAATGGGGTGTGCGTCTCCCGTAGGAGCGGTCACTGCGCTAGCAGTGGTGCATAACAATGAGGTGTGCGTCTCCCGTTGGAGCGGTCACTGCACTTGCAGTGGTGCATAATAATGTCTGCGTCTCCCGTAGGAGCGGTCACTGCGCTAGCAGTGGTGCATAATGATGAGGTGTGCGTCTCCCATAGGAGCAGTCACTGCACTTGCAGTGGTGCATAATAATGAGGTGTTTATCTCCCGTAGGAGCGGTCACTGCGCTAGCAGTGGTGCATAATGATGAGGTGTGCGTCTCCCGTAGGAGCAGTCACTGCACTTGCAGTGGTGCATAATAATGAGGTGTGCATCTCCCATAGGAGCGGTCACTGCGCTAGCAGTGGTGCATAATGATGAGGTGTGCGTCTCCTGTAGGAGCAGTCACTGCACTTGCAGTGGTGCATAATAATGAGATGTGCGTCTCCCGTAGGAGCGGTCACTGCACTTGCAGTGGTGCATGATAATGGGGTGTGCGTCTCCCGTAGGAGCGGTCACTGCGCTAGCAGTGGTGCATAACAATGAGGTGTGCGTCTCCCATAGGAGCGGTCACTGCGCTAGCTGTGGTGCATAACAATGAGGTGTGCGTCTCCCGTAGGAGCGGTCACTGCGTTAGCAGTGGTGCATAATAGTAAGGTGTGCGTCTCCTGTAGGAGCAGTCACTGCACTTGCAGTGGTGCATAATAATGAGGTGTGCGTCTCCCGTAGGAGCGGTCACTGCGCTAGCAGTGGTGCATAATGATGAGGTGTACGTCTCCCGTAGGAGCGGTCACTGCACTTGCAGTGGTGCATAATAGTAAGGTGTGCGTCTCCCGTAGGAGCAGTCACTGTGCTAGCAGTGGTGCATAATAATGAGGTGTGCGTCTCCCATAGGAGCGGTCACTGCGCTAGCAGTGGTGTATAATAATAGGGTGTGCGTCTCCCGTAGGAGTAGTCACTGCACTTGCAGTGATGCATAATAGTAAGGTGTGCGTCTCCCGTAGGAGCGGTCACTGCGCTAGCAGTGGTGCATAATAATAGGGTGTGTGTCTCCCGTAGGAGTAGTCACTGCACTTGCAGTGGTGCATAATAGTAAGGTGTGCGTCTCCCGTAGGAGCGGTCACTGCGCTAGCAGTGGTGCATAATAATAGGGTGTGCATCTCCCATAGGAGCAGTCACTGCGCTAGCAGTGGTGCATAATAATAGGGTGTGCATCTCCCGTAGGAGTAGTCACTGCACTTGCAGTGATGCATAATAGTAAGGTGTGCGTTCCCGTAGGAGCGGTCACTGCGCTAGCAGTGGTGCATAATGATAAGGTGTGCGTCTCCCGTAGGAGCAGTCACTGCACTTGCAGTGGTGCATAATAGTAAGGTGAGCGTCTCCCGTAGGAGCAGTCACTGCACTTGCAGTGATGCATGATAATAAGGTGTGCGTCTCCCGTAGGAGCGGTCACTGCGCTAGCAGTGGTGCATAATGATAAGGTGTGCGTCTCCCGTAGGAGCAGTCACTGCACTTGCAGTGGTGCATAATAGTAAGGTGAGCGTCTCCCGTAGGAGCAGTCACTGCACTTGCAGTGGTGCATAATAATAAGGTGTGCGTCTCCAGTGGGAGCGGTCACTGCACTAGCAGTGGTGCGTTATGAGGTGTGTATCTACAGTGGGATCGATAGTGAGGGATTGAGGAATGAGGATTAGATTACGCTTAGGAGTTGGAATAGTAAAAGTGGACTGATGCAATAGTATCTGGATGCAGCATTTATGATGCAAGCTGAGATTGCATCACTCAGTGATGCAATGTCAGACACATTACACTTAGTGGAATGAGTGACGTCACTGTGACGAGTAGGGTTAGGGGTGGGGTTAGGTGAGGGCATTAAAAAACATTGGATGCAGCTCAGATTGCACTGCACCAGGTCTGCATCCAGACCCCTCTCGTCTGATGGTGCATTTCCACTGATGTTTCCGATTAATTTCTATTGAAAACTTCAATGATAGACTAAAAGTAACTGAAAGTAGTGCAAAGGGAGCAGTGAGGAGTAGCCAAAGGCTTTGAAAGGTGTTCCTTGATTTATATCATTTGAAATAGCAAGTCCACAGCCAATCGCTATGAAAGTAGATGGGGTAAGCTAGACCTGTGATTCTGAATGATTCTGAAATGGAGGATTTCTAAGCTGAATTTGCTTATCAGCTTGGTGTTGTTATTATTATTATTTTTTTATATTTACTTTTTAAATTAATCAATTTATTTATTTTATATATTTGTCTTCTATTTATCATTTTCTTTCTTTTGTTTACTTATATTTACACAATTCATTTATAGTTCTGCTTGCAGAACAAAGATTATGTCTGTGTATACGTTAATAGCGTCTTTAAGTTTATCCATATTTCTGCACCTAGACAATAAATCTATCTGCTATGGGATATAGTCTATACACGGTGTTGTAATCGGCAATCGATTGCTCTTGACTGCCTTGTCCTGCGCTATGCAGGTGTTAACTGTAGTGTTTGCTTCTTATGTCGAAGTAGTACGCAACAGACGCTACAGAAATAAAGATTAACTGAATTCATTGAATTGAAGCAACCCTTAAACAGTGCACATATTATTAATGTATATACAAGTAGTTTTACCTGGTTAATCTGCAAACAACACGAGGGAAGAATAGGCTTGTTATTCCTAAATTTGACGCGCCACGAAAGTACTAACGCAGATTCCCGCTGTAAGTTAGTGGAAATGCTCCATGCGAGGGTGATGGACAGGGCCTTAGCGGAGACGTGCTCACGCTGTCGTGGTGGAGACGAGCTCGATTTCTCACCACACTGGAGACGAGCTCACGGGGTCTTAGCGGAGACGAGCTCATGCTGTCTTGCCGGAGACGAGCTCACGCGGTCTTCGCGGAAACGAGCTCGCGCTGTCGTGCCGGAGACGAGCTCACTCGGTCTTCGCGGAAACGAGCTCGCGCTGTCGTGCCGGAGACAAGCTCACACGGTCTTCGCGGAGACGAGCTCATGCTGTCGTAGTGGAGACAAGCTCACGCTATTGCCCGATAGTCGGCGCTTCGCCATGTAGAGCGGCGGGCTGACACTCAATTGATCTGTCCCAGTGGTTGCCGAATCTGGGGCGTAGCTCAGGTTTGCTGCAGGCTTTGCTGCGGCCGGATGGAAGCTCGTTCTCGGCGACTGGAGGAGCGGCGGCGTTGCTGGAAGGATGGCGAGCCCGAGTTAAGACCGCGGCCTCTGTTTATATGCTCTGCCGAGTCCTGATGCGCTGGACGTCGGCTTGGAGTTGCAGGAGGAGGTGTGTCATCCTCATGGAAGTTTGCTGTTTGGACGTGGTTACAGCAATTGGATGTGCCAATGCTGAAGTCAAGAGAAAATAGAGTTATGATGTGTTTGACTATTTATAGGGGTTTGGTCGTGTGCTGATTGGATAATAGAATGATTATGTGTGATGAATTAGCCTCGTCAAAGACTGACCGTGCTCCTCCCGAAATTTGTTTATAAAACATCACTTAGTGTTGTGAACACGCGATTAATGAGTTCTCTCAATGGCTGCGTGTTCTTGTCCCATTTTACATGAGCACATGGCTTGTGGTGTTTTCTTGTGTCAAGTGCTCTCCCGTCTATTGTCTAGTCCCACCCTCCTTGTTAACCCATTATTAGTTTATTTTGTTCACCTGTTTGTGTGGTAATTATTTCTGCTTATATTTTCATGTCTGCTTGTCCTGTGCCAGTTTGTCGTCGTATGTTGCCTTGTCCTGTTGTGTGTTCCAGTCCTGATCCCTGCCAGCCTGCCCAGTCTTGTTTGTTTGTTAATGTTTTCCCCCTCAGGGTAGTTTGTTTTGCATTTTATTTTATTATAAATAAATACAAATTTTTCCTGCACTTGAGTCCTTGCTCCTTTTCCCCTCCACAAAACATGACATAAAGGTAACTTAGCTAAATTGCATATGGACAACGCCTTTTCAATGCTGTATAAGTCAGTGGATCTCTGGAGTACATCTCTAAAAGTAAAAAGAGACACACAAACAGTGAAACAACAGCAGTTCACTTTGTAATAATAAGTATACTGCGTATAAAAACATATTGTTTGTAACGTTGCACAGTAACTTCAAAATGTGTTTCTCATAACCACGATGTGGAGCCAGGTTTTTAGTCTAATTTCTGGACATAAAATGGAGTTTATAGAGTTGAATTGGCCAATTAAAACACTAAATTAGACTAACGTTAACGTTAAACATTTACCTCGAGTTTAGCTGCTGCGTCACAGGAGCACAAACAAGATGGAAAAACAAGCTGGAAAGTATTTAAATGCTTCAAGATTTAAAACACTAAAACACATAAACTCACATTTCACATTAATTGTAGGTAAAACTAAATTAGGGGGATAAATAAAACATGTAAAGCATCGAAAAATGTGTTTACCTACCTCTGAATTCCGCTGCACTGCAGGTGTCCGTTAAGATTCAAACCTCAAATGAGGTGCATGGCCGCATGCGAGTCCTCCAATGGTACCATGGTCACCACCAAAAGTAAACACTTGTTCACCGTTGAAATTTGATTGGCAACTGACAATAATGATTTTTGCAGTGATGTAAACTTTGAACTTAATTTGATTTAGAATGTATGCTTGTTTTTAGAAGAAGTGTAATTTTGTGGTGCATCTGAAAGCCATGCCATGACGCCATGATGTTCATTCAACATACAGGTCATGATAAAAAATGTCAGTGTTGACTTGTATAAAGATTGACTTTAAATATAAAAATTTCTGTAACTTTTTTCAACCATATATTACTTAACATTGTTTCAATACTTAACATTGGTTGCAGGCTGGTTTTCAATTGTTCAACATTAAACGAAGTATCAACATTGTTTCAACAAAAAATACATTTATATAAAAATACATCTGACCTTATTTCAACCATATTTCAATGTTGAAGGTCGGTCGTGTGCTAGCTGGGAATGATTTATAATGTGTAATGATGAAAATGGGGTGACATGGTGGCTCAGTGGTTAGCACTGTGGCCTCACAGCAAGAAGATCACTGGTTTGAGTCTTGACTGTGTTAGTTGACATTTCTGTGTACCTGGACTGTGAGAAATTTATTTACAAGAAATAAAAATCCAGATTTGGACCAACAAAAAATGCAGAGATAACAAAAGACTGAGTCGCTTTGTTTGTTGGATGTACTCGAGATTGTTGTGATCAGTGAGCACTTGGAAGGAATGTTTGGCACCCTCTAGCCAGTGTCTCCACTCCTCAAGGGCTAGCTTAACAGCTAGTAATTTTCTGTCATCTATATGGTAGTTTTTCTTAGTAGGAGTAAGGCGATGGGAGAGGAATGCACATGGATGTAACTTGTTCTCATCCCCTCTTTGGGACAATTCTGCTCCGGTCTGTCTAGGTTGGGAAGGAGAAGGACAGGTGCAGAGGTGAAGTGACTCTTAAGGTTGTTGAAGGCCAATTCAGCCTCTGGTCCCCATTGAAAACCTGCTGGTTTACCCTTGGTGAGAGCAGTTAATGGAGTACTAAAGATCAAGATAAATTTCCTGTAAAAATTGACGAAGCCAAGAAAGCGCTGTACTTCCTTTTTTGATGAGAGGAAAGGCCAGTCTTTAACTGCCTGGACCTTTCGTGGAATCCATCTGCATTTGTCCAGGTCTGATGACAAACCCCAGGAACTTCACTTGGGAAACATGGAATTGACATTTTTCGGGTTTGACCTACAAGTTGGTATTGAGGAGGCACCTGAGAACTTTACCGACATGTTGCACATGTTCTTAAA
Organism: Danio kyathit; assembly: GCA_903798195.1. Lineage (NCBI taxonomy): Eukaryota > Metazoa > Chordata > Actinopteri > Cypriniformes > Danionidae > Danio > Danio kyathit. The sequence goes on from LR812525.1 coordinate 45,676,524, forward strand.
GGGAACTCAAAACAATTAGGATGTCGTCTGTGTACACAAACACAAACTTGTTAAGCATGTCTCGGAGGACATTATTAATGAAGGCTTGAAACAATGCTGGGGCATTAGTAAGACCAAATGGCATGACCAGATAATCGTAATGCCCAGTGGGCGTGTTAAAAGCTTCCACTCGTTTCCTTGTTTTATGCGCACAAGATGGAAGGCATTGAGCAGGTCAAGTTTGGTAAAGATGGAGGCTTCTTGAGGAATCTTAAATGCAGTGAACATAAGAGGCAAGAGTGTTTCCCAAGGGCTAACATCAACAATAACCGAGCAAAGAAACAAGGAAATTCAGTCAACTTAAATACACCTAACATAACAGAACACAATCACATAAATTACTGAGCTCAACAGAAAAGATAGGGTGAAATGAGGACATCTAGTGGTGAAACAAAATCATAACATTTAAAACTAAAATCATAAAAAATGATAGATCTTGACATATACAAACACTTCCATACATATGCACACATGATACACGAAACACTCAATCCATATACACATATGATGTGATCTCTTACATATAGACATGATACATATACACACACGATAGACTCCCATACCTATACACATGATACACTCCGTACATTTACACACATGGTACACTCCATACATATACTGTCAGAGATGGGGTTTGAACCCGGGTCTCCAGTGTCAGAATCCGAATGCTCAACCACTGAGTCACAGAAGGATAACAAACACAACAGCGAGACACTACCTGGACTGTGAGAGATCTATCTATGAGAAATAAAAATCCAAATGTGGAACAACAGTAATTTCAGAGACAACAAAAGACTGAGTTAACGGGAAAACAAAAAGGCCAACATGCAAAATATCTCTGGAAAAACTAGAGCAGAAGTAAGACTTCCAAAAACAAGGGGAAAAGGCAATGAAGCATAAAATTCTGGAAAACAAAGCCAATGTACTTTTGGGAGAGTTTCCTTGACTCCAAACATAGGGGGATATTTTTTGTAGAGAGCCAGACTCTCTGCCCAGGATGCAGGGTGGGAGCCGGTCTAATGGGAGACCGTGAGAAGCTTGAGACAGACCTTTTTCCAAGTCTGACGGCAAAGTTTAGCAAACAGGTGAGCTGAGGGAACTGCCACTTCCACCTCCTGCTCAGGGAATAGTGGCGGAGAATATCCAAACTGGCACTCGAATAGAGACATGCCCATTGTAGATGAACAAAGGGTGTTGAGCGCATATGCCACCCACATGATGAAGCGGGACCAAGAAGTAGGGTTGTTTGACGTCATGCACCTTAACTCTGATTGCAGGTAGGGCAAGCTTTGACGAAAGTTGCAACATCTGTTTTGATGGTGGGCCACCAAAACCGCCTCAGGAGGAACTCGAGAGTGCGTGAGAACCCAGGGTGACAGGTAAGTTGAGAGGAATGCCCCCATAGAAGGATCTAGGGCGGACAGCTTTAGGGATGAAAAAAAGACAATTGCTTGGTCCTCCTCCAGGATCAGGTTCTTGGTTTTGGGCTTTCCTTGCCATGCTCTCCATGTCCCACCTGATAGAAGCAATTATCTTAGCACTGAGATTGATAGTGGTAATGCCATCATCTTGAGGAGATTTTCCATAAACTCTGGAGAGAGCGTCTGATTTCAGGTTCTTGGAGCCTGGTCGGTAAGTAAGAGTAAAATGGAAAGGGTTGAAAAATAGAGACCAATGTGCTTGGCGGGGATTGAGTTGCTTTGCTTGTTGGATGTACTCGAGTTGTTGTGATCAGTGAGCACTTGGAAGGGATGTTTGGCACCCTCTAGCCAGTGTCTCCACTCCTCAAGAGCTAGCTTAACAGCTAGTAATTTTCTGTCACCTATATGGTAGTTCTTTTCTGGTAGGAGTGAGGCGGTGGGAGAGGAATCCACATGGATGTAACTTGTTCTCATCTCCTCTTTGGGACAATTCTGCTCCAACGTCTACATCAGAGGCATCAACTTCCACCGTGAAAGGTCTGTCTGGGTTGGGAAGGAGAAGGATAGGTGCAGAGGTGAAGTGACTCTTGAGGTTGTTGAAGGCCAATTCAGCCTCTGGTCCCCATTGAAAACCTGCTGGGTTACCCTTGGTGAGAGCAGGTATTAAGGCTGCCACAGTACCAAACTTCAAGATGAATTTCCAGTAAAATTTGACGAGGCCAAGAAAGCGCTGTACCTCCTTTTTTGATGAGGGAAAAGGCCAGTCTTTAACTGCCTCGACCTTTCGTGGATCCATCTGCATTTGTCCAGGTCTGATGACAAACCCCAGGAACTTCACTTGGGAAACATGGAATTGACATTTTTCGGGTTTGACCTACAAGTTGGTATTGAGGAGGCACCTGAGATCTTTACTGACATGTTGCACATGTTCTTAAAGGGAACTCGAAAAAATTAGGATGTCGTCTGTGTGGACGGATACAAACCTGTTAAGCATGTTTCGGAGGACATCATTAATGAGGGCTTGGAACAATGCTGGGGCATTAGTAAGACCGAAGGGCATGACCAGATAATCGTAGTGCCCAGTGGGCATGTTAAAAGCGGTCTTCCACTCGTTTTCTTGTTTTATGCGGACAAGATGGAAGGCATTGAGCAGGTCAAGTTTGGTGAAGATGGAGGCTTCTTGAGGAATTTCAAATGCGGTGAACATAAGAGGCAAGAGTGTTTCCCAAGGGCTAGCATCAACAATAACCAAGCAAAAAAACAGGGAAATTGAGTCAACTTAAATACACCTAACACACACAGGACACAAATGGAAACAATCACATAAATTACTGAGCTCAACAGAAAAGATAGGGTGAAATGAGGACATCTAGTGGTGAAACAAAATCATAACATTTAAAACTAAAATCATAAAAAATGATAGATCTTGACATATACAAACACGAAACACTTCCATACATATGCACACATGATACACGAAACACTCAATCCATATACACATATGATGTGATCTCTTACATATAGACATGATGCATATACACACACGATAGACTCCCATACCTATACACATGATACACTCCGTACATTTACACACATGGTACACTCCATACATATACTGTCAGAGATGGGGTTTGAACCCGGGTCTCCAGTGTCAGAATCCGAATGCTTAACCACTGAGCCACAGAAGGATAACAAACACAACAGCGAGACACTACCTGGACTGTGAGAGATCTATCTATGAGAAATAAAAATCCAAATGTGGAACAACAGTAATTTCAGAGACAACAAAGACTGAGTTAACGGGAAAACAAAAAGGCCAACATGCAAAATATCTCTGGAAAAACTAGAGCAGAAGTAAGACTTCCAAAAACAAGGGGAAAAGGCAATGAAGCATAAAATTCTGGAAAACAAAGCCAATGTACTTTTGGGAGAGTTTCCTTGACTCCAAACATAGGGGGATATTTTTTGTAGAGAGCCAGACTCTCTGCCCAGGATGCAGGGTGGGAGCCGGTCTAATGGGAGACCTTGAGAAGCTTGAGACAGACCTTTTTCCAAGTCTGACGGCAAAGTTTAGCAAACAGGTGAGCTGAGGGAACTGCCACTTCCACCTCCTGCTCAGGGAATAGTGGCGGAGAATATCCAAACTGGCACTCGAATGGAGACATGCCCATTGTTCAATTCAATTCATCTTTATTTGTATAGCGCTTATACAATGTAGATTGTGTCAAAGCAGCTTCACATGGAAGATTATAGTGAATGTAAACAGTGTCAGTTCAGTTTTCAGCGATTAAGTTCAGTTCAGTTTAGCTCAGTTCAGTGTGGGTTAATAATCACTACTGAGAGTCCAAACACTGAAGAGCAAATCTATACATGTGCAGCTCTACAGATCCCGAACCATGCAAGCCAGTGGCGACAGCGGCGAGTAAAAAACTTCACCAATTGGCGAAAGTGAAGATTTAAAAAACCTCGAGAGAAACCAGGCTCGGTTGGGCACGACCATTTCTCCTGTGGCCAAACGTCTTGTGCAGAGCTGCAGTCTAGGCGCATGAAGCTGGACCTCAGCGAAGACTCGTCTCTCCTTGGAGCGTCACAGGGGACAGTCTCAGGCTCTCACTCCACGATGACCACCACAGCAGCTGCTCAGGATACGGCCTGGTCCAGAAAACCTTAGGATCATCTCGTCACTGGTCTTGGATCACATCAGTGGCACTGCATAGTCTGAGGGCCTCGGGATGAGAACCCCCAGGTGGAAATACAGAATAAGGAGAATAATTAGCGTAGCTGCTGTTCATAGTGTATATAAACAAGAAGCAAAATCATGTGTGGGGCACATCATGCGTCATACCGTTATGTGCTACACTGAGTGTACGCTTTGCTAAAAAGATAGGTCTTTAATCTAGTTTTGAAGAGCGAGAGTGTGTCTGAGCCTCGGACATTATCAGGAAGGCTATTCCAGAGTTTAGGGGCCATAAATGAGAAGGCTCGACCTCCTTTACTCGACTTTGATATTCTAGGTACTACTAGAAGCCCTGAGTTTTGAGATCTTAAAGAGCGGGTTGGGTTGTAGCGAGACAGGAGGTTGGTTAGATAAGCAGGAGCTAGATTATTTAAAGCTTTATAGGTAAGGAGTAATATTTTAAATTCAATACGAAACTTAACAGGCAGCCAGTGTAAGGAGGATAAAATTGGGGTGATATGATCATATTTTCTAGATCTGGTAAGAACTCTGGCAGCTGCATTTTGCACTAGCTGAAGTTTGTTAATAGAGGATGCTGGGCAGCCAGCAAACAGAGCATTACAGTAGTCTAGCCTAGAAGTCATGAAAGCATGAACTAGCTTTTCTGCATCTGATATGGATAGCATACTTCGCAATTTAGCGATATTTCTTAGATGAAAGAAGGCAGTTTTTGTGACATCGGATATATGATTTTCGAATGTTAAATTGCTGTCTAATATCACACCTAGATCTTTTATAGTAGAGCTAACGCTAACTTTGTATCCCTCTAATTGCAGGTCAAGTTGTGAGAACTGCTGTGTAGAGGATTTAGGCCCGATAAGTAATAATTCTGTTTTGTCTGAGTTTAAGAGAAGAAAATTGTTGGTCATCCAGTCTTTAACATCTTTAATACACTCAGTTAGCTTAGACAGTTCAGGCATCTCATCAGGTTTAGTTGAAATGTATAATTGAGTATCGTCTGCATAGCAGTGAAAGCTGATCCCGTGTTTTCTAATAATGTCTCCCAGGGGAAGCATGTATATTGTAAACAGCAAAGGGCCTAAAACTGATCCTTGAGGGACCCCGTACTTTACTGGCCTGACTTGTGAAAGCTGTCCATTAATATTCACGAACTGGTAGCGATCAGCTAAGTATGACCTAAACCATTGAAGGGCCTGACCTTGGACACCTGTAGAATTTAAGCGGTCTATGAGAATATTGTGGTCAATGGTGTCAAATGCGGCGCTAAGATCGAGTAGAACTAACAGTGAGACGCACCCCTGGTCAGCAGCTAAGAGTAAATCGTTGGTTATTTTTACTAATGCAGTTTCTGTACTGTGATGAGGCCTGAAACCTGACTGAAACACTTCAAAAATATTGTTTGTCTGCAGAAAGGAGCATAATTGGGTAGAAACAACTTTTTCTAGTATTTTAGACATAAACGGAAGATTTGAAATAGGCCTATAATTAGCTAAGTTGCTCGGGTCCAGTTGTGGTTTCTTAATAATAGGTTTAATAACAGCTAGCTTGTAAGGATTTGGAACATGGCCTAAAGATAAAGAAGAGTTGATAACATTAAGGAGAGGTTCTCCTATAACAGGTAGCAGCTCTTTCAGTAATTTTGTTGGAATTGGATCTAACATACATGTAGCTGATTTAGAACTATTTATAACTTTATCTAGCTCTTCCTGTTCTATGATTTTGAAGCATTGTAGGTTATTTTGATTCAGTGAAATATTTCTGCATCAGGAGTATGAGGTGGTGCAGAAAGTTTAACATTTTCTATTTTCTGTCTAAAGCCTTCTATTTTATCACTGATTGTAGATGAACAAAGGGTGTTGAGCGCATATGCCACCCACATGATGAAGCGGGACCAAGAAATAGGGTTGTTTGACGTCATGCACCTTAACTCTGATTGCAGGTAGGGCAAGCTTTGACGAAAGTTGCAACATCTGTTTTGATGGTGGGCCACCAAAACCGCCTCAGGAGGAACTCGAGAGTGCGTGAGAACCCAGGGTGACAGGTAAGTTGAGAGGAATGCCCCCATAGAAGGATCTAGGGCGGACAGCTTTAGGGATGAAAAAAAGACAATTGCTTGGTCCTTCTCCAGGATCAGGTTCTTTGTTTTGGGCTTTCCTTGCCATGCTCTCCATGTCCCACCTGATAGAAGCAATTATCTTAGCACTGAGATTGATAGTGGTAATGCCATCATCATGAGGAGATTTTCCATAAACTCTGGAGAGAGCGTCTGATTTCAGGTTCTTGGAGCCTGGTCGGTAAGTAAGAGTAAAATGGAAAGGGTTAAAAAATAGAGACCAATGTGCTTGGCGGGGATTGAGTTGCTTTGCTTGTTGGATGTACTCGAGTTGTTGTGATCAGTGAGCACTTGGAAGGGATGTTTGGCACCCTCTAGCCAGTGTCTCCACTCCTCAAGAGCTAGCTTAACAGCTAGTAATTTTCTGTCACCTATATGGTAGTTCTTTTTGGTAGGAGTGAGGCGGTGGGAGAGGAATCCACATGGATGTAACTTGTTCTCATCTCCTCTTTGGGACAATTCTGCTCCAACGTCTACATCAGAGGCATCAACTTCCACCGTGAAAGGTCTGTCTGGGTTGGGAAGGAGAAGGATAGGTGCAGAGGTGAAGTGACTCTTGAGGTTGTTGAAGGCCAATTCAGCCTCTGGTCCCCATTGAAAACCTGCTGGGTTACCCTTGGTGAGAGCAGGTATTAAGGCTGCCACAGTACCAAACTTCAAGATGAATTTCCAGTAAAATTTGACGAGGCCAAGAAAGCGCTGTACCTCCTTTTTTGATGAGGGAAAAGGCCAGTCTTTAACTGCCTCGACCTTTCGTGGATCCATCTGCATTTGTCCAGGTCTGATGACAAACCCCAGGAACTTCACTTGGGAAACATGGAATTGACATTTTTCGGGTTTGACCTACAAGTTGGTATTGAGGAGGCACCTGAGATTCTTTACTGACATGTTGCACATGTTCTTAAAGGGAACTCGAAAAAATTAGGATGTCGTCTGTGTGGACGGATACAAACCTGTTAAGCATGTTTCGGAGGACATCATTAATGAGGGCTTGGAACAATGCTGGGGCATTAGTAAGACCGAAGGGCATGACCAGATAATCGTAGTGCCCAGTGGGCATGTTAAAAGCGGTCTTCCACTCGTTTTCTTGTTTATG